>CM059426.1:38493002-38828002 GCA_030390025.1 Squalus acanthias | reverse complement strand
CGTGAGGTGTCTCACTGATGGGAAGCTTGACAATTCAACAGGAGTTTCACTGCTGATCACACTTTAATGCTTTGTACTGGCTGTAGCCATAGATTTTGGGAAAAATATTTGTCTTAAATTCAGCGCGCAATATTGATTGCATAACCTATAGATGTCTGTGCTCAAGCTAAAATATGATTTTTATCTAACGACACTGTAGAGAATCATGAACATGGATCTGCAATTACCACTTCCTAGCACAGTGCAGCAGAGCTCCAATCAACTGAATCACTGCATCAGCCCCTAAAAAGGATGACTATGATCTTAATAGTATTGCCAAAAATGGTATCTTTAAGTAGAGCATAACACAGGATATCTTGATAATGATTGATCTTACAAGTGTAAAACTGAAACTCATATATTAGAAACTATTGAATGAGAAAAAATATTTCTTCCAAAGGATCCTGGGGCGATTACATAATCTGGCACTCCCAGTGGAGATTGGCGATTACAACAAATTGCATTTTTATAGTGCCTTTAAAGTAGGAAAATGTCCCAAGGTGCTTCACAGGAGAATAATCAAACAAAAATTGACACCGAGCAAAAGAAGGAGATATTAGGAAGGGTGACCAAAAGCTTGGTTAAAGAGGTAGGTTTGCTCAGCTGAGCTTAGCAACTTGCTCTGTGGAGAAAGCACAGGTTAAAATATCAGCTAGAATTGAAGCTGAAATCGCCCAGTCTGCTCTACATTGTACTGCCAGCTCACCCTATTCATTTTTTAACCCATTAAAGACTAGAAACATATACACATTCTGCTCTTACCAGTGCACAGGAGATCCTTAAAGGAGGAGAGAGAGATGGAGAGGCAGAGACGTTTAGGAAGAGAATTCCAGAGCTTAGGGCCTAGATGGCTGAAAGCACGGCCTCCAATGGTGGAGTAAAGGGAGTGGGAGATGCACAAGGTCAGAGTTGGAGGAACGCAGAGTTCTTGGAGGGTTGTAGGGCTGGGGGATATTACAGAGATAGGGAAGGACAAAGCCATGGAGGGATTTGAACATAAGGATGAGAATTTTAAAATCGAGGCATTGTTGGACCGGGAGCCAATGTAGGTCGGTGAGCACAGAGGTAATGGGTGAATGGAATTTGGTGTGGGTTAGGATACGGGCAAAGTTTTGGATGTGTTCAAGCTTATGGAGGGTGGACAATGAGAGGCCCGCCAGGAGAGCATAGGAATAGTTGAGTCTGGAGGTAGAAGAAAACATGGATGAGGGTTTCAGCATCAGATAAGCTGAGGCGGAGGATGGGCGATGCTATG
This sequence comes from Squalus acanthias, assembly GCA_030390025.1. Lineage (NCBI taxonomy): Eukaryota > Metazoa > Chordata > Chondrichthyes > Squaliformes > Squalidae > Squalus > Squalus acanthias. Next base: position 38,826,708 of record CM059426.1, on the reverse strand, counting down.
GAGGTGGAAGTAGGCAGTCTTAGTGATGGAGAGGATATGGGATTGGAAGCTCAGCTCAGGGTCAAATAGGACACCCAGGTTATGAACAGTCTGGTTCAGTCTGAGACAGGAGGGGGTTGGAATCAAAGGTGTGGGAACGGAGTTTGTGGTGGGGGCTGAAGACAGTGGCTTTGGTCTTCCCAGTATTTAATTGGAGGAAATTGTGGCGCGTCCAGCACTGGAGTTTGGACAAGCAGTCTGGTAACACACAGGCAGTGGAGGGGTCAAGAGAAGTGGTGGTGAGGTAGAGCTGGGTGTCATCAGTGTACCTGCGAAACCTGACTTGGTGCCTTCAGATCATGTTACCAAGTGGCAGCATGTAAATGAGAAATAAGAGGGGGTCAAGGATAGATTCTTGGGGAACTCCAGTGGTAGTGGTGCGGGGGTGTAAATAGAAGCCATTGCAGGAGATTCTCTGATTACAACTGGATAGGTAAGAGTGGAGAGGCGTTGGAGGAGGGTGGTGTGGTCAACTGAATGAATTTTAAAGTCAAGTGGTGAAGGATAAGGAAGGATGGTGCATTGCAGTCACAGTCACATAGGATGTCATTTGTGATTTGATTAGGGCCGTTTCAGAGCTGTGACAGTGGCGGAAATCTGGTTGGAAAGCTGTGACAATCCAATAAACTTTGTTCTAAAAACGTATCTTTTCTTCAGGAATCTAGCCTGTTCTTCACACCCAGACTTCACGGAGTCTCTTGGGTTGGCATGCTTCATCTCACTCGGCATACCAGCCTCCCGTAATACTGAGTAAGTGAAGTGAAAATTGCCGGCGTAGAAAATTCCTGGCCCCACCCTTTGGAGAGTACCTTTCCCATCACTGGTCCAGGGAAGGGGTAGATGAATGTTCTGCCCATTTCAAGGCCAACTGGAAGATCCTGGAATTGGCAGGAACCCACCAGGTATCCAGCAGAACCTTCAAGGAAATGCAGGGCCCAAATATATTATGACTTGGTTTAAAGAGACTAAACCAAAATAACACTGGACAAAAATACATGGGTGTAGATTTTCACTGTCACTGCCTGGATGGTAATCTTGCCCTCCCTTTATGTTGAAATCAATTAAATGAAAATCTGTAAGGTTTTATAAAGGACAGGCGTACTTTGTCAGATTACTGCCCAGGTGGTGAAGATGAAAATCTATCCCATCAAGTTTTCTCACAGCCACCAATAATCATTTCAGTTTAAACTATACCAAAAGTGGAAAATCTAGGTAGAAATTTACCTACAACTCAGGTAAAATTAATTAGCGTGCAATTTTCCAACTTACTCCCTTTTTCCCTGACTTGAATAGAGGTGTTTCATTTGAAGCCCTCCAATCCTTTGGAGAATTATGATTAGTGCCTGTGCAAAGAAATGGTATATTTTTGTCTCATGTTGTTTTGGTAGCTGTCACTTTAACTGAATTATGAATGAAAACTCAGGGAAAGTCAGAGCATGTCAGAAAACATAGGTGGAACGTTTGATATGAAATGCAATTTATGTTCGGTGATGTGACAGGGAGATGCTGTTTCTTTAACTACTTTAAGGGATGCATCGCATTGTTTTACATAAAAGAGAAAAATGTCACAAAGCTTTTGCTTCGTAGCAAGCTGTAAAATGCAATGAATAAAATGCACTGCCGTTCCATAGATTCTGAAATTAATTTATGTTAATCAGCAAAACATTTTCAGAAGGGAAAAGAACTTCATTGTAATAGGAAAAACTTTGAAAGCTAAAATGGAGATTTTGTAATCAGTAATGGATGAACAACTGCGTTCCAGCTTTAAATGATTTGCAGAAGAAAAATGTTTGATGCATTACAAATGCGGTTTTTGAGATCCTGTTTTGCACAGTGGGATACTTTGCTTTTCCAAAGAGATGTTCAGAAATGAAAGCGGAAACTAGGTGGAGGGGGGTGGTTGGAAACATAAAAGAACAGAACACTTTTGAACACTTTTCCATGATAAAAATCTGTGAAACATCGATTGAAATAAGCCTCTTTATGATTTGATGTGTAAAAGAACCGACTATTTCATACCAATGATTCATTTTACCAGCTTCCAGAATGTGGTTTATGACATTTGTGACAGCTACATCATTCTGCCAAGAGTATCCTATAGCAACTTCTTAGAAAATCAAAACAAACTGTGTTTCCAATTCCCGCAGTGACCTAAGCATAAGGCACTGTATACATATGGACGCCTGACAATGGAGTTCTTATGTTTATATTTTGCCCACAAATATTTGTTAATTTGCTCAATATCTTTTTTTAGAACAGAGAACCAGATTTTGTTTTTGTTTCATGGTTTGCCGCTGAGTTATAAACAGAACTGGAAAGCTCAGCTGAGGCTGTGAGTGATTATGAACACCACACTTCTGTGACCAATGCATGATGGAAAAAAAACCCTTGCAGCTCTCAGTGAAATAATGAGGAGAATCTAATAGTTTCATAATTAGGCATAAGCAAATTGTACACGCTGTAAATTTTAAACAAAAACAATAAAATTCTAGAAAAGCTTAATGTTTTGGGCAGGATCCTGCATCAAATTTGCTGTACACTGGTGAAATAGTTTGTTTCTCAAATAAATGTAATGGCAGGATTGAAGCTGATTAAACACCCTGTAAGTATTCCTCAGACATCATTCCCCGGGTTGTTGTGTCAGTCATGTAGAGTTCCAGTTTATTTATCAGTAATGGTTTTTAATAGTTGAATTTTTATTGCTTTAGCACAACATCATAATAAATTTGAACAAATTTCATTTATTTTGTATTCATCAGTTCAGAATTATGAGTGGTTTTGATCAGTGCAGGCCGAATGAAACTTTTCTATTTAACACATAGCAGTACATTAGTGATTCTAGTATAGAGCTTTTTAAAAGTGGTTGCAGGAACAGAGAGACGGGGGTTCACATGCACGAATCTTTGAAGGTGGCAGGACACCTTATACTGCGAATGCTACCACTAAACCAAAGGCTCGCTCTAGAATGGAAGTAATACTGGAAGTAATACTGCGAATGCTGGAAATCTGAAATAAAAACAGAAATTGCTGGAAATACTCAGCAGCTCAGGCAGCATCTGTGGAGCGAGATACAGAGTTAACGGTTCAGGTCAATGACCTTTCGTCAGAACTGGAAACAGTTAGAGATGTAACAGATTTTAAGCAAGTGGAGGGGCAGGGAGAGGGGGAGGGGAGGAAAGAACAAAAGGGAAGGTCTGTGATAGGGTGGAAGGCAGGAGAGATTAAATGACAAAAGGTATGATAGTGCAAAGCAAAAGGATAGTTCAAAACTACCAAAAACAGATTAACTGGCGAGCCATATCATTGTGGTTTGTGGGACTTGCTGTATGTAAATTGGCTGATTGCGTTTGCCTACAAAACAACAGTAATAGCAGCACAAAAGTAATTAATTTACTTTTGGAAGATTTGGGGACATGAAAGGCATTATATAAATGTTAATTTTTTCCTCTATGTTTGTGTCCAAATTATTTATGTCCATGAAGAAGAGAAGCCCCAACACTCAGATCGCTGCAGTATGTCACTAGGTACATCTTACGAATTTGAGAAACATAAATTTACTTCCATTCTAGAGCGAGCCTTTGGTTTAGTGGTAGCATTCCTGCCTCTGAGTCAGAAGGTGCTGGTTTGAACTGCTCCAGACAGTCCTGGCAAGTGGAGACTGGAGCTTTGGCTCCAAATTATGGGTTGGCATCCAACGGGATACTTGTGTCTGGTGAACGTGGGTGCTCCACCCCGCACCACCACCTCCCCCCACCCCCCCCCTCCACCCCCTCCCCCCCACCCCCCACACACTCATCGTATTGGTTCTGGGAGCCCATAAAACCCTCCTGCTGTATAGGACTAACCACCCTATTAGCGTGTGCAAGGATGGTTACGGCCATAGAAGCAGCAGTCACCTGGCAGACTGTTAATCATCCTGCAAATCCTTTCATTATTTCATACTATTCACCAAGGGAAAAGTGTAAAGCTACATAAACAAGGAAAACAGCTTCTATTCTCTCCTTTCTGTTTTTCAGTCATTCCTTTATCCATTTTCTTTACCTTTAATACCATGGGCCTTAGTCTTCACAAGTCTCTTAGGTGGACTTTTATCAAATGCTTTTTGTAAGTGCAAATGTACCACAACCATTACATTCACTTTGCCTATATGCTCAATAATTTCCTTGAAGAATTTGATTAATTTAGTTAAACATGATCTACTCTTCAGCAATCCATGTTGGTCCCTAATTAGCTCATGCCTTTCTCAATTTTCACGAAATATTTTGCCTTATTATGGTATCTGGTGGCTTTCCTACTACAAACATGAGGCTAATTGACCTATGGTTACTTGGTCACAGCACCATGACTCCATTTTTTTGATCAGGAATGTAGTATTCACAAGCCTTTCATTGTGATAGATCTTTTATAATTTAGGAATTTCAGATACTGCATGTTAAGCCCTCAGAAAATATACAGCTCTTTAAAAACTTCAAATGCCACAACCATTCTGCAGCAGGGCAAATTATACTATTGCCACTTTAAATTAGCACTATTGTCACATCTGTATTTGAAAAGGTGAGCCCACAATGCAAGCTTACAACAACATCTAGCTACATGATGCATATTGATTTACTCATACACAAGCTGGGAAATAAAATGGACACTTGAGTGTCAGTCTATGTGCTCATAACAGATGGGAACAAAACTGAATTGAAAGAGGACCCTGTAGTTTTAAGGCCTTAGGTTCTTTCAAATAGGTTGTGCTGGACATCTTGGGGCCAGCGAGAACTGAGGGAATGGTCCAGGATGAAGCTGGAGGCCTTCTCGAAGCTGAGGACTAGTGCCATCTTTTTCAATTATTCTTTCTCTGTTCACTTACTCATTCACTCACTTCCACACTCACTAACACTCGCTCACACTCACTGATACTCTCACACTCACTCACTCACTCACATGCTTTCAAGCACAGCACCATGACACAAACTCTAGTTATATTGTCATTGGTGAGGGGTGTCTCAGCAGCTGTCTCAAGCACTAGCTCAGGTATGTCCACCACGGGGGATTTAAATAGTCAGTATGAGAATATGAAATACAGTGCGTGCATGAGTGAACAGCAGCATGTGATGGTGTCAGAGGGCGAGTAGGATATTGATGGCTGAAGGGCCAGCTCGCGTCTTTCCTTAGCTTCAGAGCCATAGGGCTGGATTTTGTCAGTGTGGGCGGGCTGGGGCGTGTCAGGTGGAAATCATGTCAGGACCCGACTCCTAAGTGAAGTGCTGAAAAAGTGGGATTTCCCCCTAATTAGGCAATTGATTTCCTGCGTGTGGGAACACCTGGCCCAATGAGTCTTTTCATACAGAAAGTCGCCTCCGATTACATCATCAATGCTGCTGGATTTAAGACCTGCAAGCAGCCTTGCTTCCTCTGGAGACTGCAAAGGCTCTGCAAATTGTATGAAGGAGTTGATTTCCCAACAATGTCCACGATCAAGCAAAAGTGTGCACCTCGGTTTGATGAGCCCTCCCTCCAAGCTCTGGTGCACGGAGCCAGATGTAATAAGGAAGTGCTGTTCCCTTCCTCAGGGAGAAAAAAGCCACCCCAGCAGACAAAAGCTGTGTGGCTGCAAGTGGCCCAGGAGGTCAACTCCATTTCGCTGAGCCGCAGAACCTGGCTGCAGTGCAGGAAGAGGTTTCATGATCTTCTCCACACAGGAAAAGTGAGTATGACTGTCCCATCACCCTCAATCTGATCCCCATCGCCTCTCCTCACCAGCACTCTGCTTTGCCAACCTCTTCCTCCACATGCCACTTGACACTTACATGCCTGCACCCTTACCCATTCTCTCTCTCTCGAAGGTCACATTCACTTAACTATTCGACCATGTAGCCCTCACACTCCCTATCACTGTAATGCCATGACAACAACAACTTTTAACACACAGGGATGGTCCTTTGTATCCTTCTAAGCATCTATGCTATGGATTAACTACACACACTCCTTCATTCTCACTCAAACTCCACTTGTGTCTCTCATTGCAGGAAAAGAGAGTCCACAATAAGAGGGAAAGAGCCATGACAGGAGGAGGGCCACCCTCAGTAGCCCAGCTCACCGCCTGGGAGGAGGCGGCATTGGAAATCGCCGGGATCGAGGAGGATTCCCAAGTGGGGGACAGACAGATGGGCGCATCGCAGCAAGCTGGTGACAGAATAGTTTGGCATCTCTCTCATTGACATTGCATGAGTCACTGATAATGAATCTGATGCTCTAACAGATTGACTTATGATCATCTGCACTATTCAATGTTCATGTAACCTTGACCTCAAATCTCTAACTCTTTCCTTTACTCCCCCACAGGACCATCGAAAGCCCCCATCCCCACTGTCCAGGAGGAAGAGCTTGAGCTTCCAGACTCCTCAGAGGAAGCTGCAACCTCTGAGGGCACAGCCTCAGCAGAATTCAGCGCACCCAGCACCAGCGCAGACACTCACACCTCGGTTGTACCTTTGCGAGATAGCGTAGTGTTGGCACCTGGTGTATCACAGCTCACAAGTGAGCATCAGCAGATGGTGGAGACAGGGACAGCAGTGGAGAGTCCTTGTCGGAGGGCGCAGGACTCTGCCAGCTCGGCTCAGCTGCATGTCGAACCTGTGCCTCCGGGTCCATCCAGAACAAGCGGGACAGCAGTGAAGAGTCCTCGTTGGCACTCCAGGAACAGGTGCAGGAGTCTCTGGCAGGTTTTGTCTCCAGGGTCGCTGCGAGTGTCGAGCGAATGGAGGAGTCCATCGCGAACATGAGCAGAGCCTTTGTGGAGGCATTGGCACATGAACGCATCACCACGGAAGGATGGCAACCTCTATGGAAAGGATGGCTACAGTAGAGGAGAGGATGGCTATGGCCATGGAGGAGCTAAGTCGCCAGAGTGTAGAAAACATGGTCATTGTTCAGAATAGACTGGCATCTCTTGAGGAGCGATGGTCAGCTACTGAGCATAGAAACCAGACCTTCATGGAAGTTCTCTGGAGTAGGACTTCCAGTGCAGAAATGGGTCCTCATGGCCCCCCTGAAGTGCAGCAAGGTGCTGTCAAGCCACTTGCTAGCTCTGAAGTGGGGCTGACCCATGAGAGGGATGTTGGTGGCAGACAACAAGGAAGTGGGGGCTCCTCTCCAAGCGCTCAAATGACCATGCCACTGCAAAGCCCTTGGTCAGAGCCCCACCAGAGTCCTCACCCAACTGAGATGGGCGTCTCATCCCCTGCACAGCCGCAGGAGCAGCAGACTGTTGCCGAGCACTCACAGGTTCGCAACCCCAGAGGACGGCTGCCAAGGGTGTTGAGGCAGGAGCAGCAAGAAAGTGAGCAAGGGGCCTCCACATCTGCTGAAGCCACAGGGGAAGCACCACGTAAGAGTAAGATAATGCACAAGTAGTCACAAGGGTTGTCACTTGGGTGTTATGTTGTGTTTATTTTTGAAATGCCACCAGTTGCTTGTTGTGATAAAAAAATTCTGATGGCAAACTGTTGAAGTTGTGGCCTGTGTCATTTTGCAAATGGGACTTCCACATTGAGGGCTTAGAGCGACTTGCAATTGTCAGTATGGTGGTCAGAGTGATAGGAATCCACAGGTTCTTGTCCATTGTCGATGCTCTGGTAAGAAGGTGCGAGGCAAAAGTGTTTGATTGTACAGGCTAAGCAAATGTGACCAACATGAGTGCATCCCTTGTATCCCGGGCAGCAACATGGTCGCGCTCTGGCGACTTCTGGCCTGTGCATCTTCAGGTGGGTGACTAGCAGCTTGGCGCTCCTGTTGATGCTCCTGCTGTTAGTGCTGCTGTTGCTCATGGTTCTGCTGCTGCCGCGGCTGGTCTTCATCTGAATCTGATGTCCAGGAGGAAAGGAATTAAATGGTCGCCATGCTTCTGGTATATGCCTCAGTTGAGGAAGCACTTAGTCAAGGTGGGGAGAGGGGTTTCCCAGGAGGTCACACTGGAGATGGGTGTCAGGCTCCAAACTTCCACAACACTGAGTATGCCTACTAAAAGTTCCCCCAGACCTGAAACAACAAAGTTCTGCCACCTGCAAATAATCATTGGTGAAAACTCCTTTGTAATTGTGGAGCTGCAGCTGTTCATAAGCAATCCACTTGTGAGGCCGCCAGCATGTTCCAGAGGAGGCGTGAGGGATGGGGGGAATGACTAAAAATCGGAAAGGCCTCTCAAAATGGGATTATAGAGGCTATTAAGTGGTTGATAAGAGCCTTAAGGGCCTATCCCGCCTCTTGGAGGCGGGATGGAAAGGGGGTCAGAAAACATGCTTTTGGGAAAATTGCTCGGAGGCGGGATGGAGGCGGGATCGGGTCCGCCTACCATTTTTGCCGATTTTAACATCTCACACGCCTCCAATCCCGCCTCCTCGGACCTGGCAAAATCGAGTCCATAGAATTCAGACTTCACATGATCTATATTTCAAAGAAGGTTGCTACCTGAACAGCAGTTGATTGCAGGCAGATCTGGATGTGATGATGGAAGTGGTCTGTATCTGATGGATGTCTTTTAACAACAACAACAACAACTTGAATTTATATAGCACCTTGAATGTAGTAAAACGTCCCAAGGCACTTTACAGGAGCATTATCAAACAAAATTTGACACCGAGTCATATAAGGAGATATTAGGACAAGTGACCAAAATCTTGCTCAAAAAGGTAGGTTTTAAGGAGCATGTTAAAGGAGGAGAGGTAGCGATGTGGAGAGGTTTAGGGATGAAATTCCAGAGCTTAGGGTCTAGGCATCAGAAGGCACAGCCACCAATGGTGGAGCGCTAAAAATTAGGGATGCGCAAGAGGCCAGAATTGGAGGAGCACAGAGATCTCGGAGGGTTGTAAAGCTAGAGCAAGTTACAGCGATAGGGAGGGGCGATACAGATAAGTGTACCATGGTGTAACATACTTCGGTATGGGCAACTCCAAGCATGTGCACACCATGCAGGATCGCATGCTCAAGACTGCATGAGTGGGCGAAGGATCTGGGTTCATAGTGTATGAGTCACGAAGTTCCATGAGTAGTGCCATGAGGTTATTGTAAAAGCAAATAGAGTGTTAGGATGTATTGCCAGAATTATTAAATATAAAACAAGAAATACTATCCTTTCTCTGTGTAAGGCCACATTTGGAATACCGTGTGCAGTTTGGTCTGCTTACATGGTGGATGATCTAGAAGCCCTGGAAAAGGTTCAGTTGAGGGCAACTAGATTGATACCTAGTTTAATGGCCTTGACTTACTACAAAAAACTTTGAGAGCTGGGGCTTTTTACAGCAGAAAAGCGTAGACTTCAAGGAGATTTGATTGAGGTCTTTAAAATAATAAATGATCAGACTTGGTTCAAGTGGATAGGCGATTCGAGTTAGATAGGATAAGGAGGGCAAGGGAACATGAGCATAAGTTACATAAACACAAAATTAGATTAAATGTTAGGATAAAATTCTCTTCACAGGGAACTATATTTTAATTCTAAGCTTTATACAGATTAATTAGCAATTGTAACTTTGCGTGTGATGAATGTGCAGAGTAAGGAAAATTAGTATTTGAGGTTATTGTTCTAACATCGATCTTTGCATTTCTATAATATTCAAAAGAAAATCAAGAACTCATATTAACTGGATATTCAATAATTTGAAAAGGTTCGATGACAAAATTCTCCTTAGCAGCAGCTTCTGACAGGTGGAATAATAAGCTATCTACAAATATGACGTTGATTTTAGACAGCAAAGGAAAACAACATTTTGGCCATATTGAATTCTTTCAAAGCAACATAGAAAACATACAAAAAAGGACAGGTAAAGACCATCTGGTCCATCAAGCCTGTTCGTGTAACGTCTGCTCACCAGCACCCCCACATCCGCTGCTCCCACCACCCAGCACCCACCAGTCATGCAAAAAAAGAGACAAGAACATAGAGAAAAAAACTTGGAAAATTCATTTCAAGATTTAAATATGCTATGTCATTTAAATTACAGATCTAATGAATTTGAAAGAAATCCGATTGTTTTTGAAAATTTTCAAATGATGTCAGAAAATTCTGGCAATCCAAACCAAGCACAAATGTACACAAAACGGGACCTCCTCTATTGTTAAAGTAGCTGTGGTAGATTTATTTGTAGTTCAAGTCCAGAATGACATGTTAATGCTGAATTTACATCACGGCACTGTCGCCAGTGGCAACTCTGATTTCAATGACAGTGTTGTAATAAAAACAACTTCAGTATATCTGGCCATGTGGAATTCCACGGAGTTTTTCCCACTCAACTGAGGGGCGAGATTGACAGCCTGCTCTGCAAATGCTAAATAATAATAAAAAGTCTGCTGAAACTTTATCTTACTTTTGTGACGGCAGAAAAAAAATAATTTTGAGAAACAACATGTAAGTGTGGAGTTTAGGTGTCAGCTTAGTGTTAGCTCTCTCACCTCAGTGTCAGAAGGTTGTGGCTTCAAGCCCAACTCCCGACTTGAGCGCAGAATCTAGGCTAAGGCTTCAGCGCAATACCGAGGGAGTGCTACACTGTCGGAGGTGCCATCTTTCAGATGAGGCATTAAAATGAGGCCCAGTCTACTCTCGCAGCCAGATGTAAATCATTTGGCACTATTCAGAAAAGAACATGGTAGTTCTGATGAAAGGTCATCGACCTGAAACGTTAACTCTGTTTCTCTCTCCACAGATACTGCCTGACCTGCTGAGTATTTCCAGCATTTTCTGTTTTTATTTCAGATTTCCAGCATCTGCAGTATTTTGCTTTTGTGATGGTAGTTCTCTTGGTGTCCTGGCCAATATTTATCCCTCAGCCCAAGTCACTAAAACAGATTATCTGGTCGATCATTTTATTGCTGTTTGTCGGACCTTGCTATGTGAAAATTGGCTGCTGTGTTTCCCTACATTACATCAGTGACTACACTTCAAAAAGATTTAATGGGCAGCAAAGTGCTTTGGAACGTTCTGAGGTCATGAAAGGAACTAATAAATGCAAGTTCTTTATTTCTTTCCACCAGCACTGCAAGGAACATTTCCCCTAGAGATATGAATCTGAAACTTATGTATATTTGGGTTGCAGTTGGACAGCTTGTAAAATATCAAAACTGATAAACCATCCTTGTCATAAATCAATCATAGCTTACAAAATGCTGGAACTACTCAGCAGGTCAGGCAGCATCTGTGGAGAGAAAGAAAGAATTAACGTTTCAGGTCAATGACCTTTCATTAGAACTGTAAGAAGTTAGAGATTTAACAGTTTGTAAGTAAGTACAGAGACAGGGTAAAAGGAGGGGGTGGGGCGAGGAAAGAACAAAAGGGAAGATCTGTGATTGGATGGAGGGCATGAGTGATTAAATGAGAAAAGGGATGACGGTGCAAGGCAAAAGGGGATGGTAATGAGACAAGTAACGAAACAAAAGATGGGTCCAGAGGAGCTGTAAATGGCAATAGCAGGACCATTACCAGCACCTGAAAATGGGAGCGGTGGTTATGATCTGAAGTTGTTGAACTCAGTGTTGAGGCTGGTATGTTGTAAAGTGCCTAACTGAAAGATGAGGTGCTGTTCCTCAAGCTTGGGTTACACTTCATTGGAACAGTGTAGGAGACCGTGGACAGAGAAGTAAAGTGGCAAGTGGCCGGAATCTCAGGGACATGCTTGTGGATTAAACGGAGGTATTTAGTAAAGCAATTATCCAATCTGTGTTTGGTCTCCTTAATGTAGAGCAGCCTGCATTGTGAGTAGCAAGATACAGCAAAATACAGCAAGTGGGTTGAAGAAGCCAAAATGAATTAGTCTCACTGGAAGTCTTCCAGTGCATCCTACAGGGGAAAGTCAAAATTCACTCCTATCTCCTGGTAGCAAAGCTTCCCAAGCCTAGCAGAACAAATTATGGGGAAATACATGATAGTATGCTCATCCCATCTGCACTGGAGAGGGTGCAAAAAAGATTTACAAGGATGATACCAGATCTGTGAAGTTATACCTTTCAGGAAAGCATGAACAGGCTGGGTCTCTTTTCTTTTGAAGGGGGTTAATAATGACGATTTTGAAAGAGGGGGACAGTACCTGAGGAGAGGGAACCATATACGATGTCAGCTAGCATGGGGACCAGAGGAAAGTTGAGTGGTCAGTAGCAATGTTCCCTGTAGTTTTTTTTGGTGCGCGGGCCCTTTAACTGGCTGCATGGCCCATTCCATTTTTTGTACATGTGTGGTTATTTCCTTTGTAAAGTCGGTGAGTGGCCTGCACGGGACCTCCAGACCGCTGTACGTCCGTGCAGCTCAACAGCAATGTTGGTCAGTAGTTTAGTGGGAATTAAGAGATTGGTGGGGGGGGGGTGGGAATTCGTTAGTGACCATCTTGGGTCGCTAACATCGCCTGGGCGCTAAATTTAGCGCCCTGCAAAAAATAGCGCCGGCGATTGCTGCCGCATGGAAGGGCTCTTCCCCTATTAAAGGGGAGGGCCCAAGCCCACAACTCTGCGGGGCCATACCTGGACCACTGGGGAGCGGGGTGTCATGCCAGCAGCCCGGCACTCAAGAGGAGTGCTGGGCTGCCAGATCGCGGCACGGACCCCGCGTTCAAAGATGTAATGGGCCGCGACATGTAAGTTGGCCAATTTTTATTTTCCCCACCCACCACCTCCCCCTTACCTAGCGCCCCGCGAGCCTCCTGCCGCTCCGTTCCCGCCCCCTGAATTGTTCGCTGTCATCGCCCGGTGCAGATTCAGGGGACGCGGGCCAATTTTGCAGGCGGAGTGAAAACGGAGCGCTGCGCACGGTGATGACATCGTCATTGCCTGTGCAGCGGAGCGGGGTACTACCAGTTACCGCCGCTGCTAAACTCCCGCTGAATTTAGTGGGCGTCGTTAGTGGCGCCGTGCCGTGCCCGAGCAAAAAGTCGCTTGTGCCCTAACGAGATAGGAGAGAAGTGCGAGGTTATATCTATCAGGAAAGGATGAATAGGCTGGGTCTCTTTTCTCTTGAAAAGAGAAGATGAGGGGTGACCTAAGAGAGGTCTTTAAAATTCTGAAAGGCTTTAATTGCGTTGATCCAGAGCAAGTGTTTCCACTTGTGGGGAAGGGCAAAACTAAAGGGCATCAATATAAGATAGTCACCAAGAAATTAAATAGCGAATTCAGAAGAAACTTCTTTACCCAGAGAGTGATGAGAATGTGGAACTCGCTACCACAGGGAGTAGTTGAGGCGAATAGTATAGTTGCAGTTAAGGGGAAGCTAGATAAGCATATGACAAACGCTGGCATGGACTTGCTGGGCCGACTGGCCTGTTTCTGTGCTGTATATTTTATTTTATTCTATGTAATGGGTATAGTGTAGGTTTGGTATTCTGTAATGTTATAAGTTTTTTTTAAATACTTGCACGCAAAAACATTCAAAGCCTAAAAATTCCACAGTTGTGGTTAAGTCTTCAGAGTACTTGGAACAACTTCCTCCCTACGCAACATTATAGCCTGTCAAGCAGAAAACACAATGAAATCAATTTGTTTCAAATAACTGCATATAATTTCCTGAACAGGACAGAAACAAAAAGTTATCATTATGGTATGTGATGAGCTCATACGAAGATAAAATTTTGGGTTAAGTTGCTCTTCACAACTGATACATATGTATCCAATATTTTTGTTCTACTATCTATCCATAGCCCTGTTTACATTTATAGGCACAGTGATTGATGAACTCTGTTGGTATTGGATAGGCTGTGTTTATACTTCTCAGTGGAGTAGATCTGCTCACAGATACGGTATTGCCAGATGCAGCTCTTATCATCTCATTAATGGTTCTGTTGTCAGTCAAACAGAAGGTCTGGTAGGATATGAATTGCGGAGTGATCTTGGAAAACATTACATGTTATTGAATTTCAAAGTGTAACTTTCACCACAAGGACTGCAGCAGTTCAAGAAGAAGGCCCATCAACACCTTCTCAATGGCAACTAGGGATGGGTAATAAATGCCGGTCTTGCCAGTGACACACACAGCCCAAGAAGGAATATAAAAAAAACCAGGAACCTAAGGTAAGTGGGGTTCCCATGACAGTTTGAATTTACATAGATACATAGATACATAGAAGATAGGAGCAGGAGTAGGCCATCCGGCCCTTCGAGCCTGCTCCGCCATTTAATGAGATCATGGCTGATCCTCCAATTCAGTATCCCGTCCCCGCCTTCTCTCCGTAACCCTTAACCCCTTTTGCCTGTAGAAATATATCTAATTCCCTCTTAAATATATTTAATGAGCTGGCGTACACTGCCCTCTGTGGCAATGAGTTCCACAGGTTCACCACCCTCTGAGTGAAGAAATTCCCCCTCATTTCTGTCCTAAATGGTTTAGCCCTTATCCTTAAATTATGTCCTCTAGTTCTGTTCTCACCCGCCAAGGGAAACATTCCTTCTGCCTCTAGTCTGTCTAGACCTGTCAGAATTTTATACACTTCTATGAGGTCCCCTCTCAATCTTCTAAACTCCAGTGTGTACATCCCTAAACTACATAGTCTCTCCTCATAGGTCAATCCCGCCATTCCTGGTATCAGCCTGGTGAATCGCCGCTGCACCCCCTCCATGGCAAGAACATCTTTCCTCAGATGAGGCGACCAAAACTGTACACAGTACTCGAGGTGTGGTCTCACCAGTGCCCTGTACAGCTGCAGCAAGATATCCCTGTTCCTGTATTCCAACCCTTTTGCTATGAAGGCCAGCATACCGTTTGCCTTCTTGACCGCCTGTTGCACCTGCATGCTCGCCTTCAGTGACTGGTGTACAAGAACACCCAGGTCTCTCTGTACTTCCCCCTCTCCCAATTTATTGCCATTTAAATAATTATTTGCCCTCCCGTTCCTGCACCCAAGGTGGATAACTTCGCACTTGTCCACATTATAGTGCATCTGCCATTTATCCGCCCAATCACCCAGTCTGTCCAAATCGCTCTGGAGCTTCCTGGTCTCCTCCTCTGAGCCCACCCCCCCTCCTAGTTTAGTGTCATCTGCAAATTTGGAAATGCTGCATCCGACTCCCTGATCCAGGTCATTAATGTAAATTGTGAACAGTTGGGGACCCAGGACAGATCCCTGCGGTACCCCACTTGTTACTGCCTGTCATTCAGAAAATGAGCCGTTTATTCCAACTCTCTGTTTTCTATCTGACAGCCAGTTCTCTATCCACGTCAATAATTTCCCCTTTATCCCATGAGCTTCAATTTTCCATGCTAATCTTTTATGTGGGACCTTATCGAAGGCCTTTTGGAAGTCCAGGTACACCACAGCTACTGGCTCTCCCCCATCTATTTTACCAGTTACTCCCTCAAAAAATTCCAATAGATTAGTCAAGCACGATTTACCCTTTGTAAATCCATGTTGACTCTGTCCTATCCTGTCCCCATTTGCTAAGTGCTCCGCTATTTCATCCTTAATGATGGACTCCAGCATTTTGCCCACAACTGATGTAAGGCTTACAGGTCTTTATATTTATAGTATATATTCTACTATCGCTTAATCTAGAAGCTTTATCCCAGCAGTAAATACATCCATATTCACTGTAGAATAAATGTGCTTCAACACTGGCATTAGTTTGGTTTAGATTCCAGGATACTGCATCTGTGGCTTCCTGTGTTTACACTGCTAAATTTGGATCTCATAGCTTTGTTGCAACATCTCAGACAAATGAAAAATTCTGTTTGTGATTCTATCTTTGGGAATAAGGAGCCAGATCTAATAAATGTGGGATGCAGGCTCCAGACTCTGAACTAAACAAGTGTCTGTGTAAAAGGGCCTTTAGTCATGCATTGTGTATGTATTGAAGCAGCTGATACTGTCTTCAAGACAAATGTGTTTTGGAAAGGAAAACAGCCAGAAAAAAATTAGTAAATTTCTCTGCGATCATGTCATGCACATATGATGTAATGATACATTTTAATATGATCTAGATAACGGTGTTTCAAATGAAAAAGTTCACCAAACACTTGATAATGGAAACAGTGCCCTTCTAAATGTTGCTGGCAACAATGCAGCATTCAGAAATGAAATTTACTTCTAACAAAAAGAGGTCTTCAAGGGGCAATGTTAAAAGTTGTCTCTTTCTTTGGCTCGGTATTGATTTTTTGTCTGATTAAGCTCCTGTGAAGCACCTTGGGATGTCTTTCTACGTTAAAGGTGCTATATAAATGAAAGTTGTTGTTTATATTTATTATCATAATCATCGTCTTTCATTTTATCTCTGAGAAGACCAGTGGATCTTAATATAATGATGGTTTAAGAAAAGATGTAAATAAAACATTTTATGTAAAGGATAAATTTTAAACTGTCAACAAGTTACTTAATTACTAAGAACCACACAGTTGGAGGTGCTGGGCACCACTGTTTCTAATGGGTACCACATGTACTGTTGTTTATTATCGTGCGTTAATAAAATAAAATCAGCTTGGGTGATTCCCAACAAGAGGCTCACCCTCAATGAAGGGCATTGGAGGCTTTGACTGATTTTCCTTTGGCTCTGGCCAAGAGATCAGTTATTATAAGGTACTGGCTGTCCTTGGATCTCCCTCAGTTGGGCAGTGACTGACTTTGATTATAATCTCTCGTAAATGAAAACAAACTTGGTGTCAGATAGAGGAATTTCTGTGAACAGACGTATATGTTTATTTACAGTGAAGAACCACTTCCTGAAGGACTCGCAAATGCTGGCTCCCAATCATGTAGTTTACATTGTAGTTTGGTTTCCACGGCGACTGGATTGACTTTAAAATGAGCACGCACAACAGGGTGCAGATGTTTGTGACTATTTGTTTAGTGCAACTACCTATCCCCAGCGGCTGGGAAATATAGGTTTATGCATGTGTATGTCTGATTGCTTATATTTCTTTTGCAGGGGGCACCCGTGCAACTGGTGAGCCAGCAGTAGTGCAACTGAAGAAGCTTGCTCAAAGAAGTGCACATGCGTGAGTGTATTGCGTCCCGTGATGCCACTGTGCGTAGGTCCAGGGCTCCAATCCTGCCTGATCCAAAGGGACATAATCAAAAAGTTAGTATGCAGGTGCAGCAGGTGATCAAGAAGGCCAACGGAATGTTGGCTTTTATTGCTAGGGGGATAGAATATAAAAACAGGGAGGTATTGATGCAGTTATATAAGGTATTGGTGAGACCGCACCTGGAATACTGCATACAGTTTTGGTGTCCATACTTAAGAAAAGACATACTTGCTCTCGAGGCAGTACAAAGAAGGTTCACTCGGTTAATCCCCGGGATGAGGGGGTGGACATACAAGGAGAGGTTGAGTAGATTGGGACTCTACTCATTGGAGTTCAGAAGAATGAGAGGCGATCTTATTGAAACATATAAGATTGTGAAGGGGCTTGATCGGGTGGATGCGGTAAGGATGTTCCCAAGGATGGGTGAAACTAGAACTAGGGGGCATAATCTTAGAATAAAGGGCTGCTCTTTCAAAACTGAGATGAGGAGAAACTTCTTCACTCAGAGGGTAGTAGGTCTGTGGAATTTGCTGCCCCAGGAAGCTGTGGAAGCTACATCATTAAATAAATTTAAATCAGAAATAGACAGTTTCCTAGAAGTAAAGGGAATTAGGAGTTACGGGGAGCGGGCAGGAAATTGGACATGAGGCTGAGTTCGGATCGGTCGAGGCCCTGTGGGTGGCGTAGCGGGCCCAGGGGCTGAGTGGCCGGGTCCTGCTCCTACTTCTTGTGTTCTTTAGATTTGAGGTGAGGATCAGATCAGCCATGATCTTATTGAATGGCGGAGCAGGCTCGAAGGGCCGATTGGCCTACTCCTGCTCCTATTTCTTATGTTCTTATGTTCTTATGTTCTTATAATGGCCCCAAAATTGCGGTCGGCGGCGTAGTTACGGCGTACGCCGCCGACCTCTGAAAAGAACACGAGCTTACCTCGTGTGAGGCCCCACATGTAGACTTGCTGTTCGGCGCTGCAGAGTTGTGCGCACCGTATTACATCACTGAGCTCAGGAGCGCAGCGTACAGCCTAGGCATAAGGGCCCACAAAAATCTGCCAAAACTAAGCCACCCCCACAGAAACTTCTTTCAGTCTCTTGCATTGAAATGACATTTTAAAACATTTAAAAACTTTTAAAAAACTTATAAAAAGTTTTTAAAGTTTTAATTAAATTGGTACTTGGACTTATTTCATATATCAGCAAATAGTTGTGTTTTCACACCTACTCCATATGAAATTCACGTGTAGCCATGAATATTTACTTGTCACAATGTCTGCTTTCTCACACATAGATATTTATATATAGTTCTTTAAAATGTGTGGATATTTGGGAAATGTGCAATAAACGTAATTAAACATTTCATGTGTACGTTAAAGTGTATGCCACGGCTCCGTATCATTTGCAAACAGTACGTGAGACGCTGGAATATGATAAGGTTTGTTGGTGCAGAATACTAATAAGAGCGGTATGTGTTCAGTACAAGCAGTTTCTTTCTGTGGGTGGTTTTCTGGTTACAGTATCATTTCAATTTTATTTAAACTTTCTGAACAATTTGCAGATTTTGCACATTTTAGGGTAAAAGTTGTATTGCTTACAACTATATCCACTGCTTGCTCTCAATGTCTAATACAAAATGGATTCCTTTCACAGTGAAACAGGCTCCTGTGCCTGCTTTCATTAACCGTAAAGTTTTAGGACGTAATTGTTGGGCAGTTCGTGGGCAATTAGCCCAACTCTGTGCCAGCAATGTGAATTTCCCCATTGGTGTGGATCATCTGTCAAGGCGTACCTTGACAGATCGCAGGTTCGAGATTTTAGCACATGCGGAAATCTCGATCTTGCGGCGTATTCTCAGAGTACGCCATCATACCCACCGCAAGATCTGCCCCATTGACACAGTCGGTCTCACGCAACGAGTTACTTTGGATAGCCTTTCAGATTCGATATCCCCACATTCATGCCGATAGAAAACATGAGGGGTAGCCCCAGTGATTTTATTTCAGAATATATAGGTTTATGATTGGGTGAAGGGTTTTTGTCTGATTAAGCTGGTCTTCTCAGAGATAAAATGAAGGATGATGATTGTGGTTAGATTTAGGATGAGCATTAGTTTAGGTTTATTACTAGGTTTAGCCGCTCTTGAAAGGGAGCGCAAGTGGCAAGATACAGATAATAAGCTGCAAGACTTTTCCCATGTCAAAGGAATATTATGATACGGAGATGCCGGTGTTGGACTGGGGTGGACAAAAGTGAGAAATCGCACAACACCAGGTTATAGTCCAACAGTTTTATTTGAAATCACAAGCTTTCGGAGCTGCTGCCCCTTCATCAGGTGAAGTGAAGGAATACGAATCGGCAAAGCATATATAGACAGAGAACAATGCCTGTGTAGCGTACAATGTCAGACGACTACAGTTAATCTTTCTGACTGCCTTTTATCACACCTCGACAGAGAAACAATCAGGAAGGCATTATATCAAAGACATAGCAAGATACAACTAAGACAATGAGGTGGGGTCACAGGGGGTCTAATGTGTCAAATGCAGTCTGTATGGAAAACCATAAACTTTAAACTTTTTACTTTTTTTACTGGAAATCACATCTGTGAACAAGCCAACGACGACTCGAGTCTGGATGACTCTACGTCATGTAGCGTGACATGAACCCAAGATCCCGGTTGAGGCCGTCCTCATGGGTGCGGAACTTGGCTATCAGTTTCTGCTCGATGATTTTGCATTGTCGTGTGTCTCGAAGGCCGCCTTGGAGAACACTTACCCGCAGATCCGAGGCTGAATGTCCTTGACTGCTGAAGTGTTCCCCGACTGGGAGGTAACAATCCTGCCTGGCGATTGTTGCGCGGTGTCCGTTCATACGTTGTCTCAGTGTCTGCATGGTCTCGCCGATGTACCATGCTCCGGTGCATCTTTTCCTGCAACGTATGAGGTAGACAACGTTGGCTGAGTCACATGAGTATGTATCATGTACCTGGTGGGTAGTGTCCTCATGTGTGATGATGGTATCTGTGTTGATGATCTGGCATGTCTTGCAGAGGTTGCCGTGGCTGGGTTGTGTGGTGTCGTGGTCGCTGTTCTCCTGAAAGCTGGGTAATTTGCTGCGAACGATGGTACATTTGAGGTTAGGCGTCTGTTTGAAGGCGAGTAGTGGAGGCATGGGGATGGCCTTATTAAGGAATATTAAGCTACCTAATGTCAGATAGGCAGAGGGTTTACTCCATTTTTATCCCCAGTAGCATTTTAGGGATAACGATCTTTCTGTTCCACAGGAGGTCTCTGTCCTCACTGAGCTTTTTTAAAAATTTGTTCATGGGATCTGGGCATCGCTGGCAAGGCCAGCATTTATTGCCCATCCCTAATTGCCCTTGAGAAGGTGGTGGTGAGCCACCTTCTTGAACTGCTGCAGTCCGTGTGATGAAGGTACTCCCACAGTGCTGTTAGGGAGGGAGTGCCAGGATTTTGACCCAGCGACGATGAAGGAACCGTGATATACTTCCAAGTCAGGATGGTGTGTGACTTGGAGGGGAACTTGCAGGTGATGGTGTTCCCATTTGCCTGCTGCCCTTGCCCTTCTAGGTGGTAGAGGTCGCGGGTTTGGGAGGTGCTGCCGAAGCAGCCTTGGCGAGTTGCTGCGGTGCATCTTGTAGATGGTACACACTGTAGCCACGGTACGCCAGTGGTGGAGGGAGTGAATGCTTAAGGTGGTGGATGGGGTGCCAATCAGGCTGGCTGCTTTGTCCTGAATGGTGTTGAGCTTCTTGAGTGTAGTTGGAGCTGCACTCATCCAGGTAAGTGGAGAGTATTCCATCACACTCTTTACTTGTGCCTTTGTAAGGGGTGAGACCTGTGGCTCTGTGCTTAGCCTGGGTGCTAGTGCGAGGTTAGGCCTTGTTGCCTGTTCTGGTCTCCAGCCAGCCTGGTAACACTAGACCCCTGTGAGTGGTTCGACCCACTCGCCCTTACGGTTCTGACACTGGACTTAGGTGCGAGAGCAATAATGCAGAGAAAACTCAGGTAGACCCGGTTGAATAGTGCGAAATGGAAAATCTTTATTGCATATTATTCAAGATTACGAAATACATGTCATAAGCACAGATTAATGACAGTACAATCTTACACGCAGTTATGTAACTGATTTTAGGGAAACGAGGAGCGCACGACACATCGTAAAAGGGGACACACATTACAATTATCCTTAAAACTTAAACCCTCCCCTATCAATACCTGTCCTAAACTAGATTTGTAGGATCGAGACTCATGCTCACCACTCGTGATAACTCGGAGAATTCCGAAACTCTGCTTGGATGTTTTTCCCGCAGCACCTGATCACCCACGTGTTGATCAGGGGTCTCTGTACCCCACTTGTTTACTCGTTTCTGCTCCGGCTAGCAGGCTGGACCGTCTGCTGTCATGAAGATCTGTGTTGTCCTCGGAGTTCCGACACTACTCAAAAAATAGTCTTCCTGTGCCCTCGCACCGATGCGATAAAACTCGAAGAATGGTCTTCCTGGGCCCTCACCAGTTTGTGAAACTCAAAGAATGGTCTTCCTGGGCAAGGAAAGTGTTTATTCGACCTATAGGCGCGGTCGGGGCTTACTGACCGTGGCGATACGTATTGTCGTCTTCTTCTCTTCTCATCTCATCTCATCTCGGGCCTTCGGTTCTAACACCGTTTACCGACTTCTCGGGATGGTGTGCCCGTTTCAAGGCTTCACAGCCCAGTTCTTCACAGATCTTCGCGGCAAGCCACGAGGTTGATCCTGGCGGATCAGAAAGTTCAATAGTCTTCCAGCAAGTCGAGCAGCAAGAGGCAGAGACAGCAGTCAAGAGTCAAGATCCAAGAGTCAAGAGGCAAGAGCAAACGGCAAGAGCAAACGGCAAGAGCAACAAGAGAAAACAAGAGAGAGATGGACGGTTGTACCTTACAGTTATAGTGCTGTAATTCCTCTTTTCCCGCCCAATCTTAATGTCTTTCTTTTGTCAGGGTTTTGGTGCTCAAACTTCTTGTATAGGGTGATCTCCGTTTAATGGGTTTCGGTGATACTTGTAACTGTCTGAGTACCCGTTAATACTTCTCCCATTGTGGAACCGGCCAGTATTTTCCCTGGAGGGGTTTTGGGGCTTCCAAATGTTTTCTGTAACTACCCGCAAACGGCTCTCTCATCGTAGAGTCGTGGGGATTTTGCATATTAATGTCTTTGGATGGGTTCTTGATCGCTCGGTACAATAGCCCTTATTCGCACCTGGGAGACCGATTCCAGTATTTATGTGTAAAATGCAAACCCATTATGTCTTGCGAATTATCTCAAATGTGCTGAGTCTTGTCCGATCTCGCACAAATGTTTATTGGAACGCCATCTTGTCTGCTCATTGAAAAGTCTAGAACGTTCTGCCACGAGGCGTGGCGGCCATTTTACAGGCTGCTTGTGTCCACTTTGAAAACCTGACAGCATTCTACTGAAATAAAGCTGTTTGTACGAAACTATATGTCTCCTTCTTATTTTATAAAATCGCGATAATTTTGCGAATTCTACACCTTGTAGATGGTGGAAAGGCTTTGGGAAGTCAGGAGGTGAGACACTCGCCGCAGAAAACCTAGCCTCTGACCTGCTCTTGTTGCCACAGTATTTATGTGGCTGGTACAGTTAAGTTTCTGGTCAATGGTGACCCTCAGGATGTTGATGGTGGGGGTTTCGGCGACGGTAATGCCGTTGAATGTCAAGGGGCGGTTGTTAGACTCTTGCTTGTTGGAGATAAAAATGAGAAGTCGCACAACACCAGGTTATAGTCCAACAGATTTATTTAAAATTACAAGCTTTCGGAGCTATCGATCGCCCCTTCTTCAGGTAAAGTTACTGTGAGTGAATCTACAAAAATTCACAGAATATAAACACAGAGAAAATGCAGAGATACAATCTTTCCTTACATCAAAGACACACTAAGAGCACAGCCAAGACAATGAGATGTGTCCCAGGGGGTCCAACGTGTCAAAACCTGCTGTCTGCATATCCTTTCCATTTGGGTTTGCTTTTTGTGTTTGTTTTTTTTAAAAACTGGAAAGACAGACAACGATGTCAAGTCACGTTCTGTAGCGTGACATGAACCCGATACCCCTACTGAGGCCATCCTCATGAGTGCGGAACTTGGCTATCAGTTTCTGCTCGATGATTTTGCGTTGTCGTGTATCTCGAAGGCCGCCTTGGAGAATGCTAGTTGGAGATAGTCATTGCCTGGTACTTGTGTGGCGCGAATGTTACCTGCCACTTATCAACCCAAGCCTGAATGTTGTCCAGGTCATGTTGCATGCGGGCATGGACTGCTTCTTTATCTGAGGAGTTGCAAATGGCACTGAACACTGTGCAGTCATCAGCGATGTTGGAGGGAAGGTCATTGATGAAGCAGCTGAAGATGGTTGGACCTAGGACACTGCCCTGAGGAACTTCTGCAGCGATGTCCTGGGGCCATGATGATTGACCACCAACCATCTTCCTTTGTGCTAGGTATGACTCCAGCCAGTGGAGCATTTTCCCTCCGATTCCCATTGACTTCAGTTTTACTAGGGCTCCTTGATGCCACACTCGGTCAAATGCTGCCTTGATGTCTAGGGCAGTCACTCTCACCTCACCTCTGGAATTCAGCTCCTATGTCCATGTTTGGACCAAGGCTGTAATGAGGTCTGGAGCTGAGTGGTCCTGGCGGAACCCAAACTGGGCATCAGTGAGCAGGTTATTGGTGAGTAAGTGCCGCTTGATAGCACTGTCGACGACTCCTTCCATCACTTTGCTGATGATTGAGAGTAGACTGATGGGGCGATAATTGGCCGGATTGGATTTGTCCTGCTTTTTGGGCAGTTTTCCACATTGTTGGATAGATGCCAGAATTGTAGCTGTACTGGAACAGCTTGGCTAGAGGTGTGGCTAGTTCTGGAGCACAAGTCTTCAGCACAATAGCCGGATGTTGTCAGGGCCCATAGCCTCTGCTGTATCCAGTGCAATCAGCCGTTTCTTGATATCACGTGGAGTGAATCGAATTGGCTGAAGACTGGCTTCTGTGATGGTGGGGATCTCAGGAGGAGGCCAATATGGATCATCCACTCGGCACTTCTGGCTGAAGATGGTTGCAAACCGCTTCAGCCTTGCCTTTTGCACTCACGTGCTGGGCTCCACCATCATTGAGGATGGGGATATTCATGGAGCCTCCTCCTCCTGTTAGTTCCCTTCCAAGCCACACACCATCCTTACTTGGAAATATATCGCCGTTCCTTCATCATCGCTGGGTCAAAATCCTGGAACTCCCTCCATAACAGCACTGTGGGAATACCTTCACCACACTGACTGCAGTGGTTTAAGGCGGCGGCTCACCACCACCTTCTCAAGGGCAACTAGGGATGGGTAATAAATGCTGGCCTTGCCAGCGATGCCCACATCCCAGGAACGAATTAAAAAAAAGCATCATGAACATGGTAACAATTCAAGCCAACCACTTCTATTTCGAATTCAAGAACAAGAAAAGGAACTTAAATTGGTGTCAGCCAAGCCAAGGGTAACTTGTGGAGCATTTAGATCTATTTTAGCTGGAATATTTGGGTAGTGAGCCATTGGCCACCAGATTTACTGAGGATGAGGAAACATCAGCAATGAAAGGCATGTATTTTGGTGAGGTGCCTAGACCAATGGTTATCCAAAGAAATCCTACAAAAATATTCGCTGATGTTACCATCACTTGCCCTTACGTTTCTTTAACTTCATTTTGGGAGCCCACTGTTTCATCAGATAGTCTCAAGGAAAGAACGATACCAAATATCCATAAAATGAGCATGGTCAGTTGTCATTGTGCATCATAACATAGCATCTCTCTCTCCAAGTTCTGAAGAAACTAACTAACATGCTGATTGTAAGGGTAGACAATTTACTTTTTAATCTGATCAGCTCAAATAAAACAGGTTTTACAAAATGTAAATATTAATAAATAATCTATATCTTGTATATTCAATTCTCCACGTAGGGTGTGTGTTTCATCAAAAACTTTCATGTGAAGTTTACTCCCATGAGAAAAACTAATATAGTGCCTGCTATACCCATTACACCTGTAGGTGGCACTGCGATATAAATGTATCTTCAATGTTGAGGGTTTCACACATTGGCTGGGATTTTACTTACCTGGGCGGGTCTGGTGTGGGCGATGTTGGTGGCGGGTCGCGGCCCCGCTGCTGTCTCCATTCCGCTGCCCAAAATGAACTTACCTCAATGGGGCTTGTCCAGCGCGTTTCCTGGGCCAATTAGAGGAAGCGGGTCTGGTGACCTCATTCATGACACGTCATCAGCTGGCTTCCTTAAAGGGACCATGACCACATTTCTTTTGACGTTTGTGCTGTCAGTGTTCTACAGCATTGAAGTGCTGCAAACACTGACCAATGACTGCACAGAGGCAGAGGGCTGCACCCAGGTTTGCCCATGACTCCCTCCATATGCTTATGGAGGGAGTCAGAGCATGCAGCAAGATCCTCTTCCCTTCGATGGGAAGAAAAGACCTCCACAGGAGACCAAGACAGCCTGGTTGGAGATTGCAGAGGAGGGCACAAGCAGGGATGTGGTCAGGAGGACCTGGGTGCAGTGGCACAAACGTTTCAATGATCTCATTCATCAGGAAACGTTAGTACAAAGCCACACTCAACCTCATCCTGTGCCTCTCATCACATCCCCTACCCTACTCCTGCACATCCTTACTCACACCAACATACCTTGCACCTCCACCCATTCCTCTCTATCTAAATTATCACTTCCCCATCTCACTAGCCTCCCCCCCCTCACACTCACCCTCATCCTAGTGCAATCGTACCAACTAACAACATACAAGGGTAGCCACTTGGATGTTTTATCCAATGTTTATGTAAAGATTGTATTAATGTGCTGTCAAACATTGAAATCTGTATTTTCAACATCCGGTCTTGGACAGATTTGTGTGCAACTTTGGAAGTGGCTTAGTGAGTTGCAGTGAATGGTGAGATATAACGGTACCCCCCACAATGGTGATGAATATGAATGGAATGGCTTGGACATTGTAGGGATGCTTTATGGTGTTGGTGTGGGGTGGTGCCAACCTGGCGCATCATGTGGCAGCCAGGGTGCACAGCATAAAGTTAAGTAAATCTGGACATGATGAGGCCATCCCTGGCCTCCCAGGCAGCAATGTGGTCAGGTGCTGATGCCCTGTGTCCTGCGCAGCATCAGGTGATTGTGGAGAAGGTTGGTGTTGTTGTTGGTGCTGCTGGTGTTGGGTCTCATCATGGTCCGATTCTGAGGACCAAGGTGAGACTGTATAAATGGCACCCATGCCGATGGCATAGATGGCAGGTGAAGTACAGATGACAGAAGTGATCTGTCAATGGTGAGAGAGGTAATGAGGTGAGACTGGATTGAGACTTTGGTGGAAACACTTGCAGCCTGTTGATTCTGTTCTGGAAATGCAGTGAGGAGCAGCTTGTGGCTGAGGAAAGTGATCATCTGTCAGGTGGGAGCTTTTACTGTACATTTGATGTTGTCAATGAATCAGCTGGAGCAACGGCCACTGAACTCCCACCTCAGGTTGACAGACGTGATCCCTGAACAGAGTGGTTCAAGTGGCCATGAGGTTAAAGTTAAAAGTAAGTTAAAAAAGCCTGTTAAGTAGATTATACTGAGTTTAATTGGGTTGTCTGCTGCTGCCTGTCTGGTCTGCTCAGCGGTGACAGACGCGCCATTGGGAAAGGCGTGTTGCGGCGGGATGACAGCGGATTCCCGACCCGCTAGCAATAAAAAACACTTTCCTGCTTGACCCGCCACCGATCCCGCCCACTGACAACATGGAAAATTCCAGCCTTTGTCACAGATTCACACACATCTGGAGGTCGATTTTCACTGCCTTCGCCTAGTGTTAACAGAACGGTAATTGGGATAAATATGGGGTCAGTAAGTTTACTGCTCCATTAACCCCGCAGAAGTGGTCGGCTCCAATTTGAAAGTGACCTACTGCCGGGTGTCCAAAGTGTCTGCCTGTTTCAAGTGATAGGCCCCTTTTAATATGGAAATCGGGGTCTTATGATCTAAATAGGACCCAGATTGACATATTTGGTCGGAACTGGTCGGATCCTTGATGGACACAATCTGACCAGTTCCATAGGCAATGGAATCAAAGAGGACCACCAAAGGTAAGCATCAAATTATTCGCCTTCTTGAACCCCTGCAGTCCGTGAGGTGAAGGTACTCCCACAGTGCTGTTAGGGAGGGAGTTCCAGGATTTTGACCCAGCGATGATGAAGGAACGGCGATATATTTCCGAGTCAGGATGGTGTGTGACTTGGAGGGGAACTTGCAGATGGTGGTGTTCCCATGCACCTGCAGCCCTTGTCCTTCTAGGTGGTAGAGGTTGCGGGTTTGGGAGGTGCTGTGAAAGAAGCCTTGGCTAGTTGCTGCCATGCATCTTGTAGATGGTACATACTGCAGCCACGGCGCGCCGGTGGTGGAGCGGGTGAATGTTTAAGGATGGTGGATGGGGTGCCAATCTTGCAGGTTGCTTTGTCCTGGATGGTGTTGAGCTTCTTGAGTGTTGTTGGAGCTGCACTCATCCAAGCAAGTGGAGAGTATTCCATCACACTCCTTACTTGTGCCTTGTAGATGGTGGAAAGGCTTTGGGGAGTCAGGAGGTGAGTCACTCACCACAGAATACTTACCTCTGATCTGCTCTTGTAGCCATAGTATTTATGTGGCTGGTCCAGTTAAGTTTCTGGTCAATGGTGACCCCCCAGGATGTTGATGTTGGGGGATTTGGCGATGGTAATCCATTGAATGTCAAAGAGAGGTGGC
The DNA here is from genome assembly GCA_030390025.1 of Squalus acanthias. Taxonomy (NCBI): domain Eukaryota; kingdom Metazoa; phylum Chordata; class Chondrichthyes; order Squaliformes; family Squalidae; genus Squalus; species Squalus acanthias. The sequence goes on along the minus strand of CM059426.1, from coordinate 38,798,843 downwards.
TAGACTCTCTCTTGTTGGAGATGGTCATTGCCTGGTACTTGTGTGGTGCAAATGTTACTTGCCACTTATCAGTCCAAGCCTGAATGTTGTCCAGGTCTTTCTGAATGCGGGCACTGACTGCTTCATTATCTGAACAGTTGCGAATGGAACTGAACAGTGTGCAATCATCAGTAAACATCCCCATTTCTGACCTTATGATGGAAGGAAAGCCATTGATGAAGCAGTTGAAGATGGTTGGGCCTAGGACACTGCCCTGAGGCATTCCTGCAGCGATGTGCTGGGGCTGAGATGATTTTCCTTCAACAACCACAACCATCTTCCTTTGTGCTAGGTATGACTCCAGCCAGTGGAGAGTTCCCCCCCCCCCCCCATTCCCATTGAATTCAATTTTACTAGGGCTCCCTGATGCCACACTTGGTCAAATGCTGCCTTAATGTCAAGGCCAGTCACTCTCACCTCACCTCTGGAATTCATCTCTTCTACCCATGTTTGGACCAAGGCTGTAATGAGGTCTGGAGCTGAGTGGTCCTGCTGGAACCCAAACTGAGCATTTGTAAGCAGGTTATTGGCGAGGAAGTGCCACTTAATAGCACTGTCAACGGCACCGTCCATTAGTTTGTTGATGATTGAGAGTAGACTAATTGGCTGGATTGGATTTGTCCTGCTTTTTCTGGACAGGGCATACCTAGGCAATTTTCCACTTTGTCAGGTAGATGCCAGTGTTGTATCTGTATTGGAACAGCTTGGCTAGAGGCGTGGCTAGTTCTGGAGCACAAGTCTTCAGCACGACAGCCAGGATGTTGTCAGGGCCCGTAGCCTTTACTGTATCCAGTGCGTTCAGCCGTTTCTTGATATCATGTGGAGTGAATCGAATTGGCTGAAGACTGTGATAGTGGGGACCTCAGGAGAAGGCCGATATGGATCATCTACTTGGCATTTCTGGCTGAAGATGGTTGCAAGCGCTTCAGCCTTGTCTTTTGCACTCACGTGCTGGGCTCCGCCATCATTGAGGATGGGAATATTCATGGAGCCTCCTCCTCCCGTCAGTTGACCATTCACGATTGGATGTGGCAGGACTGCAGAGTTTTGATCTGAGCCATTGGTTGTGGGATTGCTTAGCTCTGTCTATAGCATGCTGCTTCCGTTGTTTAGCATGTATGTAGTCCTGTGTTGCAGCTTCCCCAGGTTGGCACCTTATTTTTAGGTACGCCTGGTGCTGCTCCTGGCATGCTCTTCTACACTCCGTATTGAACCAGGGTTGGTCTCATGGCTCGATGGTAATGGTAGAGTGAGGGATATGCTGAGGCATGAGGTTACAGATTGTGGTGGTATACAATTCTGCTGCTGCTGCTGATGGCCCACAACGCCTCATGGATGCCCAGTTTTGAGCTGCTAGATCTGTTCTGAATCTATCTCATTTAGCACGGTGGTAGTGCCACACAACACGATGGAGGGTGTCCTCAGTGTGAAGACGGATTTTGGTTTGAACTTCATAATTTTGCCCAGACGTGTGACACTGAAAGCTGAATTTGCATTGAGTGCTGAGTATTTGCAGTGTGCCTAATTTCCCATGGTGCCTCAGTACCATTTAATCAGCCTTATTGATGGAATATTCCATCTACCACTTTTGACTCTGTAGTTTTACTTCAAATATTTTGAAAGATAAGAGGACAAATTTCAATAGTTTTACTCGGACAAAATTTATGTTGTGTTTTATTTTATACAAAGAGACTGTGTGTGTGTCTCTCTTGGACGTTTTACCATGTTAAAGGCAATATATAAATGCAAATTGTTTTTGGCTGCGATTTTGTCTGAGTGTGAGAAAGAATGAGAAAAGATGACAATGTTCTGATTACACAGCTGTTGTAGCTTTAGTTTCGTGTTCCATAAATTTCAGAAAATGAGGGTAAGCGAGAGGGTGGTGGGGAAGAGAAAGAGACAGATAGCTAGATTGAAAGAACATAAGAACATAAGAAATAGGAGCAAGAGTAGATCATTCGGCCCCTCGAGCCTACTCCGCCATTCAATAAGATCATGGCTGATCTTCTACCTCAACTCCACTTTCCTGCACTATCCCCATATCCTTTGATTCCCTTAACATCCAAAAATCTATCGATCTCTGTCTTGAATATACCCACTGACTGAGCCTCCACAGACCTCTGGGGTAGAGAAGTCCAAAGATTCACCACCCTCTGAGTGAAGAAATTTCTCCTCATCTCAGTCCTAAATGGCCGACCCCTTATTCTGAGACTGTGACCCCTGGTTCTAGACTCCCCAGCCAGGGGAAACATCCTCCCTTCATCTACCCTGTCAAGCCCTGTATGAATTTTGTATGTTTCAATGAGATCACCTCTCATTCTTCTAAACTCTAGAGAATATAGGCCTAGTCTACTCAATCTCTCCTCATAGGACAATCCCCCCAATCCCAGGAATCAGTCTGGTGAACCTTTGTTGCACTCCCTCTATGGCAAGTATATCTTTCCTTAGGTAAGAAGACCAAAACTGTACACAATACCCCAAGTGTGGTCTCACCAGGGCCCTATATAATTGCAGTAAGATGGCTTTACTCTTAAACGCAAATCCTCTTGTAATAAAGGCCAACATACCATTTGCTTTCCTAATTGCTTGCTGTACCTGCATGTTATCTTTCAGTAATTCATGTACAAGGACACCCAGGTCCCTCTGAACACCAACATTTTCCAATCTCTCACCATTTAAAAAATACTCTGTTTTTCTATTTTTCCTACCAAAGTGGATAACTTCACATTTCTCCACATTATACTCCATTTTCCCATGTTCTTGCCCACTCACGTAGCCTGTCTATATCCCCTTGAAGCCTCTTTGCATCCTCCTCACAACTTACATTCCCACCTAGCTTTGTATCATTTGCAAACTTGGATATATTACATTTGGTCCCCTTATCGAAATCATTGATGTAGGTTGTGAATAGCTGAGGCCCAAACACTGATCCTAGTTATAGCCTGCCAACCCGAAAATGATCTGTTTATTCCTACTCTCTGTTTTCTGTCCATTAACCAATCCTCAATCCATGCTAGTATATTACCCCCAGTCCCATGAGCCCTAATTTTGTTAGTAACCTCTTGTAAGGCACCTTATTGAATGGCTTCTGAAAATCCAAATACACAACATCCACGGTTCCCCCTTATCTAATCTGCTAGTTACAACCTCAAAAAACTGGACAGACTGGGTAAATTTCTGCAAGGGTTCTTCCAGTTGTCCGATGTAACTTTGGTGGAACATTTGTTGAAACTGCAGATTTGGGTTCCTGCAGATCTTCCGTTACAATGGATGATAGGGCGAATCCTTGCAGAAATTGACCCCCACAATGCCATTACTCATTCTAATTTTATTTTATTTTTGAAAAAAAGTTGAATTTTGCAAGCATGTTTGCTCTTTATGGGAAATAGAGAGCAAGAGTTTGAAGGAGGAACAGAAAAGAAAGAAGAGGGACATTTTTCAGTGTGAGGGATGATTAAGGAGGAGGTGAGTGATAGCGGATCAAGGGGAGGGGAGGATACAGGACTTGAACAGGTAGGTCACGGAGGCAGAGGTAGGGGTAGTGATGGGATTGAGGAGATGGTAGAAAGAGGGGGAAGATACTGGGAAAGTGAAGAGTTAGGGATCACAATTGGGTGGGGGAATCATGAGTGATAGAGGGAGTAGATGGGAAGGGAACTGCTGAGGGGCACAGTTTACCTGCATTGCCAGCCCAAAATGCCACCTGCAGCTGTTGGTGGCTTCTTTCCCTGCCACACTATATCAAACCTTCCATCTGAAAGAAAAGAAGAAAAAAAACAAAAAGAGAAGTAAAAAAAGACAGAAAGAGAAACAGAAAAGAAGAGTTCGGGAGAGGGAAGCAGAAAAGTTCTTTTGAGGAGGTAACAGATATGGTGGATGAAGGCAATGCAGTGAAGGTGGTGTACAAGAACCTTCAGAAAACCTTTGACAAGGTACCACCTAATAAACTATTGAGGAAGATTATAGGGTATGGAATTAGGGGAAGGGTAGCAAATTAGTTAAAAGCTGGTTAGAAGGGAGAAAACAGAGAGTAGGAGGTAAGGGCAGTTTCTCAGTGTGATTGGAAGTGGAGAGCAGTGTCCCACAGGTTTCTGTTCTAGTAAGTAATTGTGAAGATCAAATGAAGCTGCAAGGGGATATTGATAAGATGGTGGAATGGACAGTAGCAGATGGAATTCAATGTCAGTAAATGTGAGGTGGCAGATTTTGGTTTAAAAAACTAATGACTATTAATGGGAATAAAGGGATATGGAAATTGAGAGGACACATAAGATTAGGGCTACTGCTCATATGGAGGATAAACACCAATGTGGACTAGTTGGGCTGAATAGTTTGTTTCTGTGTTATAATTTCTAATTGGGGAAGAGAAGCAGAAGAGAAAGAGACTTAACATGTGCAACAACACAGGATATCCAGTAGTAACAGATATTTACCAGGAGGCTAGTTGACTTCTAACTTTGTTGACGGGCAACTTGGTACTAAGTAGTAAAAAGGTGTTTAATGGAATTCCTTATTTGCAACCCTATAGTGGTTTAAATTAACTGAAATCTTTATTACTCTGGAAATATTTTCTTGGGCGAGGGGAGTGGGACTAGCTGAAGTGCTCTTGCAGAGAGCTGGCACGAGCACGACTGGCTGAATGGCCTCCTTCTGCGCTGTAACCATTCTATGATTCTATTCTATGAAGTGAAAACTCTATGAAATAATGAATGACAGTAAAACTGGAGTCTGTAAAACTGCAGGATGTTTTGACTCACTGCCTTGACCCTTCCTCAGCTGTTCATTGAGTTTTAACAATTCAGAACCAGTAACCACAAACATTCCACCTAAAAGAACCTGTAAAAATAACTCTCATTATATTACCTAATCCTGGACAAGTAACTCAAAGCATATGTACAGTGAAACCAGATGCTGAAGCTATGCCTCAGAAAGCAACAGCTCATCACTCAATAATGTTCATGGCTTTTGAATGGTGATCTGAAGTCAACAGTTTAATTAAATGCAGTTAGCTGAAGATGACTTGAGACACTGAATAGAAATGTCCTCAAAGAATTTCAATGCTGAATGAAGGAACAGGGCTAAAACTCTGTTTTTCAACATAAATAGTTCCCTCAGCAAAGAACAGATTGATTTTGCAGGAAGAGCATAGAAACAGACTGAGGATCCCGAACAAACTAGATGTACTAGAGTGCTGATTTCTATCACAGAGGTAGCTGCCCAGCCAATGTGGAATCACAGGAACACCCATCTGTACTCGTGTTCAACCAAACCTAAGTTCAGCATCAGAAAGACTGTTCGTGTTCTGCACCCACTGCTCCCAGTCTTGGCACCACACAGAGGCTAGCTATATACCTCTGTGCTCCCCAGATCCTGATGCGGAGATGCCGGTGTTGGACTGGGGTGGACAAAATTGAGAGGTCGCACAACACCAGGTTATAGTCCAACAGTTTTATTTGAAATCACAAGCTTTCGGAGCTATCGATTGCTCCTTCCTCAGGTGAAGTAAATTAGATACAGAATCGCCAAAGCATATATAGATAGAAAACAAAGCATGTGTACTTTACAATTGCAGACCAATAAGGACTCGAGTCGTCGTTAGCTTGTTCACAGATGTGATTCCCAGTAAAAAAGTAAAAATTTTCCCAGTAAAAAAGTAAATTTTTTTTAAAGCTTTTCGTTTTACATACAGACGGCAGCTTTTGACACGTTAGAACCCCTGCGACTACACCTCATTGTCTCAGTTGTATCTTGCTATGTCTTTGATGTGGTACCTTCCTGGCTGACTTAATTAACTTTATCACACCTCGGCAGATAGTCAGGATGATTTAATTTATTGGTCTGCAATTGTAAAGTACACATGCTTTGTTTTCTATCTATATATGCTTTGGCGATTCTGTATCTAATTTACTTCACCTGAGGAAGGAGCAATCGATAGCTCCGAAAGCTTGTGATTTCAAATAAAACTGTTGGACTATAACCTGGTGTTGTGCGACCTCTCAATTTTGTCCCCAGATCCAGCACTGGAAGGAACAGCCAGACATGCATCAGTTGTGCTTTTTATAGACGATATTAGGTGACACCATATAAAGCAAAGTTCAAAACCAGCTCTTTTTTTTTTCTTTACAAAATTATTTCTGCATTTCAATAGTGACTACACTTCAAAAGTACTTAATTGCCTGTAAAGTGCTCTGGGATGCCCTGAGGTTGTGAAATATGCTATATATAAAATGAAATTTCAATTTATTGCCACCCAACATGTGCTACATGTGAATGAGTATCCAGACATGTGCCCGATATAAAAAGGCACCAGGCAGCCAATCATAGCTTTTAACAGATGAGCAAACCTATTGGTCAGAATATTGAACAGAACTGGAGACTGGGAAAGTAATGAAAAAGTTGATATAATATGCATTTTAAAGTGTATAATTGGTCCTTGGACTCTCCAGCATGGTGCTAAGGCCAACAATCCGTTGCTTCTCACAATGAACAGAGTTAGAAAAGTCTTCATTCACAGACAGGCCACTCCGAAACCAAGTGTGGTGAAAGTCCGAGTTGGCTGCCTCCATGCTTCTAGCAGTCACAGTGGTTTCTATCGAAGTTACTGCCAAGAAACAGTTTACCTGCTTATTCATTTAAAGGGGAGCTTTAGAAAGGTTTTACAAATTTTATAAACAGAAACACATTATAAATAGATTATAAACACAGCAGCAAGGTCAATAGATTAGCTACACTGAGAGCTGTATCCTCCCAAAATGCTGAAGAACTTTCCAAATCTTTAAAAACCTCCAAATCTTTAAAAACCTTCAAATATTTACAAAACGCAATCTAAGACACACTTAATTTGCACTTAAAAACAGAATCCTTTGGTCTGAAGTTTGTAAGACGGTGAGATTTCCTTAAAAAAGCAACCGGCGTAGGTTGCAAATGCAGTGGTGAGCAAGCTGGAGAAGAAGTCTTATTTAAGGTTTTCCTTCATGACATGCAAATAAAATAGGTTGATCAAAGTGAACAAGGGCAACCAGCAGGCTCGGAAGTCTACGGGCTGGATGAAAATGTTCCGCGGGCCGGATCGAGCCGAAGCCTGCGGACCGTGCGTTTTTGACATCCCTGATCAAATGTTTCAGCATCGACAAGGATTTTAGTTAAGTCGTGTTCTTTGATTTCTTGACAACTGCACAGCGCATCCTGTGAGTCATTGGTGCGTGCTTCATGGGTTGTACAGGAATCCATAAAGAACAAAGAGCTGAGGAAGAGATATTTTAAAGTCTGGGTATGCATAGAATTGGTAACATTATCTGTGGCTCAGGGATCATTTGTATAATTGGCACCAGATTTGGAGCTGGATAAGACACAAGGATTCCTGGCCTCCTGCGCACTGGATAGGATATTATTATAGAAATTAGTCAACAAAACTAATTGTAATTGGCAGGTTGTGTGTTTGGTCAAGTGACCTCTTGTTGGATTTTGTTACCGGTCCCAGGGAAAACTAATACTCTTTGAACTTACACTCTTGACCACACTCCTCCTGCCACCAAATATTTCTGTGTTACAATGCTGTAATGTGTGCTCTGAACTTTAAATCCCCAATTCAACTTTGACGATTAGGATCACTGGAAGCAGGATCAAATCATTTTGTTTAAGATCTCTGATTTGTAGAGGATTTTTCTTTTGGAAAGTACACATGGAAGAAGATCTGTTCCAGACGAGCAAGGTACAGTGCCAGCTCCCAGCCTACCTGTTTCTGTTGCAGGCTTTATGATATGCTGCAAATTCGCTTCTGAAATTGGGATTACAAATACTTTATTCCTGCATCTTTCACTAGAGGGCAGCATTAGATAAGTGAAAGAGAAATGAAAGAGAATGCCCATAATTGCACGCCAAAATGTAATTCATTTTGTGACGTGCTCGCTGATGTTTCGATGATGTGATAAGGTGCTGCTTGAATGCATGTTCATTTCCCCCTTGCGGTGCTTTAAAGTGTTGGTGATCTATATACTTTTCTAAAATCAGTATGCATTGTTTTTCTGTAGATGAGCAAAAAAACAACGGGCCATCCTCCTGGGGCTGGACTGGACTAAAGTGTGCTGTACCTGGCAGAGCCTCATCTGAATTCGGTAGACTGGACCATTAAAATGGCCGGGTTGTACTTACGGCGTGGGCCCACCTCCTGGCAGGGCCTTGCACCAGACATTGGTGATAGGAACAGAGGCTTGCAGCTGCAGACCTGGCCACTGGATGTGGGGCCTGAAAATCTATCTGGTCCTACCAAAAAAGTGATTTAACTACCTTCTGACCTTGCTGGCTGTCACTGTAGACCCTCTGATCTGATGGGGGCACTGGAGCAAGGCCCAGTGCCACCTTCTTTGGACACCCCTGTGTTTAGATACCTGACCGCCCAGTCCACAGGGGAATGTGGTGGAAGGCCCTGAAACGCTTGCTGCCACCTCATTTAAATTAATATTTTGGGCCTGTGCCTATTGCTGCTGCAGGTTCTGCTCCGTCCCTCAGGGGAATCCCCAAAATTATTGTGGCCATGTAAAGGAGGCAGGGACCTGCTCCTGTTTTTCTGACCTGCACTTATTGCAAATCCCTCTTTTTGGTGGAGCCCCTCAGAAGAACTTAAAAAAAGGATCCCACCTAAAACGTTTACGTATCATTTTCAGATATGAAGTAGACATTGCAGCATTTCTGTTACTCTATTTTTCTTGAATTTTATATGCTTTTATAGTAAAGAGTACAGTAAAATAGACAGCAGGAGTCTCTGGGATAATTTTTCATCTTTAGCGCTCCTGGTGCAGAGCTTCACACACTGGGATGTATTGAGAATTTGGGCACATGGCTGAGTCATGACCCATGATGGATGGCTAGTTGCATTGCACCATAACTCCTTTAAGATATAGCGGTCCTGACGTTCCTCACTGAAATCTAGCAAAAAAAAGTGGACACAAGTAAAAATGCTGGAATCCATTATTAAGGAAGTAGTAGCAGTACATTTAGAAAATCATAGTACAATCAAGCAGAGTCAACATGGTTTTATGAAAGGGAAATCGTGTTTGACAAATTTACTAGAGTTCTTTGAGGATGTAACGAGCAGGGTAGATAAAGGGGAACCAGTAGATGTAGTGTATTTGGATTTCCGGAAGGCATTCGATAAGGTGCCACATAAAAGGTTGCTGCACAAGATAAGAGCTCACGGTGTTGGGGGTAATATATTAGCATGGATAGAGGATTGGCTAACTAACAGAAAACAAAGAGTCGGGATAAATACTTCATTTTCAGGTTGGCAAACTGTAACTAGTGGGGTGCCACAGGGATCAGTGCTGGGACCTCAACTATTTACAATCTATATTAATGACTTGGATGAAGGGACCGAGTGTACTGTTGCCAAATTTGATGACAATACAAAGATAGGTGAGAAAGGAAGTTGTGAGGAGGACACAAAGGGCTGGATTTTGAATCTGGGGTCGGGTTGGGGTCGGGAATCACACATTCTGGCTTGTGAACCCGCCTCCATCGAGATGTGGCCAACCACTGTATTTTCCCTTGATTGACCTTGTTGAGCCCGCCCAGTGGGCTCAGCAGGCCAATTAAGGGCCACTCGGCAACAGGTGACGTCACAGACTGACATTTCATCTGTCAAGAGCTTTTGACAGATGAAATATCAGCGTTTGACAGCTCTGTGAAGCTGTCAAACACTCACAATATGATTTCTAACTTCAGTCCTTCCTCTTAGGCTGAGTTAGAAATCATTCCAGCACAGAAAACAGAAGGCTGCCGTTTTTGACAGAACCACGGCTTTCCTGCTTTCTGTGCTGGTGAGATTTCTAACTCCCGAGAACTGAAGGGCTGACACCTGCAGGAGGAAGTTAAGGTAAGTAAAACTTTTTCCAACACTTAGCACTTACCTTACACACTTACCTCTGCACACATGCACCCATCACTCACCTGCCCACCGGACATATCGACCCCTCCAACCCCTGCAGACCCACGGCCCGCCCCGATAACTTGGCGTGGTTGCCACCTGTCGGGAAGCCCACACTTTTCTTTTTAAAATAGGGATTATGCAAAAAACTGCCTGTTAACTACCTGTTAATAGGCAGTTAATTGTCACTAATCCCTTCCCGCCTCGGGGAGTCGGGTCTCAGAACAGGTCGGATACCCGCCGCCAGAGAAACTGGCATGGAGGCGGGTTGGAGGCGGGATGGGGTCGGGAGACCTGAATCTGCAACTTTAACCCCCCACACGCCTCCAAACCCGACTCTACGGGTCATTGAAAATCCAGCCCAAAGAGTCTGCAAAGGGGTATAGATAGGTTAAGTGAGTGGGAAAAAATTTGGCAGATGGAGTATAATGTGGGAAAATGTGAGGTTATCCATTTTGGTAGGAAAAATAAAAAAGCAAAATATTATTTAAATGGAGAGATTACAAAATGCTGTGGTACAGAGGGATCTGGGTGTCCTCGTACATGAAACACAAAAAGTTAGCATGCAGGTACAGCAAGTAATTAGGAAGGCAAATGGAATGTTGGCCTTTATTGCAAGGGGGATGGAGTATAAAAGTAGGGAAGTCTTGCTACAACTGTACAGGGCGTTGGTGAGACCACACCTGGAGTACTGCGTACAGTTTTGGTCTCCTTATTTAAGGAAGGATATACTTGCATTGGAGGCAGTTCAGAGAAGGTTCACTAGGTTAATTCCTGAGTTGAAGGGATTGTCTTATGAGGAAAGGTTGAGCAGGTTGGGCCTATACTCATTGGAGTTTAGAAGAATGAGAGGTGATCTTATTGAAACATATAAGATTCTGAGGGGGCTTGACAGGGTAGATGCTGAGAGGATGTTTCCCTTCGTGGGGGAATCTAGAACTAGGGGCATAGTTTCAGAATAAGGGGTCGCCCATTTAAAACGGAGATGAGGAGGAATTTTTTCTCTCAGAGGGTCGTGAATCTTTGGAATTCTTTACCACAGAGAGCTGTGGAGGCGGAGTCATTGAATATATTCAAGGCGGAGATAGACAGATTTTTGAAAAACAGGGGAGTCAAGGGTTATGGGGAGCGGGCAGGAAAGTGGAGTTGAGGCCAAGATCAGATCAGCCATGATCTTACTGAATGGCGGAGCAGGCTCGAGGGGCCGAATGGCCTCCTCCTGCTCCTATTTCTTATGTTCTTATGTTCTAAATGTGTTGTAGTTTCAGGAAAAAAGTGCCAATGGATTATTTGCTCAAGTTTAAACAAGTTGAAACAAAAAGGTCAATTTAATCTTTTAAGACAACGTTAAAAGCCAATCATGAAGAATGTGTGCAACATTCTGCAACTGTAAAGAGACTTGGAAAGGTGAACATTTAATTTCAGGTCAGACCTAGTGTTTGTGAGTAAAGAATGCAAAGAATTCTTAGTAGGAGAGCAGAAAAGATTACAGGGGAGCCTGAGACACAAATGGGGTATTTTGTTTAGCTTTCAGTTTAGTGGCTGCTTCTTTAAATCCAGTCAAAGACCATGAGTAGTTTAAAATGAACTAAATGTAGTTCGAGATTGGCGCACCAAGCAAGTGGGGGAGGCGGCGGGTGGGGAATTAAATAAAAATGGGAAACCAGCCTCCAACCCACTCACTTCCGATTTTAATGGAGGTGGATTGGGGGGGTGGGGGGCGGGCGACCAATCTGCTATGAGGAGGTGGGTCGGTCACTAAAATTTTTTAAGAGGCTGCACGCTTCCATTTTAACACAAGCTTTATTTTAACCTCTGCAGGCCGGGATTCCTGAGGCTCGGAGAAAGGAAGCGAGAAGGGCCAGTTCCATGAGGCAAGGGCTTTTACTGCACTGCTTGAGAGCCAAGCTTACCTTTAAAACACCTCGCGATGGGACCCCCGCGATCGGCCCATCCCCCGCAACCACCCCCCTGCGATGTCCCATTTACCCCCCTTGATGTCCCATTTACCTCCTCCACGATGTCTTATTCACCCCCACGATGTCCCATTCACCCCCACGATGTCCCATTCACCCCCCACGATGTCCCATTCACCCCCATGATGTCCCATTCACCCCCACGATGTTCCATTCACCCCCCACGATGTCTTATTCACCCCCACGATGTCCCATTCACCCCCACAATGTCCCATTTACCCCCACGATGTCTCATTCACCCCATGATGTCCCATTCACCCCCCACGATGTCCCATTCACCCCCATGATGTCCCATTCACCCCCACGATGTCCCATTCACCCCCCACGATGTCTTATTCACCCCCACGATGTCCCATTCACCCCCACGATGTCCCATTCACTCCCCACGATGTCTCATTCACCCCACAATGTCCCATTCACTCCCCACGATGTCCCATTCACCCCCACGATGTCCCATTCACCCCCACGATGTCCCATTCACCCCCACGATGTCCCATTCACCCCCACGATGTCCCATTCACCCCCACGATGTCCCATTCACTCCCCACTATGTCTCATTCACCTCCACGATGTCTCATTCACCCCCACAATGTCCCATTCACCCCCACGATGTCCCATTCACTCCCCACTATGTCTCATTCACCTCCACGATGTCTCATTCACCCCCACAATGTCCCATTCACCCCCCACGATGTCCCATTCAACCCCCGTGATATCCCATTCACCCCCCCACGATATCCTATTCAACGACAACAAGTTGTATTTATATTCACCCCCCCGTGATATCCCATTCACTCCCCCGTGATGTCCCATTCACTCCCCCACGATGTCCAATTCATCCACCGTGATATCCCATTCACCCCCACAATGTCCAATTCAACAACAACGTGTACTTATATTCACTCCCCGCGATGTCCCATTCAATGGCGCGATGTGTCATTCACCCCCCATGATGTGCCTTTCACCCCCAGCGATGTCCCCTCATCACCCCATGATGTCCCCCGATGACAGACAGACAAGCCTATCAATCTGGCTGTTGAAAAAATGTAATATAGGTTCGGCTGTTAAATTTGGCATGACCTGCAGGAAACCCATGCTTCCGGGTTTCCCATCTGAATACCCCCCTCACCTGCTCTTTCTCCAGCACCGAGTTACTATCGTGTCCAAAGAGTCTGTTTGCTTTCCGATTGACGTGGGAAGTCTGTGCGCCCAGAGGTTGGGTCAATGGCAGGAGTGTGGAGATGGGATGGTTCCAGGCGGGAGGTCAAGTGATGAAACCCTAGCCTGAAGTGCCTTGGGGCATTTCAGGCTCTGCTTTACAAGGTTTGATTAGGATAGGTGCTGTTGGAAAGCCCTTCCAGGCACTGGCAGCCCTCCCTGACCCTGCAGTTTGGGACTCCAGCTATGGCCTATTGCAAGGCCAAATAGGGAATCTGTTCCATCACGATTTTGGCCAACAAAATTCTGTCTGGGAGCATCATGCATTAATTGCAACAGAAATTCTCTCCTGTCTGTGAAAATGTTTGATTGATGGCTTTTGAAACTATAGCTAATTAAATTCTAGATCCTTTTTAAGGCATTTGATTTCATTTTGTAGATTAAAGACATACAGGTGTCGGAAAATATGGGCTGAATTTTTCGGGGTGGTAGCGGGTGCAATCGGTGGCGGATCGGGTGGGAAAGTTGTTAATTTTGACAGCGGGTCAGGAACCTGCTGTCATCTCGCTCCCACGCACCTTTCCCCCAGGTGCGTTTGTCATCGCAGAGTAGACCCGACCGGCAGTGGCGGGCGACCCAATTAAGATGATTATCAGATAGTTTACAGGTACTTAAAAGCCTTTTTTCACTTACTTTTTAAATTTCCCTGCATGGCCACGGGATTCTCACAGCTTGGGAACCATATCTGTCAACCTGAGGTGGGAGTTCCGTGGTCATTGCTCCAGCTGATTACTTGACAGCATGAACAACAAACCAAAATAAAAACATGTTGATTATATCAACTAACAGATTGATGGAGATTCTGTTCTACTTGAAAAACTACTGGCAAATGTTAAGTCAGAAATTCCTGAAGGGATGTGAGTGCTGAAGCATAGAAGCATAGAAGCATAGAAGATAGGAGCAGGAGTAGGCCATTCGGCTCCTCGAGCCTGCTCCGCCATTTAATGAGATCATGGCTGAAGGCTCCCCTCCTACCCTGGATGGTGAGGGAAATACATTTTTCACTGGCCATTCTCGGCTGTTGCCTTCCAACTGAACAGTAATTGCAGTGAATTGATCTGCACTAAAAAAACCTGCAGAAAACCTGGTCAGGTTTTTCTCACAGCATACTGTGATTGTCTAGTTATAGTTAAACCAGGTCATCAGCCGTAACAATTTCATTCTCATCACTCATTCCACTGCTTCAATTTGCTTTCAGCCCCTGAATATGACTAATTTAAATTTTCAGTCTGAGACTTTGGGGGTGAATTTCTGCAGAGGTTCTCTCACTTTTCCATTGTTAACTTCAACGGAAGAGCTGCAGAAATCCTAGAAATACATTGTAAGCACCACTTAACACTGTTTGTCAGGGTTTCCGCAGCTCTTCCGCTGAACTTGCATAAGATTGTAAATCCACCCCTTTACAATTACATTTAGTAAAATCTGCTTAATTTTATGTATTACCTATACACACACATCTTTTATTTGTACCAGTTACTGATACAAAAGTCTGTAGATTTGTGACTAAAGCACCAATAACTTCCCAATTAATGTACTTTTTAAATTATATTCTTGATCGCATTTATGGATAGCATCATATTACTTAATGATAATATTATTTAAATATTTCTTTGTCATTCATATATAACTTTTATTATATTATTGTAGAGTAAAGATTCAACACCCACTTTGTTAGATTAAACTTCAAATGTAATGTGGCCATGGTCTCTTTCAAGATCCTGGCTGAAAACGCGTCATGAATGACATCACCAGACTCGCCCCATCTCATTGGGCCAGGTAATACACTGGGTGGGCTTAATAGGCCCCATTAAGGTAAGTTCATTTTCAGCAGCAGGATGGAGCCAGCAGCGGGGTCGCAACCCGCCATCGACACTGCCCGCACCGGACCTGCCCAGACAGGCAAAATTCTGGCCATATGAGTTTGCAGATGCAATCATCATCCTTAATAATTGGGCCATCAAAAAATAAACTCAACTGGATCCAGCTCAGGTGATTTGATTTGCAAATCAGTCAGAATGCACTTCCCAGGACTAATCTTTTCTTTTTAATCTGATTATGCCCTGTCAAGGTATTAATTAGATATTCAAGGCTGGGTGAGGTGTGAACTGTGTGCCTATGTTCAAGATGCATCGTCTTTGAAATTGACTTGATTGACAATCTGCTTTCGAAGACTGCTTTAGACTGTGATAAATAAAAATAAATGATGGCAATTTTTCAGATCAACGGTTTTTACTGGTCACTGCTGAATGACATAAGGCTGTGGGCATTACACTATGCACGTAACCAACAAAGCATCAAAGCACTCAATTCTGCAGGCACTCTCAAAAGGGACTAAAAACTTCTAGACTCAGAAAACTGTTAAGTACTGTATCACTATCTAGTCTATTGATTTAACTAATTTATGTGTGCATTTCTTTCTTGTAATAAAGAATTCATAGTTTAGCTTGAAATATATAGTCTGTCAGCATGGCATGTTTATGCCTACTGGAAAGATCACGAACATACAGTGGGCATTCTGTACTCTATGTAGTATAAACCACCAGTTTAAGCACAGTTTGGCGAGGTTGGTAACACTTTTGCTTCTGAGTCAATAGGTTGTGAGTTCAAGTGACACTCAAGGACTTAAATGCAGTAACAAAGGAATGCTGCATTGTCAGAACAACAACAACTTACATTTATATTGCACCTTTAACTTAGTAAACATGTCCTAAGGTGCTTCACAGGAACATTATCAGACAAAATTTGATGCCGAGCAACATAAAGAGATATTATGGCCAGGTGACCAAAACCTTGATCAAAAAGGTAGGTTTTAAGGAGCGACTTGAGGGAGTAAAGACAGGTAGAGAGGCGGAGAGGGTTAGGGAGGGAACGCCAGAGCTTGGTGCCTAGGCAACTGAAAGCACGGCCACCAATGGTGGAGCGATAAAAATCGGGGATGTGCAAGAGGCCAGAATTGGAGAAATGCAGAGATCTCGGAGATCTCCTGCTTAGGTGCTAAGCTCTGGAATTCCGTCCCTAAACCTCACCGCCTGGCTACCTCTCTCTCTTCCTTTCAGACGCTCCTTAAAACCTACCTCTTCGACCAAGCTTTTGGTCGCCTATCCTAATATCTCCTTATGTGGTTCGGTGTCAAATTTTGTTTGATAACACTCCTGTGAAGCGCCTACGTTAAAGGTGCTATATAAATGCAAGTTGTTGTTGTTGCTGATTGTAGGGTTGGTAGGGGTTACTGATATAGGGAGGGGTGAGGCCATGGAGGGATTTGAAGACAAGGATGAGAATTTTAAAATTGACGCGTTGCTGGACCGGGAGTTAAAGTAGGTCAGCGAGCACAGGGGTGATGTGTGAATGGGACTTTGTGCGAGTTAAGATACAGGCAGCAGAGTTTTGGATGAGTTGAAGTTTATGCAGGGTGGAAGGTGGAATGTGAGAGTCTGGCCAGGAAAGCTTTAGAATAGTCAAGTCTGGAGGTGACAAAGGCATGGAAGAGGGTTTCCGCAGCAGATCAGCTGAGGCACGGACGGAGGCGGGTCATATTATGGAGGTGGAAGTAGGCAGTCTTGGTGATGGAGAGGACATGGTCATTAGCTCAGCTCTGAGTCAAATAGTACGCCGAGGTTGCAAACAGTCCTGTTCAGCTTCAGACAGTGGCCAGGGAGGGGGATGAAGTTGGTGGCTAGGAAACAGAGTTTGCAGCAGTGACCAAAGACAATGCTTTTGATCTTCCCAATATTTAATTGTAGGACAATTCTGCTCATCCAATATTGTTATGTCAGACAAGCAGCATGACTAATCAGAGATAGTGGAGGGGTCGGGAGAGGTGGTGGTGAGGTAGAGCTCAGTTTTGTCAGCGTTCATGTGGAAATGCTGTCTTTCAGGTGAGATGTTAAACGTGGACCAGTCTGCCTGGTTAGGTGAACATAAATGGCTCTATTTCAAAAAGAGGTGTCCTGCTCAATATTAATCCCTCAACTAAAACATATTAATTGGTCATCCATTTCATTTACTCTTCGTGGAACCTTACTGTGCAAAAACTGGCGGCTGTATTTGCCTACTTAACAACAGTAATATGTTAACTGTGAAGCACTTTGGGACTCTAAGGATGTTTAATGTGCAAATATAAATGCAGGTTTGTTCTTTAAGCCAACAATAGATTGTTAGCCCTGTGGAATATTACATCCCATCTGCTGGAGGCATAAGGTTAATTTTGGTTCATAAGAGATGCCGTCTCGCTAATGGTAAACATCTTTTGCTGTTAGCATAAGTATACAGTGTTGGGTGATAGATCAAATTGTAACACACCATACTGCATACACCTCAGCAGTGAGCAGCAGCAGAATATAATCAACCATACAGCCTTAATCTCCAGGAAGACGGCATTCTTTCTTTCCTCTCTTTTAAAGAGCAGTGTCACATTTGATTCTCTTAGGATAAAAGCATTATGCCAACCCCTAAGAACTTTGAGTGGTGGGGGGCTTACAGTATGTCCCAGAGAAGGTTTGCAAAATTATAGTGGTTTGCTGCATGCTGCCATGGATAGAGGCCAAAACAAGGAACTGGATAAGAAGCAGCTGCAAGCCATGGAAGGCAATGAAAGGACGGTGCACAGCACTGGCAGATGACCAACCACCGCAGGCAGGGAGACACATGAGTTAGGTGCTCATTGCCAACTTCTTCCAATGAGGTCTGCAATTGGACACCAATATTTTCTTTTGGATAGATTTACATTCACAGGACTGCTATTTGCCATTCCTATTTAGTTTTTGCTGCAACTTAAATATGTTTTATTTGTTTTGCTTTTGGACAACTAACAACATTTTCTGCACAATAGAAGAATGGAAAACTGCAAGATATATTAAAGGTGATTTGCTTAATTATGTTGGAAAGTGGTAATGCTGAAAGTGTTTAATGTATTTTGCACCCATATTTGAACTTTGTATGTTTTGCACTTCTTCACGCTGGTTGTGAATGAGCCGTATGATTTAGTTGTCCCCCAGTTGAAGTAATAAAACTGGTTACATAGCCAACTGTGGAGCTACAGGCTATACCTGTATCCTTAGCCAACTCTGATGGATCAATGCCAGGGGACACAAAAACAATTAAAGGGGAGGTTAGAAAAAAAATCTTAACACAGAAGGTGGTTAGAATGTAGAATTCTCTGCTAATAAAATTGTTGAAGTGGAGACCATAAATTATTTTAAAAGGGAATTACGTAGTTGCTTGAAAAACAGGAATATTAAAGGTATGGGGATCAAGCAGGAAGGTGGGATCACACTCGTGGCTCATCTGGAGAAATACACAGGCACAGACTTTCTGCGCGGATGCAGAGAGGATGTTTCCCCTGGCGTGGGGGGGGTCTAGAACGAGGGGTCACAGTCTCAAGATACAGGGTAGGACATTTAGGACTGAGATGAGGAGAAATTTCTTCACTCAGAGGGTGGTGAACCTGTGGAATTCTCTACCATGGAAGGCTGTGGAGGCCAAGTCACTGAATATATTTAAGAAGGAGATAGATAGATTTCTAGACACAAAAGGCATCAAGGGGTATGGGGAGAGGGCGGGAATATGGTATTGAGATAGAGGATCAGCCATGATCATATTGAATGGCGGAGCAGGCTCGAAGGGACAAATGGCCTACTCCTGCTCCTATGTTTCTATGTAACATTCTAGGATTCTATACAATTATTATATGTATTATCTATAGTCCCGCTATTTTATACTTCTATACCTTACTTGCTATGTATGAATATATGAAGAAAAGACCATCAAGCTCGCCAAGCACACCCAATGTAGACAACAGTGCAATGTCACACATCATCAACCGCTCTCTGACTGTGCAATCACCTGGGACAGGCAAAAAAAAAGAAAAAAGACCCATGGCCAATTCAGGAAAAACTCTGGAAAATTCCTCTCTGACTCCCTAAAAGACCCCTCAGTTCCAACCCACTCTGGCTGGTTGATATGGTGACACTGGCGGTCTCCAAAGTTGTGCCTGCTTCACCTGAAGAATACAGTGGACTTCCCTAGCGTCCTTGGGGAGGAATATAATCCAGTCCTGATGAGATCCGGGCTCGGGAACGCTGGGAGCAGCTGCGGATCAGCCCAAGTGTGTCTGATATATAACTGCTCCATCTGTTAATAAATCTCTGTGAATTGCTCTGGTCAAAATAGGAGGTATAGCTCGTTCGTTGGAAGGCCAAAGGAAGCTGTAAAGGGATGTTGATCAGATGGAGGAATGGGATAAAGAGTAAGTAAGTGTCAGTAAGTATGAGGTATGCATTTCGGCAAAAAAATAATAGAATTGTACTCTGAACAGAAGTAGGCTTGATGTTGTGGAAGAGGAGAGCGTTTTGGCGATGCAGGTTCACACGACATTAAAGGCAGCATCTCAAGCTGTAAAAAAATGAGGAAATGGAATTCTAGGTTTTATCCAGTCCTGGATGAATTGGCATTTCCTTCAATTAATAATTGGGAAGACTGAAGCTATTGGGCTGGAAATTGCGGTCGGAGGCTTCCCGCGGGCGAATGCCTCTGAACCGCAAGTAAACTCCGCACCTACCTGGTGCCTCTGTACCATCGAACACTCACGCTCCAGGGCCTGCAGGCATACGCCTGTGTAAAGGCCCATGTATCCCAGGAGCGCATGCAGTTCACAAGTCCCTGGGATCACGTAGGCCAGGCCAACCAATCACAAAGGGGGATCTCCATTATGCATATAGGGATTCCATTTATGTACGGAATCCCCATAAGCATAATTGGAATCCCCCAAAAAACACTTTCACAGCACTGCAATAAAAATAAATTATCACATGGTCAAAATTAATTACAATACAATTTAATTAAACATTTGAAACAATAATTTAATATTTTGAAAAATAAATGTAAACATTTTTCAAGGGGCCAAAAATAACCTAAACTAATTTTAAAGGTTTTTGTATGGATAAATCATAAAAAAAAATTATTTTAATATTTATTTAAACCCTTACGCTGGTAAAAGAAGGCCTTATGCCTGCCTGCTTTTACCAGGCGTAAGGGTTTTGTGGGCATTCGCTGGGCAGCAGTTGGGCAGATAGCCTCATCTCATCTGCTGCTGAAACTCTCATCCATTCTTTTGTTACCTCCAGACTCGACTATTCGAATGCTCTCCTGGCCAACTTCCCATCTTCCACCTTCTATAAACTTGAACTAATCCAAAACTCTGCTGCCAGTATCTTAACTTGCATCAAGTCCCATTCACCCATCACCCCTGTGCTCGCTGACTTACATTGGCTCCCAATCCACCAACACCTCAATTTTAAAATTCTCATCTGTGTATTCAACTCTCTTTATGGCTTCACCCCTCTCTATCTCTGTAACCTTCTCTACAACCCTCCAAGAAATCTATGTTCCTCCAACTCTGGCCTCCTGTGCATTCTCCACTTCCTTTGCCCCATCATTGGCTGCCATGCCTTCAGCTGTCTCTGCCCTATGGTCTGGGATTCCCTCCCTAAACCTCTATGGGGGAAAAATTAGGTCGCGCCCCGTTTGGGGCGCAAATATCGTCTGGACGCAAAAATTAGCGCCTGGCGCTAATTATCGCCACTGACTGGAAACTTCACTTTTACCGCCCCGGGAGGTGAGTGGAGCGCTAAATCAGGCGCTGCACACCTGTCTTAAGGCGCAAAGGCCGAGCAGTGAGGCGCTAACTCAGCGCGCGAGCGCAGCGCAGGTGCTGCCAGTTAGCGAGGGAACACAGACACACTGGCGCCGGCCAGTTCTTAAAGTGGGGGAGCCAACTTGTTCCCCAGCCACACCCTGCTCATTGCAGCCTTGAATCTCGGCCTGGAGAGACCTGTGAATCCATTTTGCTGCCAAGGATGGAGAGGGTGAGAGAACGAGCTCAGCGCTTCACCGAGCGGGCCTTGGATGCTCTGGTTGGCGCGGTGGAGCGCAGAAGATCTATACTCTTCCCTGAGAGTGGCAGGAGGCCTTTGCCACGCGAGTACAGAAGAGTGTGGAAGGAGGTGGCTCAGAGCATCTCCTCCAGGAGCATGGTGCCCAGGACCCATGTTCAATGCCGCAAAAAGTTCAACGACCTCACTCGGGTCATCAGGGTGAGTGGCTTTTTCTCAATACCTCTCCATCCCTCCATCTCAACCTCACTCTATGGCCAGAGGGTCTTAAAACCCCAATGCACAACACTCATCCAACACCTATGGCCCTTTCATGAAACACACACACATATTCCACACTTTGCATACAGTAAGGGCTATTCACCTATGGGAGGCACATCAGGCAAGACCATGGCTGCATACAGTAAGGGCTATTCACCTATGGGAGGCACATCAGGCAAGACCATGGCTGTATATTTACTCAGATGCTGTCCTTTTTCTTGCAGGCCAAGCTGGCGCATAATAGGAGACAGCAGCAACGGACAGGACGAGGGCGGCCTCAGCTGCAACCCCTCAGCGATCTTGAGGAGCGCGTCCACAGGATTGTGGCAAGCCGGGTGATCGGTCCCGTCGCCACTGGAGACGCCGACGCCGTTCTGGACAGCAATGGTAAGGTCATCAGCTTTCTCTCCTCTGTCCTTCCACTTGTTCCTCACAACACCAGCCTTTGACACTTTCAATCCAACTTGTTAACTCGCTGCACTTATTCCTCCCTTACTGCCACCCTGTCCTCACGCTAAAGCCACTCTTGTACCTCCCTGCTTTCAGATGGTGATTCACCAGCTGAGGAGACGGGCCCTGAAGCTGCCAGTGGGAGTGAAGCTGCAGCCGAGGAGGAAGAGGAAGCCGGAGCATCAGTGCCACCCTCTCCCGAGGAAGCCCATGCCCACACTGGGAACACGCCTTCCCTGGAGGGGAGCAGGGGGGAAGGGTCTGATGAGGGTGAAGCTCCAGGACCCAGCGGGCTGCAGCAACACCATTGGGGGGGTAGGGAAGAACGGGGGCCTTCTCCCCAGAGGGAGAGTATGCCAGCGACTCCTACTGCAATGGACGCAGAGGAGGAGCGGCTGATCGCAGAAATGAACACCCAGGCGGTGGGCATGCACACTGAGCTCATGGGTGCAGTGGGAAGGGTGCCCGAATGCATTGAGTCACTGGCAAGGAGTGTGGAGCACTTCGCTGTAGCACAGGCGGATGCCACACTAAAGCTTAGTGCTGCAATTCAGTCACTGACTGCCGTGATCCCATCTCTGACTGCTCTCATGCAGAGTCAGATTGAGGCCACGCGAGCACTGACTGCTGCCAACCTCGATGGTTCGTTCACATGTCCCCGGGGCTCTCACCGCGCCGCAGCAGGCCAGCAATCTGTGCTCCAGCAGATTGCTCCGGATGCTGAAGTGCTGCCCCTTGGGAGTGCCAGTGTGTTGGTCGAGCAGGGAGTTGCTGTCCTCTCTCACGATGACAGCATTCCTGCTGCCAACACTGTCACTTCTCCACTGCACTTGCCACCGCCTGTAGGACAGACTGCTGCCGCCCATGCAGTGTCAGGGTCTGACAATCAGCAGCCTTCCACCAGCCTTGCTGCAGCCACTGAGGTCCCATTACGGAGGAGCAGTAGGGTTAGAAGGGGGGGAGTGCGCAAGGGAAGGAGATCACCCTCGAAGGGCAAAAAGTAGGAGGTGTGACAAAATGCTGGTCATTTTTTTATTGAAGGCCGAGGTTCGTGGTCCAACTTTTGTCTAGTGTTTTGGACATTATCTCCAGGTTGTGAGAACCAGTTATGTTAATGACTGTTTTTTTGTGTTTATTTCTATGAGTTTGTCATGAGGAAATGACACACACAGAGTTTGTAAAATAAATAAGTTTTTGTATTCAAAATATACATGTTTGGTGTTTGGAATCATTGGTGCCTTGGCCGGCTTAGGGGTTGCGTGCTGGGTTCATTGATGTTGTTAGCAATGGCAGAAGCCATTTCCACAGCAGGGGCCCTAGAAGCGGCTTGCTATCAGCTGTTGACGGACGGCCCTTGCAGTTTCACCATTGTGGGCCGCCCTCCCGCCTTGGTACTGCTGATGATCATCCTCCTCGTCCTCTTCCTCCTCTTCCTCCTCCTCCTCTGGTGGTGCTCCAAGGCCTGGTGGCATTGGCTGGGTCCTGACGATTGCCATGTTATGCAACATGCAGCACACAACTACGAAGTTGGATACTCGCTCAGGCGAGTACTGCAGGGCACCTCCAGAATGGTCGAGACAGCGGAACCGTTGCTTCAGCACACCGATTGTGCGCTCAATGATGTTCCTGGTAGCTTGATGGCTCTCGTTGTACCGCAGCTCAGCAGGGGTGTTGGGCGTACGGAGCGGTGTCATCAGCCAGGTGCTCAATGGATACCCCTTGTCCCCGAGAAGCCAACCAACTGGCTGATGCGGTGCCTCGAAAAGTTCTGCCACAGTAGTCTGGTGCAGGATGAAAGCATCGTGGCAGCTGCCAGGATAGTGGGCATTGACAGCGAGTATCAGCTGTCTGTGGTCACAGACCAACTGTTCACGATATACCCTGGGAGGGTAAGCTCTCCTGTACATACGCCTGTTGGCCCTCCTGCGTCTGGCCATCATTGCCACTCTCTCTCTGCGTCTCTGTGTCCTCCGATTCAGCTGGAGCAGGGCGACGCCCCCAATCAGTGCAGCCCCCATAGTCTCTTTGCAAGCAAAGTTATGAAGGACAGCAACCAAAGTACCAGCGAAGTTAGGATCAGTAGGCAAAACTACCTCACAAAGCGTTGACTCAATGCAGAAGTCTCTCTTTCTCTCTCTCCGAATCTCTCTCTCTCTCTCAGAACGAGTGGTGCAAAAATGTCAACCACAGAAAAAGACAGGAAGAGGCCCCCTTTAAATAGCGCCCCCCCCAGCCCCACAGCGATTGATAGCGTTCCAGTCTTCCGGTCGTTGGATGCGCCAGGCGGTAAGGCAGGGGACGCCACTCAATTTCCGCTCCGGGGCGCCACAAGGGCGTTGCACCATGGAATGACGTCACAATCTGCGCGCGCAGGTGGTCGCAGCGGTAAAGTTTAGCGCCGCCGCACAATGTCTAGTTAAGTTCCCGAGCGGCGCAAACATCGCTGCGCCCGGGCGCTAGCGGCTTTGCGCCCCATTCGCGCCCTCTTAAGGCGCTAACGGGAGGCGCAACCAACTGAATTTTTCCCCCTGTGCCTCTCCACTTCCCTTTCCTGCTTTAAGACACAGCTTAAAATCACCTCTTAAACTAAACTTTAGTTCACTCTTCTTGATAGCTCCTTCTTTAGCTTGGCATTGATTTCTGTCTGATTACACTTCTGAGACGGTTATCTACGTTAAAGGTGCTATAAAATTGCAAGTTGTAGTTGTTGTTGCCAGATTGATAAATCTGTGCAAGAAGGTAACAGCAGATAGGTGGCCCCACCTTCTCAGTTACTGCCTCACCTCCCTGACATTGAGATGACCTTCTTGCTCTTCCTTCTTCAAGTTATCCTCGACCTCCATTACATTGAGACCGAACTCATGGTATTGATCCTAAATTCACAGGCACTGCTCCTAAAGCACAAAAGCTTCTTTACCAACAGAAACCCAAATTGAAAACAACACTTTGCGACAAGGTTCACAAGGTGTCAGTGTAATCTTAAATAAAAGCAGCAGTAGGAACACTGCTTTTGCTGACCCAGAGTCCTATATTAAGGGCAAACCCTGCTCCTGATCCAAAACCTGCGGAAATGCAGGGGAAAGCTGGTCACAGGCAGGTGTGATATCATTTGACTCCTATTTAAATTTGATTTGCATTTGATTGCCTGTTTTAGGTGATCACAATTCCAAAGCAAATCAGAGTACAGCAGGGGTGGGACACAGAACCAGCATAACAAATTAACTCACCTCTTTTCTGGGCTTTGCATGTCCAAAATAGGAGCACTTAGGGCGTGAAGGTTAGGACACTGATTGTAACATTTCTGCAGGTTCATATTTGGTTAAAATGTTGTAAATGTTAATCAGATCTAAGGAATTACTTCTGTTCAGAAAAACATTTGGGGCTCGGTTTTAATAGCCCTGAGGAGGCGGGTTTGGAGGCGGGACAGCTGTGAAAATCGGAAAAAATGGCTTCAGACACCCAACCCGCCTCCATCCTACCCCCATGCGATTTTTGTGAGTGTCTGTTCAGCCGCTCCCAAACTGACCCGACTCCAACCGGTGGGACAGGTAGTTAAGGCAGTTAAGAGCCTGTTAACTGCCTTGATAATCCTATTTTGATAGAGGTTTCTCATTTTCGTGCCTCTGGCTCCTGTTTCCCGTCGTGTCAGAAACATCCAGCTGCAAGGAGATGAGTTGGTGGAGGACATGATCTGTAGTCATTATTGGTGCAGAACTTTAAAAGTGCTCCTGTAACATGGCTGGCATTCAAATGCAACAACATTGTTGTTGGAGGTTTGGGATAAGATTTTGCAAATCTACTGACCTTGTGACTGGTCAAGCTGACACACATCTGCTGTTTGAACTGATTGGAATAATTTCAGGCCACTTTGAGTGTGTGCTTGCAAGCTTCTTGCCTCAACTGAAATCTATAACAATGGGATGGGAACCATTTACATCCTCTCATCCTGGTCGTCAGATTCGGAAGAAGAGCAGCGCAGCTGAGTGCTGCCGGATGAAAAAGTGGCTCAGCACACAGCCTCCTTGGAGGAAAATGAAAGGGACGAGGAGGAGGACGAGGAGGAGGATGAGTAGGAGGATGGGGAGTGACGCCTTGCGGGTCCGGATGTGGCCAATCCAGCAGCAGGCGACCACATTGATGGCCGTCAGGCAAGGGATGCACTCAGCCATGCCAGATTCGCGTAAGCTAACACTTCAACCACAGGTTTCTGGCACATGGAGATGAATATAAGTCCGACAGTCTCAAACCCCAGGCATCATCTGTCCAATAAACAATGGTTTGTGCTCAGTGTCACCACCATCATTCTACATGGAATTCGCCCTGAGCCCTCACTCTTGAACTTCCATTTCCCAGAACACAGAGGCCACACTTTAGGTGATCTCAGCAGATCATTAAACCTTTTTCGACCCTAAACCCATGTGCGTCTGCACACAGATCTCGAGCTCACTTCCTCAGCAATTTGCAGCCAAGCTGCCTTGGTTTGCTGAGGAGGCCTCCTCCTTCCATTTCCAGGGAAGAGGACCTCCTGCGTCCTCTAACTCCCTCCACAGGCGCATGGAGAGAGCCCTCATTGAACCTGGGTGCAGCCTTAGTTTTTGGGGCTGCCATTCCTGCAGCTCCCAAGACCTTTAAGAGAAAAAAGCATTAATATTACTAAGCAAATGATTGGAACATATCTGACATCTTTTTCATTTCATAGTCAGATAATAAAGTCATATATCAAAAAATCATGACTCTCTTTCTGGAATAATATGATCAGCAATATCATTCATTAAATTTTGCTCAGAACAGATGCTGTCAACTCCCCTTTCAGGATAATAAAGCACCAAGCCATGCCAATGACATTTGTATGCAAAGGGGACATGGCCCCTTTAAACTTTCAAACAAGCAACGCGTCATCAAACGTGAGAAACTGACATCCTGCAAGCAATTGCCTGGAGGGACCCGCACGTCGGCCGTAACGAGGCCAATGAAGCCAAAATCGGAAGTGCTGGGAGGCGGCAGCCGGGTGCGGGTCCGAAAGCTGCCAAGCAGCGGGCCCGCCCTCAACCCGCCTCCGTTATTAAAATCGAGCCCTTGACCTTTTTTATAGCTTCCTGGGGGTTTCTTCATCTTCACACAGCAAATCGAGTTTCTCCTGAAGTATATATTAACATGACCTGAGCAGATTACTTAAAGTAATGTTGAATTCACCATTGGACTCTTTGGGGGAAAAATTCGGTTGCTTTGCACCTCCCGTTAGCGCCCTAAGAGGGCGCTAATGGGGCGCAAAGCAACTAGCGCCCAGGCGTGGCGATGTTTGCGCCGCTCGCGGAATTGACTAGAGTTTTTGCGGCGGCGCTGAAGTTTACCACCCCGATCTCCTGCACCCGCAGATCGTGACGCCCTGGTGGCGCCCCGGACCGGATATTGAGTGGCGCCCCCCACCTTTCCGCCTGCCGCAAGCAACGACAGGGAGACTGGAACGTTTCCCAGTTCAGGGGCTGGGGGGGCGCTATTTAAAAGCGCCCTCCTCCTGGCTTTTTCTGTGGTAGACATTTTTGCACCACTCATTCTGACAGAGAGAGAGATTCTGAGAGAGAGAGAAGGAGAGACTTCTGCATAGAGTCAACACTGTGTAAAGTAGTTTTGGCTACTGGGCATCACTTTGCAGGTACTTTTGGATTTGACCTTCATTACTTCGATTGTCAAGAGACTATGGGGGCTGCACTGATTTGGGGCGTCCTGCGCCTGCAGAATCGGAGGCAACAGAGACGCAGAGAGAGAGAGAGTGGCAATCATGGCCAAACGGAGAAGGGCCAACAGGCCTCTGCAAAGGAGACCTTACCCTCCCAGGGTATTCCGGGAACAATTCTCCTACATTCATTTGTCTGAGGAGCAGTGTTTGCGAAGGCTGCGCTTCAGCAAGGAGGTGGTCACTGAGCTCTGCCACCTGCTGCAGCCAGATCTGCAGCCTCAACTGAGGACAAGGACATCTCTGTCGGTGGCAGTGAAGGTCACAGTGGCTCTGAATTTTTATGCCACCAGCTCCTTTCAAGCAGCTACTGGGGACATCGCCAATATCTCCCAGTTCGCGGTTCATTGCTGTATCCATCAGGTCACAAATGCCCTCTATAAAAGGAGATGCCAGTACATCTCTTTCCCGGTGACCCAGGCCAAACAGCATGAACACGCATTGGGCTTTGCGAGGATAGCGGGCTTCCCATGGTGCAGGGCGCCATTGACTGCACGCATGTGGCATTGCGGGCACCGCATGAGAATGCAGAGGTTTTCCGAAACCGCAAGGGGTTCCACTCCTTAAACGTCCAGTTGGTCTGTGACCACAGACAGCTGATACTCGCTGTCAATGCCCGCTATCCTGGCACCAGCCACGATGCTTTCATCCTGCGCCAGACTGCTGTGGCAGAACTTTTCCAGGCACTGCATCAGCCAAGTGGTTGGCTCCTCGGGGACAAGGGTTATCCACCGCTCCGTAACCCCAACACCCCTGCTGAGCTGCAGTACAAGAGAGCCATCTCACCACCAGGAACATCATTGAGCAGATGATCGGTGTGCTCAAGCAACGGTTCCGCTGTCTGGACCACTCAGGAGGAGCCCTGCAGTACTCGCCTGAGCGAGTCTCCCTCTTCATAGTTGTGTGCTGCATTCTTCATAACCTGGCAATCCTCAGGATCCAGCCAATGCCACCAGGCCTTGGTGCATCACCGGAGGAGGAGGAGGAAGAGGAGGAGGAAGAGGAGGAGGAGGAGGAGGATGAGGAGGATGATCAGCAGCAGTACCAAGGTGGGAGGGAGGCCCACAATGTTGAAACTGCAAGGGCCATCCGTCAACGACTGATAACAAGCCGCTTCTAGGCCTCTACTCAGGAAATGGCTTCTGGCATGGAGAACAACATGAATGAAAGCAACCCGCAACCCCAAAGCCGGCCAAGGCAGCAATGATTCCAAAGGCCAAAGCCTTTTTTATTTTACAAACTCTGTGTGTGTCATTTCTTCATGGCAAACTAATAGAAACAAACACAAAAAATCATTAATTAACATAACTGGTTCTCACAACCTGGAGATAATGGCCAAAACACTAAACAAAAGTTTGAACACGAACCTCGGCCCTTAATAAAAAAATTCCCAACATTTCGTCACACCTCCTACTTTTTGCCCTTCGAGGGTGATCTCCTTCCCTTGCGCACTTCCCCCCTTCCCACCCTACTGCTCCTCTGTAATGGGGCCCCAGTGGCTGCAGCAAGGCTGGTGGAAGGCTGCTGATTGTCAGACCTGAGACTACAGATGCCCTTGAAGGACGGCCTCGACCAACTCTGGGCCTGGAGGGCCCGGCTGCAGACTGCACCAACTCTGCATGGGCGGCAGCAGTCTGGGCTAAAGGCGGTGGGAAGTGCAATGGGAGAGTGATAATGGTGGCAGCAGGAATGCTGTCATCTTGAGAGAGGACAGCACCTCCCTGCTCGACTGTCACACTGGCACTCCCACGGGGCAGCACCTCAGCATCCGGAGCAATCTGCTTGAGCACAGATTGCTGGCCTGCTGTGGCGCGGTGAGAACCCTGGGGAAATGTGCCCGAACCAACGACAATGGCAGCAGTCAGTGCTTGAGTGGCCTCAATCTGAGTCTGCATGAGACCAGCCTGAGATTGGATCACGGCAGCCAGTGACTGAATTGCAGCACTAAGCATTTGCGTGGCATCCGCCTGTGCTACAGCGTAGTGCTCCACACTCCTTGCCAGTGTATCAATGGTTTCGGGCACCCTTCCCACTGCACCCATGAGCTGAGTGTGCATGTCCACTGCCTGGGTGTTCATTTCAGCGATGAGCCGCTCCTCCTCTGCATCCAGTGCAGCAGGACTCACTGGCCTACTCTCCCTCCGGGGAGAAGGCCCCCGAGCTTCCCTAGCCGCATCGCGTTGCTGCAGCCCGCTGGGTCCTGGAGCTTCACCCTCATCAGACCCTTCCCCCCTGCTCCCCTCCAGGGAAGACGTGGTCCCAGTGTGGGCATGGGCTTCCTCGGGAGAGGGTGGCGCTGAGGCTCCGGCTTCCTCTTCCTCCTCGCCTGCAGCTTCGCTCCCACTGGCAGCTTGAGGGCCCGTCTCCTCAGCTGGTGAATCACCATCTGAAAGCAGGGAGGTACAAGAGTGGCTTTAGTGTGAGGACAGGGGGGCAGTAAGGGAGGAATAAGTGCAGCGATTTAGTAAGTTGAATTGAAAGTGTCAAAGGCTGGTGTTGTGAGGGACAAGTGGAATGAGAGAGGAGAGAAAGCTGATGACCTTACCATTGCTGTCCCGAACGGGGTCGGCCTCTCCAGGGGCGATGGGACCGATCACCTGGCTTGCCACAATCCTGTGGACACGCGCCTCAAGATCGCTGAGGGGTTGCAGCTGAGGCCGCCCTCCACCCGTCTGTTGCTGCTGTCTCCTGTTATGAGATAGCTTGGCCTGCAAGAAAAAGGACGGCGTCTGAGTAAATATACAGCCATGGTCTTGCCTGATGTGCCTCCCATAGTTGAATAGCTCTTACTGTATGCAAGGTGTGGAATGTGCGTGTGTGTTTCATGAGAGGGCCGTAGGTGTTGGATGAGTGTTGGGCATTGGGGTTTTAAGACCCTCTGGGCATAGAGTGAGGTTGAAATGGAGGGATGGAGAGGTATAGCGAAAAGGTTTGAGTATAGGAACAGGGATGTCCTGCTGCAGTTGTACAGGGCCTTGGTGAGACCACACCTTGAGTACTGTGTGCAGTTTTGGTTGCCTTATCTGAGGAAGGATGTTCTTGCCATGGAAGGAGTTCAGCAAAAATTCACAAGGCTGATACCTGGGATGGCAGGAATGACATATGAGGAGAGATTGGGTCGATTGGGCTTATACTCGCTGGAGTATAGAAGAATGAGAGGGGATCTCATCGAAACATATAAAATTCTGACAGGTCTGGACAAACTAGATGCAGGAAGAATGTTCCCGATGGTCGGAGAGTCCAGAACCAGGGGTCATAATCTAAGGATAAGGGGTAAGCCATTTAGGACAGAAATGAGGAAGAATTTCTTCGCCCAGAGAGTGGTGAACCTGTGGAATTCTCTACCACAGAAGGTAGTTGAGGCCAAGTCATTAAATATATTCAAGAATGAGTTAAATATATTTCTTAAAGCTAAAGGTATCAAGGGATATGGGGAGAAGGCAGGTACAGGGTACTGAGTTTGGATGATCAGCCATGATCTCATCGAATGGCGGAGCAGGCTCGAGGGGCCGAATGGCCTACTCCTGCTCCTATCTTCTTTGTTTCTATGTTTCTATGTATTGAAAAAAAGCCACTCACCCTGACGACCCGAGTGAGGTTGTTGAACTTTTTGTGACATTGAGTATGGGTCCTGGTCACCATGCTCCTGGAGGAGACGTGCTGAGCCACCTCCCTCCACACGCTTCTGTAGTCGCACGGCAAAGGCCTCCTGCCACTCTCAGCATAGAGTATAGATCTTCTGCACTCCACTGCACCAACCAGAGCCCCCAAGACCCGCTCGCTGAAGCGGTGAGCTTGTTCTCTCACCCTCTCCATAGTCCTTGGCTGGAAAATGTAGGCACAAGTCTCACCAGGCCGAGATTCAAGGCTCCAATGAGCAGGGTGTGGCTGGAGAGCAAGATCGACCCTCCCCTTTAAGAACTTGCCGGCGCCAGTGTGTCTGTATTCCATCGCTAACTGACATCACCTGCGCTGTGCCCGCGCTCTGAGTTAGCGCCTCGCTCCTCAGCCTTTGCGCCTTAAGACAGTTGTGAAGCACCTGATTTAGCGCTCCAATCACCTCCAGGGGCGATAAAAGCCAAGTTTGCAGTCGGAGACGATAATTAGCGCCAGGCACTAAAATTTGCGCCCAGCCGATAATTGCGCCCCAAACAGGGCGATACCGAATTTCTCCCCCTTTATTTATCTTTGCCACAGCAAGGTGCACTACTGTGAGCATCCTGCCTGCGCCACCAACTGCTTTCCTCATTTTCAGATCATTTGAACCGTTCTTCCCAGAACCTTTCTCAGCTCTAATACTCTCTGATGGAGGAAATCCATAGTCCTGCAAACAGTGATATTCAACATCTGACCTCTTCCCATTGTGTTGTACTTAAACGTCTCTGGACAGTGCCAAGAAGAATCGCTGCTAGTTTTTCATTGGCACTCGCTAAGTCACATTGTCAGGAATCATGCCTTTAAAAAAAAACATACAGTTCCACAACATTGTTGGTAGTTCATTAATTTTAACAAAGGGAACTCACGGTATTTGAAGGGTTGGTCGGGTTTTCATCGCCCAAAGGAGATGAAAAATAACTGGAGAATTAATGAAATTGAATTGACTGTTGAGGTGGAAGCAGAGCATCATTATGCCTCAAACAAGGAATATAGGGATTATGTGCTGTTATCCTTGGCTCAGCGGTAGCATTATCATCTCAATATCAATAGGTTGTGTGTTCAAGCCTCACTCCATATACATAAGCACATAATCTAGGCTGATGCTTCAGTGTAATTGTATCTTCGGAGGTGCTGTCTCTTGGATAAGATGTTAAACCAAGGCACTGTCTACCCTCCGAGGTGGATGTAAAAAATCCCAAAGCATTATTCAAAGAAGAACAGGGGAGTTCTCCTGGTACCATGGCCACCATTTATCCCTCAATGAACATTACTAAAACAGATTATCTGGCCATTTAATTGCAGTTTGTGGGACCTTGCTATGCATTTCCCTATGTTACAACAGTGACTACACTTCAAAAGTACTTCTCTGGCTGTGAACTCCTTTGAGACATCTTGAGGACATGGAAAGCACTATATAAAAGCAAGTTCTTTCTTTCTATAATTTTGCTATAGGATGACTTTACATCAGCAGAATAACATGGTTTAAAGATTGAATTCAGGAAATTAAATTTTAAGAGAGTTCTTTTTTCTTGGGGAGAAAAACAATGTAGAAAACAATCTCGAGATAGCACTAGTTTCTTTGGGAGGTGTACGGGCTTTCTGTCTGATAAGAAATTGATCAAGTGTTTACTTGGTTAGCCCCGCTAGTTTTTTGAAATGTTGATGTATGCAAGCTAAGGAGCAGGTGTGGCGAAACAAAACTCATCAGCAAGGATTTTGTAAAGCCTTGCGTGCGATGCGAGAGCCTTGCAAGCAATAAGCGCAGATTGTGAAACTCAGTGCCCAACTTCGTATGAGTAGTTTCTGGTACACCTACTGATAGACGTGATCATACACAGTTTCCAGTTTTGTCTTATCAGTTTGCTTTATTTGGCATTGATTTTTTTCTTCATGAATGATGTAATGAGCAAATATGCTAATTTGACTGTTAACCGGAAGCCAGTGGTCACGCACATTTGGGGTTTTAGAGTTTAAATAGCGAAGTTGCAAGTAGCTCTGTAAGCCTACTCCCAGGAAGAGACAAGGCAGACAGCTCGGCCTAGGTTACGACTCCTGCTAGCTCCAGATTGGTAATGTAAGATCGTTTTTTTGTCTATGGAATCAACCACATATAGAACCTTTATGCTGTGGAGTGTTTTATTGCAGGTTCTTGAGCCTAAATCATTTAAGACAATATACTAAATTTTAGGAAGGGTCATAATCCTCCAATTTGATACAATTAACAGTATTGATCCACAGGTCCAATTTGAAGGAGGAGAAACACTGGATGGATGACTCTGAGGAAAACAAAGATATCCTCTGCATGCATGGCTGCTGGTCCCACTGAGAAATCTGTAAACAGCAGAAGAGCACCTGGATGCTTCAGCATCTGTTTACTGTTCCTCAGCTATTACTGGTTAGACACAACAGCTTCGGCACAATGGAACAGTGTGCAAAAAAGGACAATGGTTATGCAGAATGCTTTAAATGATACCTACCAGGGTATACGGGAGTTCCCAATTTACATTTTTTCCATGGTTGATGGGCCCCACCAAGAAATGTCTGCAAAACTGAAGAAGAACAACAACAACTTGCATTTATATAGCGCCTTCAACATAATAAAATGTCCCAAGGCACTTCACAGGAGTGTTATCAAATAAAATTTGACACCAAGCCACATAGGAAATATTAGTACAAGTGACCAAAAGCTTTGTCAACGAGGTAGGTTTTAAGTCTTAAAAGAAGAGAGAGAGGTAGAGAGGCAGAGAGGTTTAGGCGGGGAATTCCAGATGTTTAGGGCCCAGGCAGCTGGAGGCACGGCCGCCAATGGTGGAACAATAAAAATCAGGGATGCACAAGAGGCAGAGACGGGTGATGTTACAGAGGTGGAGGAAGGCAGTCTTGGTGATAAAGAGGATATGGGATCGGAAGCTCAGGTCAGGGTCAACCTCCTGCTCCACATACCAGAAAATGTTTTCTTAATTTTTATCCAGGTACAAGAGACTTGGGTGACTGCATTGATTCAGTTGGCAACCTCCTTCTATGCAGCTTCCACCTTTGCTTTTACTGGAGCCCCAGATAGGCCATTCTCCTTTAGGACACCTCCAAAGCTTTAGCTTCAAAGGGAAAAATGTTGTGCAAGCATCTCCACTGTGCCATTATCAACATTTAATCAATTTTTATGCCACCACCACACCATCCCCTTTTATGGCAAGGTGCAGCCTTTAAACGGCTGCTTCCTTGCTGGGTTTTGTATTACCTGGCCAAGTGTGTTACAGGATAAGTTCTCTGGGTGAGCGTTTCCTGTGCCAATAGCTTATTCAAATTAGGGGAGGGATTCCCAATGCAAAATTTGGCCCACCTCCTGAGCTGTTGGTACACATGAGCTCTACCATGGGCCAGCACAACTCAATTTTTGCCTAACTCAGATAATCAGGGTTGTTATGGCTGAACGAATAAGGAAGCTTGACTCTTGTTGTAATTCCAATATGCATTGCTTTAGAGTTAGTCATGTATGAGACTGCTCATGTATGTCAGATTGCTCATGTGTGTGCCTTGCCAGTATTTTGAGTAACGTCTTTGATCTTGGGTTTTGAAAGCTTTCCTTGGAAGTCCCTGGAAGTTGTACACGAGTGGGGAGTTTTCTCCGAGGACTTCCGCTCCCTATTTCACTCTTCTTATTTCACATGAATTGGCAGAAAGGGGCTCCAGGGGAGTCATCAGTCACGTAATATTTCTGTTATAAAGATTTTAGAAAGAACTACAAAGATTTTGTAGTATTTATTATTTTGCAAGCATTTAAGTATTGTGTTATTCAAGTATTGTATACCAATATTTTGTGGTGTGTTTGCGCATGTATGTGCATGTTTTCTGCTTCTCTGTAGTTATCTTACTTGTAAATAAACTTCACTATTTAGTTTTAGACTGAATGATACAGTTTGACAGCATGACAGGTAGTTTTGTGTGCAATGTAATTGCTAGTCTTGTGGTATGCTATCTCAATCACGTGGCATATAAATGTACCAATTTCAGTTTGTAAGGGACTTGCGTCTGCTTGCGGAAGAAAGACTGAATTAAAACTGCTGCAGCCTCTAGAGCATTCTAATAATAACAATGTCTTTTTTTCAGGTGGCTGCTCTCACTTATGGTCAGCTACACCACATTGACAGAAGTTGCTCTGCTGCTGCTATCATCTCTCCTCGGGCTAAATTTCAGTAACAAAGGGAAAATAACTGAATGAAACTATAAGGGGGAACCAGCCCAAGACAGAAATGCTCAAAATTCAATTATCTGACTCAGTCCCATTTTAAACTACCAACTGTGATGTGTCCTGATTTCCAAACAGTTTTGAAAGTAGAATCCTTTCATAACATTTCTCCAGAATATATGGAGATTCTGCTTTCATACACTCCCCCAACAACAACAAATAAAGAATACAGGCTTCTGTGACCTGATTATAAAACGACATGATTTTTGTCTCAGTATTTCATCCATCAGTGTAATATGTATATGCAGAACAAGACAAATAATTCCCGTTGTGCACGTTCCACTCAAAAATAAAGGATCACAGCGTTTTGCAGCGTCAGGGCTCTGGAGATTTTGCATTGTTCGGGCAGCAGAATTGTGCTGTCAGGCATGTCATTGCATATGTTTGGAGTTACCCATCCAGGATTCTTCATTTCCTCAGACTGTTTGTCATATAGGTGAAAGAGCAATCAAAACTCAAATTGTAACTGTCTGTGGGCTTAAGGGTCGCTGGCCATGATGGTAAATGTTGGCACTTTATAGTTGAGCAGTGCTAGAAATTCTGGAAATTCCCTGCAGCTAAAGTAGATTTTAAAACAGGCTTTCAAAATACCACGCGATGTGATGGGTGCTACTGAGAACGACATCTGTTCAATGTACTTACAATTAACAAACAGTTTTAGCGAAATGATTTTGTTGAATTATTTATTGATAAGCTTCTGTTTTGTTTTGATGTGGGAAAAATAACGCAAAGATTTCTAAAAGTTTGCCTGATCATTCACATTTTCCTGTGCAAGAAATGTTTGTAACATGAATTTCCTATGTGTGCAACTATTCAAGAATTAACATTGGAGCTAAATGTGTTATAGTAAAACTATCATTTTGACTCCAGGTGCCAATAAAGGCTGCCTTATAGTTTGATTAAGATATTGAACATTGTCATATCTTTGGAGTGACTAGATCAAAATATAATGCTGTTTTTGTGGCTGAAATTCAGAAGGCTGAATCAGTCCAAGCCTCCTGAACCAGTCCAAGCTCCCTGAAACATTCCAAATCCTTGAATCAGTCCAAGGTCCCTGAATCAGTCCAAGCCTTCTGAATCAGTCCAAGCCTCCTGAATCAGTCCAAGGTCCCTGAATCAGTCCAAGCCTCCTGAATCAGTCCAAGGTCCCTGAATCAGTCAAAGGTCCCTGAATCAGTCCAAGGCTCCTGATTCAGTCCAAGGTCCCTGAATCAGTCCAAGCCTCCTGAATCAGTCCAAGGTCCCTGAATCAGTCCAAGGCTCCTGAATCAGTCCAAGGTCCCTGAATCAGTCCAAGGTCCCTGAATCAGTCCAAGCCTCCTGAATCAGTCCAAGGTCCTTGAATCAGTCCAAGGTCCCTGAATCAGTCCAAGGTCCCTGAATCAGTCCAAGCCTCCTGAATCAGTCCAAGGTCCCTGAATCAGTCAAAGGTCCCTGAATCAGTCCAAGCCTCCTGAATCAGTCCAAGGTCCTTGAATCAGTCCAAGGTCCCTGAATAAGAGTAAATACATCTTACTGCAATTATATAGGGCCCTGGTGAGACCACACTTGGGGTACAGTTTTGATCTTCTTACCTAAGGAAGGATATACTTGCCGTAGAGGGAGTGCAACGAAGGTTCACCAGACTCATTCCTGGGATTGTCCTATGAGGAGGGATTGAGTAGACTAGGCTTATATTCTCTAGAGTTTAGAAGAATGAGAGGTGATCTCATTGGAACATACAAAATTCTTACAGGGCTTGACAGGGTAGATGCAGGGAGGATGTTTCCCCTGGCTGGGGAGTCTAGAACCGGGGTCACAGTCTTAGATTAAGGGTCAGCCATTTAGGACTGAGATGAGGAGAAATTTCTTTACTCAGAGGGTGGTGAATCTTTGGAATTCTCTACCCCAGAGGGCTGTGGAGGCTCAGTCATTGGGTATATTCAAGACAGAGATCAATAGATTTTTGAATATTAAGGGAATCAAAGGATATGGGGATAGTGCAGGAAAGTGGAGTTGAGGTCGAAGATCAGCCATGATCTTATTGAATGGCGGAGCAGGCTCAAAGGGCCAAATATCCTACACCTGCTCCTATTTCTTATGTTGTTATTTTCTTATGAATCAGTCCAAGCCTCCTGAATCAGTTCAAGGTCCCTGAATCAGTCCAAGGTCCCTGAATCAGTCCAAGCCTCCTGAATCAGTCCAAGCCTCCTGAATCAGTCCAAGGTCCTTGAATCAGTCCAAGGTCCTTGAATCAGTCCAAGGTCCCTGAATCAGACCAAGGTCCCTGAATCAGTCCAAGGTCCCTGAATCAGTCCAAGCCTCCTGAATCAGTCCAAGGTCCCTGAATCAGTCCAAGGTCCCCGAATCAGTCCAAGGTCCCTGAATCAATTCAAGGTCCCTGAATCAGTCCAAGGTCCCTGAATCAGTCCAAGCCTCCTGAATCAGTCCAAGGTCCCTGAATCAGACCAAGGTCCCTGAATCAGACCAAGGTCCCTGAATCAGTCCAAGGTCCCTGAATCAGTCCAAGGTCGCTGAATCTGTCCAAGGTCCCTGAATCAGTCCAAGCCTCCTGAATCAGGCCAAGGTCCCTGAATCAGTCAAAGGGTCCCTGAATCAGTCCAAGGTCCCTGAATCAGTCCAAGCCTCCTGAATCAGTCCAAGGTCTCTGAATCAGTCCAAGGTCCCTGAATCAGTCCAAGGTCCCTGAATCAGTCAAAGGTCCCTGAATCAGTCCAAGGTCCCTGAATCAGTCCAGCTTCTGATACCTCTTCCAAGTGATCACTCTTCATCTTTGAGCACATACTGCAAATGCTGGTGGGCTATTTGTAGGCTCTATCATAACCAAGGCTGATTCTCTTTTTATTCCTCGTTCGTACACATTTGCTTCGAGCAGGGTTTAAGATTGGGAACCCTTGTTTTTTTTCCCTCTTCTTAAGGCTAGTTAGGCACATCCATTGCCAGAATTAGTTAGATCAGCACAGAGCAAGAATCAGACCACAGACCTGTGTGTCTGTTTCGCAGGGTATAATTCATTTACTCTCGAAATCATTGGGAAAAATGTAATAGCTTAAATTTTCGCTCTTCCTATTTTATATCAATGTATGGGCACCCTCTGACCTATTTTTTGAAAAGGGCTATGCATTTACAGACTCTTGTCACATTTCCTTACAGGAGATTAAGGCTCACAAAACTGCAGGGTCTTTACTCTGCAGCGATGGCGACAGGGCAGGACTTCCACCCGCCAGTGAAGAGCTTTGCTAACCCTGCTGGAATTTGTGTGCTCAGCTCTTTAGTATATTTTATGGTAGGCTTGGAGTGCAATTCATCTAACACAGGAATAAATCACAGTGGTGGAGGAGTAAATCAAGTTGCTGCAGAATTTAAAAACGTGCTCCAAATTAAAGTGGCATCAGCTTCTTGCAGTCACAGCAGGAAACTGATGATTACCCCATCAGTTTTCAACAGAACGTACAGCTGCAGTGACTTTTGTTAACCAAAGAATTTGAGTGCTTTCTTTTATTATGGTGTCAACCTCAGGACCCAGAGCATCCCAAGGAAAGGCCCAGATTAGTGGCAGAAATCAAGGGATACGGGGATCGGGCGGGAAAGTGTAGTTGAGGTCGAAGATCAGCCATGATCTTATTGAATGGCGGAGCAGGCTTGATGGGCCGTATGGCCTACTCCTGCCCCTAATTCTTGTGTTCTTATCTTATGTTCGTATGTTAGAAAAAGGAGGTGACCTCTAAATTGTACCAATGCAGACTTAGGTTTCTCTCGCTCAAAGAATTGATAACATTTTTTATTGGTGTTTATTGGTTCACATAGTGTTGGTACAAATAGTGCCAACATTAAAGAAAAAGTTATTACTTAGTGGCATGGTAAAAATGCAGAGATTAAACTGTAGGCTTTGTGATAAGTGTTTAGGGAGAAATAAAGCCCAATAATACTGGGTAACTTTTCCTGACATTTTCCCCGGGGAACTCCCATTTCCTAGGTAAAAGGGCCAGAAACCCATCCTCAGCTTTTACATTGCCGCTGAGTTTCTGGAGCTTCCCTCGGGAAGGTGCGGGATGGGGGGGAGAAAGGGCTCAGGCCCAACTCACTAATGCAATTTTTTAAATTCACGTGTTGCATCTTGGGTGTAAAATTGTCAGAAACCCTAGATAAATAGCGCAAATGGGCTGCAATTTCTCCGGGGATTTTGTTCCTCGTCTGCCGAAGTTACAGTGGGAAATCAGAAGAATCCCTGTGGAAGTTTTACCCCACAGGCCTTGAATTTCTGTGGTGGTTCTTCTGATCTCCTTTCATAACTTCGGTGGTGTAACGGCTGAAGATGGCTGTTTATGCCATTTCTCCAGGGATTCCGCCGAGCACCTGCTACAATTGCAGTACGAGATCAGGAGAACCCCCATGGAAATTATGGGCCCTCGAGAACATACAGCAGAGATTCACCAAGATGATGACTGAGGTGGGAGACTATAGTTATGAGGAGAGACTTGAGATATTGGGACTATTTCCACTGGAGCAAAGAGGCTAAGAAAAGATTTTATTTTTTAAAAAATTACAAAGAGCTTTGATGGACTGAATAGAGAAAGACTATTTTGTCTAGTTGCGGAGTTGCTGATGAGGGGGCATTAATTTAAAATGATCATGAAAGGAGTGAGGAGAGGTGTTCGGAGGAATTTATTTTGTACATCGTGTTGTTGGAGCATGGAATGCTTTTCCAGAGGGAATGGTTGAGGCAGAGACCATTGCATCTTTTAAGGGGAAATTGGATAAATACTTAAAGCAGAAGGAAATATAAGATTATGGGGAAAGGGTAGAGCAGTGGATTAGCATTGGATTGCTCCAGCAAAGAGTTTGCACAGATATGACATACCGAATAGCCTCCTTCCATTAGAAGAAAAGTTATATTGCTTTACTTATTGATTGTTGAATGCCTTTAAATTAGCACAGAATGGAAACTTCTTCTGCTAGATCTGGTTTGCCGATCTGCAGATTGCTCCGCAGTAATTTATTGAATAGTGCTGGCCCAATGTTTCACAGAATCCCCACAGTGCAGATAGAGGCCATTTCGGCCCATCGAGCCTGCATATCCCACCCTATCCCCGTAACCCCACGTATTTAATCCCCCTAACACTAAGGGTCAATTTATCATAGCCAAATCAACCTAACCCGCACATCTTCGGACTGTGGGAGGAAACCGGAGCACCCGGAGGAAACCCACGCAGACACGGGGAGAATGTGCAAACTCCACGCAGACAGTCACCCGAGGCCGGATTCGAACCTGGGTCCCTGGTGCTGTGAGGCAACAGTGCTAACCACTATGCCACCGTGTTGCCCCGTTTGTTGGAAGCCATTAACTTGCAGTGAGTAGCTGTGCTTGATATACATCCTGGTTTGTGGAATTTTTAATTCGCCATTCATTTTACTTAAGCACGTCAATTACTAGTGTCAAAGCGTTGATGTTGTTGTCTAATGTCGTTGCAGTAATGGGTGGGCTTGGGTTTTACCGAAAAACAGTATCGTCACCTGTCAAACAAATGTGTGTCTTTTTGACTTCTTAGTTGCCACCCAGTGACAATTGAAAGGCGATTCGATTTCATTTTTTACTGAAAAGTTTGGAAAGCATACGCTGAATTTGGACATTTTGGCAGAAGCTGAGAGTGGCTCCCAGGATTCCGACGCTGC
Source organism: Squalus acanthias (assembly GCA_030390025.1). NCBI lineage: Eukaryota > Metazoa > Chordata > Chondrichthyes > Squaliformes > Squalidae > Squalus > Squalus acanthias. The sequence goes on along the minus strand of CM059426.1, from coordinate 38,757,775 downwards.
AAGCTATTGGCAGGAGCTGGGGACAGGGGATGTAGTGGAAATCTTTATAGGGATTAACTTCAGATTAAATTCATTTTAAGGCTCAGTCCTAGTAGAAGCTCAATTAAACTCCTTAAAAGGCAGCTTTTGAGCTGACAACAATTAGGTCGGGCTCCTCTCAATTGGCAGCTTTTTAAAATTCATAGCAGGTGAGCTAATGTTCCTTAACACTATTTATAGCATATGCGAACAACAGGTCACGCTGACAATGACTTAGGACTATGGATTCTGTCTGGTATATACTACTGTTGGAACTATCTACAATGATCTTGAGACATTACGTAATCCTCAGGGTATTGCTAATAAACTAACCTGAATGTTGCTGCTACCCTGAATATGAACAGTAAAGTCTATACTATCTGGTGCTGTATTTATACACTACCCCCATGCTATATTTGCGATATTGAGATGTTAGGGAGGAAACATTGTCATGTGTGCCTGTAATTGTATAGGGTTCAATGATGTAGTTCTGGTGCAGATGAACTGGGACCATTGCACTGAGCTGACCTTGCACTATACTGAGGGTCAGTTTACTTCAATATATTGTTTGCACTGCCAGTGTACAACACATGGAGCACGGGGAGTGCTTGCGGGTAACAGGGCAGAATATCCAGTACCAACAGCTATTAAAGGGCTGCAAATTTACAAAATGGCAGAAACAAGGCGCAGAGACAGAACATCAAAATTCCAAGATGCTGCTGCTGCTGCTGCTGCTGCTACTGAGAAGGGTGGACCTTTTGAAGCAAAGGAAGACACACCAATCAAGAGTGCTGTAGAAATAATTAGCTTGGAGAGAAGGTGATGATAGGGTTGATACTGTCTCATCTGTGGCCCAAACCTGGGAGCAGTTGAGGAAGAAATTTGCTGGGCTACACAAGGAAGCAGCAGCACAGTGGGAGAATGCACAACCCTCTGACAACTGTTCACGGACTGTTCAAATGCAATATCATGTCAGTTTTTTTTTTACCTATGCACTCTGCATTGCTGCCATCACAGTGCATTTGCCCCATGACCCACAAAATGTGGCAAGTAATCTACTTGCAGGAGAAGGCTGCACATAACTGGCACCAGTTCATGCAGACAGGAAAGGGTCACCCTCGACTTCTTATGAGGAGAGGGCCCTGGGGTTTCTGGAAATGGGGGAAGTGGAGGATGGAGAGGTCAGAGGCCTTCCCCAAGCTCATCGCTAGTATTGGCTTTAGTTTTTCATTCTTTCACTCCTTACGAAATCACTCATTTTCTCCCTCACACACAGACATGCATTGCAGAATGACACACTACCATGTCTTGCCATGTAAACTCTATTTTAAAGGGTGTCTTAATGATCGTATTCTAAAATGTGTCCTTCTTCTGTTCTTCTAGGTTCTCAAGAGGATGAGTTGACTGTGCGCATTGACTGGCATAAACCAAGCATTTTACAGCACCCTGCATCATCCATTCCTCCTGTGGCAAGCAACGGCACAGATATATCCAGAGCTGCAGGGGGAAGGGAAACATTTAGTGTGTTGCAGTGGGAACACTGGGGAAGCACAGAGCATGATCGAGGATTGGCAAGTGCAGATGGTACAGGAAGAGGTGGTACCTGTTGGTCAGAGGGCCAACTTGATAGATCCTTCAGCTGTCAGCCGTGGCTCAGTGAACTCTCACCTCTGAGTCAGAAAGTTGTGGGTTCAAGTCCCACTCCAGAGACTTGAGCACAAGAATCTAGGCTGACACTCCAATGCAGTACTGAAGGAGTGCTGCACTGACTAAGGTGCCGTCTTTCGGATGAGACATTAAACCGAGGCCCCATCTGCCCTCTCAGGTGGATGTAAAAAATCCCATGGTACAATATCGAAGAAGAGCGGGGGAGTTATCCCCGGTGTCCTGGCCAATATTTATCCCTCAAACAACATAACAAAAAAAAAACAGATTACCTGGTCATCATCACATTGCTGTTTGTGGGAGCTTGCTGTGCGCAAATTGGCTGCCGCGTTTCCTACATTACAGCAGTGACTACATTTCAAAAGTACTTCATTGGCTGTAAAGCGCTTTGGGACGTCCGGTGGTCATATAAAAATGCAAGTCTTTCTTTTCTTTCTTTTACCTGAACCCAGGGATTCAAATCTCACAATGCCTACTTACAAATGCAGTTTGGTAGCTCGGCATCAGCAGTATCATTGAGAGTATTCGAAGCAGTCTGCACAATTTGGAGGGAAGGAATCTACAACTCACGTCTATGGAATGATGTATGACTATCTGACTGAGCTACAGACCCCCAAGGATAGCGGCCACTCCATGGGCGTCTGCAGCACAGCTGCCCCCACTTTGACCGAGATCCCAAGCTCAGGCATGGTTTCTATCCCAAATACTTTGATCGAGGGTCATGAGACCTTGGAATCCAACATACAGCAGTCTGTGTTGTACGGATTCATTATTTGGGGAACCAGAAAACACAGGACTTCAACAAACTTGTATTTCCCACACAGATCTCTCTGTTTATTCACAGTACATACATAAGAAGACTGATGGCAATCCACACAGACCTTCTAAGTGCACTGGCCTGCTTGCTAGAGAGCTTGCACAGAATGTTGGAGAGCATGGTGGAGTCCAGTTCCAAATTGTGCGCTGTCCGTGCATGGCATTGAGACTATACAGTCAACCAAGGAGCGAGTGGTCAGCTATATGAGCACTGCAGGGGGACATACAACCATGGTGCCTCTGGTGTGGTCTCAATTCTGGGCACCACTCTTTAGGAAGGATGTCAAGGCCTTGGAGAGGGTGCAGAGGAGATTTATTAGAATGGTGCCAGGGATGAGAGACTTCAGTTATGTGGTGAGATTAGAGAAGCTAAGATTGTTCTCCTTAGAGCAGGGAAGGTTAAGGGGAGCTTTAATAGACATTTTCAAAATGAGTAAATAAGGAAAAACTGTTTTCATTGGCAGGAGGGTCAGTATCCAGAGGACAAAGATTTAAGATAATTGGCAAAATGAGGAGATGAGGAGAATTCTTTTTACAAAGTGAGTTGCTATGATCCAGAATACATTGCCTGCAAGGGTGGTAGAAGCAGATTCATTGGTAACTTTCAAAAGGGAATTGGATAAATACTTGAAAAGGAAACATTTGCAGGGCTATGGGGAAAGAGCAGGTGAGTGGGACTAATTGGATAGCTCTTTCAAAGAGCCAGCACAGGCACAATGGGCTGAATGGCCTCCTTCTGTGTTGCATGATTCTATGAAAGCTGCTTCCTGACTGTTCCTGCCATTATGTGCTGGGCAGGTTAAGGAGATGACGTTTGAGCCACCCACGGATATCAAATTCAGGAAAGGGCCCTGATTATAACATTTAAGTGATGCCTGCAATTGCTGCAGGGGGCTGCTGGGGACACCTATCAAATGCCTGGACCAATATGGCATTGCTCTCACATTCAGCACTTTTCTCGTGCGTAAGGTTGCACTCCTGAATTGGATCATGTGGCACCCGTCTGGACCCCGAAAATGTGCGCGATGTATTGCAATTTCTACCCCTATCTGTTTGCACAAAGTATTACCTATTTATGTACTTTAATGCTGGGTTACTTGAAAAGTACAGTTTTGCAAATGAGCTATGCGAGATGTAGGCCTTGAGTCTTTCTCAGTCTTAAAATCAACTGAAAAGTGATTACTCCAGTATCAACATGCTGCTAACATTTGCTGTACGAGATTTATGTGTGTTTGAATCCTCGCTTTGCCATATGGTGTTGTTATTCATGTAAATCTAGTTATAGGTCTCTGAAGGCAAAACAGAACATAAGAACATAAGAAATAGGAGCAGCAGTAAGCTATTCGGCCCTTTGGGCCTGCTCCGCCATTCAATAAGATCATGGCTGATCTTCTACCTCAACTCCACCTTCCCGCACTATCCCCATATCCCTTGATTCCCTTAATATCCGAAAATCTATCGATCTCTGTCTTGGATATAGTCAACAACTGAGCCTCCACAGCCCTCTGAGGTAGAGAACTCCAAAGATTCACAACCATTTTAGTGAAGAAATTTTTCTTCATCTCAGTACTAAATGGCCGACCCCTTATTCTGAGACTGTGACCCCTGGTTCTAGACTCCCCAGCCAGGGGAAACATCCTCCCTGCATCTACCCTGTCAAGCCCCTTAAGAATTTTGTATGTTTCAATGAGATCACCTCTCATTCTTCTAAACTCTAGAGAATATAGGCCTAGTCTACTCAATCTCTCCTCATAGGACAATCGCCTCATCCCAGGAATCAGTCTAGTGAACCATCGTTACACTCTCTCTAAGGCAAGCATGTCCTTCCGTAGTTAAGGAGACCAAAACTGTACACAGAATAGTTATGTATTTAAGAAATAAAATAAAACCTCCTTAAATATAAACCTACGAGTCACAAAATTGTAGTTTAAAAAGTATTGAAACCTTTTTACTGAGTCAAAGTTTAGCCAGGATGTCATCAATATCTATGATTTGAAAACTATTCAGCTTCAGCATGAACCAGTTCCTCATATTGAGCAAATCGGCCGAACCAAAACTAGCTCGACCCACAAATTTTTTAAAAGTCAGTAATAAATAAAATGACTACTTCAGTAAGTTCACGAATAAGATTTGGCATTGCGAGACTGGTTAGCACAGTGGATTAAACATTGGGTGGTGAAAATTCTGCTGCTGCTCTCCTGTTGCACGCTGGAAACGCACACCACAAAACTGCACACTGCCAACCCATGACTATCTGCCCATTGATTTTAATGAACGGAAACTTAGGGACTGTGGTCATTTAGTTTTGTGCTATGAACTCCCTATGGACTCCTGTGAAACACCTTGGAACTTTTACTACATTAAAGGCGCTATATAAATGCAAGATGTTGTTGTTTTTGTTGTTGAGATTGAAGCAAGAGATATCTTTGGGACAGAGTAGAGGAAGCATTATGCTGCATCTGATCTTGTTATACCTGACCTGGGCGTTTTTGATGCTGGATTTGAGTGCCTGAAATAGCAAAGTGTTTTATACCTCACCTTGATGAAGACAAAATTCCCCAAACCAGTGATATTGCAAGATTTTTAATGTTCTGGATTTGCTTTATATGCAAGAATTCTAGACGAAAAAATACAATCAGTTCACATAGATTGTGGAGAGTGTTTTTTCTTAGAAACTCTGAAATGCTTTAACACGTTCTTGTAAAGCACTGCAATAATAAAATGTTGTTTTTGAACAGTTACAAAGTTGTGGTGCGACTCTGAAACTGAGAGCAGATGCTGGATGAACCCTGATTAAGCTAACGTGGCCCTTTCAAGATTTCAGAAGTTATGAGTATGAAAAGTAAAATTTCAATCGTACATTATGATATGGTCACCAGAACCCTCAAGTTATGTTCTTAGACGAAAGAAAGCAAGATGAATGAAAATAGCAATTATAGAACTTCCAGCTCTTTTGGTGTCAGTTTGAAGAGGAGACTATGGCCGAGAAATTCGATAAGGCCGGAAAACGGACGGTATCACCGCTCATGCCCTTAAAAAGGTCGCAGGCAGCCCTGTTATTTTTGGGCTGCCTGCTGATTATCATTATTGTGGCGTTCGTCTGAACGTCCAGCAAGAACACTCGGGGGAAGGGCCTGGAGGTCAGAGGCAGGATTGGGGGAGGTCGGGGCCAACATCAGGGGGTGGGGGGAGGCAGGGGCCAGCATCGGGGTTCCTGGAGGTCGGGGCCAGGATCGGGGGGCAGGTTGGAGCCAACATTGGGGCGGGGCCTTGAGGTTCGGGCCAGCATCGGGGGGTGGTCAGGACTCGGGGTCAGCACCGGGTAGGGAGATCAGGGCCAGGATTGGGGGGAGATCGGAGAGGCGATGGAGGTCGGAGACGGGAGTGAGTCGGAGATGATAATGGTAAGTACTTACCTTCTTTTTCCATTCGGCACTGTTTAGCATTTGTTTTCCTGGGAGTAAATATTGCTGGCGCTGGCTGCCTCAGACGCAAGCCAAATTTGTAAGAGGTAGCAGAAGCAGACATTAGGCCCCTTATTTGTTAACGCCTGCTTCAGAAGAAGGTAAACAATGCCTCTTTTATTGCCCTCACCAATATGGCGTCTGGCCTGGCCCGCATCGGAATTAAAAAAAATTCTTTCCTGGGATGTGGACGTCGCTGGCATGGCCAGCATTTATTGCCCATCCCTAATTACCCTTGAGAAGGTGGTGGTGAGCCATCTGCTTGAACCGCTGCAGTCCTTGTGGTGAAGGTACTCCCACAGTGCTGTTAGGGAGGGAGTTCCAGGATTTTGACCAAGTGACGATGAAGGAATGGCGATATATTTCCAAGTCAGGTGGTATGTAACTTGGAGGGGAACTTGCAGGTGGTGGTGTTCCCATGTGCCTGCTGCCCTTGTCCTTCTGGGTGGAAGAGGTCGCGGGTTTGGGAGGTGCTGCTGAAGAAGCCTTGGCGAGTTGCTGCAGTGCATCTTGTAGATGGTACACACTGCAGCCACGGTACGCCGGTGGTGGAGGGAGTGAATGTTTAAGGTGGTCGATGGTGTGCCAATCAAGCGGGCTGCTTTGTCCTGGATGGTGTCGAGCTTCTTGAGTATTGTTGGAGCTGCACTCATCCAGGCAAGTGGAGAGCATTCCATCACACTCCTGGCTTGTGGCTTATAGATGGTGGAAAGGCTTTGGAGAGTCTGGAGGTGAGACACTCGCCACAGAATACCCAGCCTCTGACCTGCTCTTGTTGCCACAGTATTTATGTGGCTGGTCCAGGTAAGTTTCTGGTCAATGGCGACCCCCAGGATGTTGATGTTGGGGGATTCGAAAAAGGTAATGCTGTTGAATGTCAAGGGGCGGTGGTTAGACTCTCACTTGTTGGAGATAGTCATTGCCTGGCACTTGTGTGGTGTGAATGTTACTTGCTACTTATTAGCCCAAGCCTGAATGTCATCCAGCTCTTGCTGCATTCGGGCATGGACTGCTTCATTATCTGAGGAATTGCGAATGGAACTGAACACTGCAATCATCAGCGAACATCCCCAGTTCTGACCTTATGATGGAGGGAAGGTCATTGATGAAGCAGCTGAAGATTGTTGGGCCCATGACACTGTCCTGAGGAACTCCTGCAGCAAAGTTCTGGGCTGAGCTGATTGACCTACAACAACTACAACCATCTTCCTTTGTGCTAGGTATGACTCCAGCCAGTGGAGAGTTTTCCCCCAGATTCCCATTGACTTCAATTTTACTAGGGCACCTTGATGCCACACTCGGTCAAATGCTGCCTTGATGTCTAGGGCAGTCACTCTCACCTCACCTCTTGAATTCAGCTCTTTTGTCCATGTTTGTCCATAATGAGGTCTGGAGCTGAGTGGTCCTGGTGGAACCCAAACTGAGCATCGGTGAGCAGGTTATTGGTGAGTAAGTGCCGCTTGATGGCTCGACGACACCTTCCATCACTTTGCTGATGATTGAAAGTAGACTGAGGAACAAACAGATATCATTTCCCGACAAGTCTTCTCATTGTTGGTTTTGATGCACCCAACTTTCTATTTGATGGTCTGAAGTCAAGCAAAGTGACAAACCACTTCATCACCTTTTCAATTGCATCAGTAAATTGATCCAGAATTGAAAAAGCATTGTTGTAAATCAATTGATTTTATATTATTTTCATGTGAATTCCTCAAACGTATGATTGCTTAGAACTGAATGATGAATAGAGCTCCTGATCATCACATGGTTCACAAAGCTTAATCTTATCTGCAGTGGCTGTGAGTTATGTGGCTTGCCTTTTTATTAATGGTTTATTTTTTGTAATCCTTTGATCCTCATTGTACTCTCTATCTTAACAGAGCGATAGACTCACTATGGTATTATTTTTTAGGCTATTATGCTGCTCTTATGGTTATTATATATTGAAGTTTAAAAATTGAAATACTTTTCTGACTATTATATTTAGCAGGTCAATGCTCATTTATATTATCTCTTTCAGATTTTCCTGCAATTTTCTCCTTTTACCCTTTTGTTTCCTGTAGGTCATCTGGGATACTCTTTCACAGATGGCGCCAATCTTTTGATACAATGTCACTGTGGCCATTTGCCATATGCTGGTGGGCTATTCAAGCATGTGGGCCATCACAGCCAAATCACTCCTGTCCTTAGCTAACATTCACACACATGCACTACCATCAAGGATACAGGCGAGTCATAAAGAATAGGAACTATGGCTGTTTTTTCCTCTTCCCCGCTTGATAATACCAAGTCAATTTGTAGCACCACTATTACCGTCTGGGTGCCTGGCTCATCACAGGGATAAAATCTTGGACTTTCCTCAAGTTCGGCTCAATGCCACACTATATGCCACATATACCTACTATGTCACTGAGGAGACTCCGTACGCTTATTTTTAAAATGCATGGGATCAATTTTAAACTGGAGTGGGTTTCGGGTGGGCATGTGCAGCATGCACTTGCTGAGCTAAGTTTCAGGCCGGGGGGGGGGGTATTTCAACTCTCAGGCCACACTTAAATGCCGTCAGTCCACTTCATGCCTTCAGCGGGCAGGAAGAGGGTGCAGAGTGCCTGCCAACAGGCGAAGATCAGTCAGCCCTTGGCTGATGGAAGGGGAGGAGTCCAGGGCAGGGGAGGCCGTGACTTTCCTTGTGGGGCCTGAAGGAGCACACCTGCTCCACCTGGCCCACAAAAGAAATTGTTTGACTTGCCTGGAAGGCCTCTTTGCCCTTCCTGGCCTGCTTCAGTCTGGTGGGAAAGCTGCAGCAGCTTTCTGACCAGGCCCCAGTTATAATGCCATTGGGGTCCCATTAACGTAATAGGACCTCAATTTGCAGAAATTCTTGAGGCTCCCTCCTGCTGTAGGCCGGCGTCTCATCCGCCTGCAGAATCCCACCGGTTAATATCGGAGACGTGGGAAAGGGTCAATTTCCCAGCAGGTAAGTAATCTAGGGTCGCCCACTCTGTTTGGATGTATTCCTGGAGAGGTTTCATCACCTGACCTCCCACCTCCAACCGCCTCGCTCTGTCAAACAGCCATTTTTCCCCATCTCCAATATTTTTTGTAACTAATAAACAAAAGTATTCAAAGATAATTAAAAAAATACAATTTCTTTAATGCTCCATTGATACTTCTCCTGGATTGCTTACAGCAGTGTCCTGGAGAATAATTTTTAATTCCTGGAGACTCCAGAGCAATCCTAAAGTAACCTGCTCGTTTTCAACTGCTCACTTGCCTGGTTTCCGCCAGGCGGATAGTATTAAAATCAAGCCCGTGATTTTTTTGAGGTTCTTCTAAGTACCAGTTGTAGTTAAATGAAGAGCCTGTAGATGTTGCTGTTTCTCTACAGCTGATCTCAACTGCAGCATCTACTGACTTGTTATTGCAACACTTGCTAACATTTTGTACATATATTTTTTGATCTCAACATTTGAATTCGCCTTGTAAGGTGTTTGTAGTTTATTTTTCTTTATTGACGAGCATTTTCCTGTGCTCTCTCTCTCTCGTCGATATCACTGTTAGAACTTACTAATTTGAATATACTAGTTGGTCTCTTGTAGCATGGCTCATGGGTAGTCTGCACAGTTGTAGTATTGAATGCAACGTGCCCTTTAAAGCCGCTGCTCAGATGTGTCTAAATATGCTCCAAGGTGAATTGGAAGCTAATTACTGTGGTTATTAGAAGCTTTTCTAGACTGGCAGCTGCTTGGCTACTCCTTGTTATTTTAATAACCTTTGTAGCTTATCTCAAGAACAGTAAAAAGTAACACAGCGTCCTCTTTCTCTTTACTTTGTTTAGGAGTCATCAACTGTGATGTGTTAGTGTGACATCTCGAGTGGAATGTGATGGACAATCTCAGAAATTTTATACAAATGGAAAGACATAGGCGTCCAGTCTACGTTTTTGAAATTTCCTTATAATTTATTCACAAATCTGGGCTGAAATGAATATTTTAGAACACCCTACTGAGCACAATCCATTGCAAAGAAAGCAGATCCAGGAAGACTGAAAAGGTCTGCTCCGCTCCAAATTAGATATATAGGAAATGCTGCTGATTTTTGAATAAATTATAAGGAAATTTCAAAAATGTAGACAGGACACCTATATCTTTCCATTTGTATAAAATTTCTGAGATTGTCCATCATATTACACTTAATGTGGATTTTCTGAGTCACAGCCTGCAAAAAGGTACCTCACTCGTCACCAGCGGGCAATATGCCTGCAGGTTCCCCTTTTTTGTGATAACGGTGGACAAGGACTTGGAAAATCTAGCCTACTAAGTATAACTGCAGAAAATTATAGACCCACACATTATTTCTTTTTTCCAAGTATTCTGTGAATAAATTTAAATAATTAACCTCCGTTAATTTTTTTAATTACTAGATGCAAACATTAATTCATAACCCAGAAAATATTTATGTTATCATATTTCATGCTGCTGGCCATAAATCACAGTGTAGCCAACAGCAAAATGCTTGCATAGAAGAACCACCAAAGTCACTCAAGGAGATTATCAGGAACCAGTCAATGGAATTATAGCTTCCTTTTTCCTGTCAAAGAGGATGCTCATAGAAAGTCTAGAATCGTCTGTACACCACCTTCTCTCTCCTATATAATGAGTATGCTTTTTGAGCTGGCTGCTTTATTAAATTATAAAAGAAGCTGACAAGTTAAAGTAGAAAATCCTTTAAAATGTTGGTTGAATTTTCTCCTTTCTACTCCACCTTTCGTTTCATTCAAGCCTTCAGTCCTTATGAATACAGGGACTAACTTAGAGACTCCACACCAGGAACGGAGCCTCACTAGTGGTGAACACCAGAGTGGAGCCTCGCAAAATGACCCCCCAATTCCATAGACAGTAGTTGCCTTCTGACACCTCACCTATATGGTCTTGTGTGAGCCTAGAAAGTATCAGGAGGTGATTCTCACCATGGGGGGCATCACACCTATCCTCACCCAATGCCCACACAGGCAACTTCCCAGCAAGGGCCACCAGATAGCAATCAGGAATGAAACTGCTCAATGATTCTCCCTTTCCTCACCCAGAGAGGATGACGACAATTATAACATGCTGCAGCCTCTGCTGAGATCAGCTCTTTCAGCACAGACAGGCGAAGCGTGATACACTTAAATAGCTTCCTTATAGATATACACTGCCAGGTTTCTTTGTGACTTTTTTATCCCCTCTAATTTTCTCTCCTCTTATCCTGAAGGTGATTATTCATGCTTTGGTACACACACAAGACTTTGCTCATCAGTACCTTGCTTAAATGGTGGTTCTTTGCCTGAGTTTGGATATTGAGGACCATAGACGTTTACAGTACAAGTGTTTACAGGAGATCAATTTGCCTATCGTTTCAGTGCCAGCACTTTTGCTAGAGCAATCCAAAGCTAATCCCCTGTGCGGCTCTTTCCCCATTGCCTGTATCTTCCTCTGTTTATCCCTCAACCAACATCACTAAATCAGATTATCTGGTCAATATTTCATTACTGTTTGTAGGATCTTGTTGTGCGCAAATTGGCTACATTACAACAGTGACTACACTTCAAAAGTACTTAATTGGCTGTAAGGCGCTTTGAGACGTCCTGTGGTTATGAAAGGTGCTATATAAATGCAAGCTATTTCTTTCTTTTTATAGATTTATCTATTTGAACCCCATGGTATTTATTCAATCACAGGGAATGGGCATGTTAACCTTCACGTGACATCCGCACATTCAGAGTTACTAAATAATGATTAGCTGCAACAACAATGGACATTTTCTCCTCCACAACCCGAGAGCTGCTGTTGTCACCCCACCCGAGATCAGCATAGACTCAAGATTGAAACTAGGTCTTTGTTTGTTTTGAATGGCTCAGTTCTACAATGGGTTCTGGGGGGGGGAAAAATTCAGTTGGTTGCGCCTCCTGTTAGCGCCTTAAGAGGGCGCTAATGGGGCGCAAAGCAACTAGCGCCTGGGCGCGGCGATGTTTGCGGCGCTCGCGAAATTAACTAGACATTTTGCGGCGGCGCTAAACACTACCGCCACGATCTCCTGCGCCAGCAGATCGTGACGTCAGTCGAGTGCGCAACGCCCCGGTAGCGCCCCGGAGCGGATATTGAGTGGCGCCCCCTGCCTTACCGCCTGCCGCTAGCAACGACAGGTTGAGGGGAGCGTTTTGCAGTCAGGAAGGGACTGGGGGAGCGCTATTTAAAGGCGACCACTTCCTGCCTTTTATTGTTGTTGACATTTTTGAACCACACATTCTGAGAGAGAGAGAGAGAGAGACTTCTGGAGAGATTCAACGCTGTGTGAAGGAGTTTTGGGTACTGAGCAGCACTTTGCAGGTTCATTTTGATTTGCCCTTCCTTGTATCGATTTAGAAGAGACTGTGGGGGCTGCACTCTGAGCTCTTTCCCTGGGCCTATCCATTGTTCTTTCCAGCAGATTTGATGTACAGGTCTCTCCAGGCCGAGATTCAAGGCTGCAATGAGCAGGATGTGGATGGAAAGCAAGATCAACCCTTCCCTTTAAGAACTGGCCGGCGCCATTGTGTGTGTGTTCCATTGCTGACTGACATCACATGAGCTTCGCCAGCGCTCTGAGATAGCGCCTCGCTCCTTGGCCTTTGCGCCTTAAGACAGGTGTGAAGCGCCTGATTTAGCGCTCCAATCACCTCCAGGGGCGATAAAAGTCAAGTTTGCAGTCGGAGGCGATAATTAGCGCCAGGCGCCAATCTTTGCGCCCGGCCGATAATTGCGCCCCAAATGGGGCGATACTGAATTTCTCCCCCTGGATTTATAAAGTGAGCCAATAATTAAACACTAGTAATGCTTTGTCACAAAAAATAGCGGTTTGTGGACAATATATTATTGAAAGTTAAAATCCAAACTAATCAGCATGCTAATAATGCAATTCCTGCAAACCATCTAACATTCACTTAGAAAAGAAAGTTTGCTTTTGTCTCGTCAAAGTAATAGGAACATAGGAACAAGAGTAGACCATTCAGCCCCTCGAGCTTGTTCTGCCATTTCATTAGTTCATGGCTGATCGGTACCTCAACTCCATTAACCCGTTTTTGTTCCATATACCTTGATACCCTTACCTAATAAAAATCTGTTGATCATAGATTTTGAAAATTTCAATTGTCCTAGCATCCACAATGTAATAAAAAGGGGTAGAGAACCAGAGGAACCAGGTCCCATCCCAAATCCTTTAATTGATTTCAATCGACTGAAAATCATAGACAACACACCTATGATTTTCTGATACATGCTGGACGTAAGCAAGAGTCCCCACCATCAGCAAGTAATTGAAAATACACCAATTATATCAGAATTAGCAATACCTGGGTAACACAGACACTGGGTGGTAGTACAAAATATGCAGTATCGCATCGGCCGCCTATTATACACACCGCCCAATATTCAGTGCCATTGCAGTCAATGGAATTGAATAAAAGGCAGGGTGTGAGTGATCTGATACCACCCATTTTGCACTCCCGCCTCAGACGAATTTCTATCCTGGATGTCAATGTTCACTAAAATGGAACATAATGGAGCTAAAGAGGAGATACTAGAAAGGATATGTACTTAAAGTGGATAAGTCACCTGGTCCAAATGGGCTAACAGAGAGAGTGTTTGAGGGCAGTGCGGTTGATGTTGCGTATATGGACTTTCAAAAGACATTTGATAGAATACCACATATTAGGCTTATTAACAAAAGTGAAGCCCATGGGATAAAGGTGGTGATAGCAGCATGGATACAAAATTGGCTAAGGGATAGAAAACAGAGAGTTGTGGTGAAAGGCTGTTTTTCGGACTGGAGGGAGGAATACAGTGGAGTTCCCCTGAATTCCGTACTAGGACCACTGCTGTTTTTGATACACATTAATAACTTGACATGGCACAATTTCAAAATATGCAGATGACACAAAACTTGGAAGTGTAGTAAACATTGAGGAAGATAGTAACAGACTTCAAGAAGACAGACAGGCTGGTGGAATGGGTGGACACATGGCAGATGAAATTCAATGCAGAAAAGTGTGAGGTGATACATTTTGGTAGGAAGAATGAGAAGAGACAATACATGCTAAATGGTACAATTTTAAAGGGGGTGCAAGAAGAGAGAGAGACCTGGGGGTGCTTGTGCACAAATTTTTGAAGGTGGCAGGACAGGTTAACAAAGCAGTTAATAAATCATATGGGATCCTGGGCTTTATAAACAGAGGCATCGAAAGAAAGAAAGAAAGACTTGCATTTATATAGCGCCTTTCATGACCACCGGATGTCCCAAAGCGCTGTACAGCCAATGAAGTACTTTTTGAAGTGTAGTGAAATTATGCTAAATTTATATAAAACACTAGTTTGGCCCCAGCTGGAGTATTGTGTCCAATTCTGGGCACCTCACTTTAGGAACGACGTGAAGGCTTTGGAGAGGGTACAGAAGAGATTTACTGGAATGGTTCCAGGGATGAGGGATTACAGTTACGTGGTTAGACTGGAGAAGCTGGGGTTGTTCTTTGAAATCATGAAGGGTTTAGATAGAGTAATTAAGGAGAAATTGCTTCCAGTGGCTGGAGGGTCGATAACAAGAGGGCACAGATTTAAGGTGATTGGCAAAAGAACAGGAGGTGACATGAGGAAAAACCTTTTTACGCAATGAGTGGTTAGGATTTGGAACACGCTGCCTGATAGGGTGGTGGATACAGATTCAATAGTAACCTTCAAAAGGGAATTGGATACATTCTTGACGGAGAAAAAATTGCAAGGATATGGGGAAAGAGCAGGGAAGTGGGACTAACTGGATTGCTCTTTGAAAGAGCCAGCACAGACTCAATGGGCTGAATGGCCTCCCTCTGTGCTGTACTATTCTATGATTCTGTGGGCTAAAATTTGGGGGCTTAACGCCACCCGTTACCGGCAAAAAGTTGCGTGAAGAGGGAGGCTGCCGCTCTTTTGCCAGCTGGTGGTGAGTCCCGCGACGTCCTCCATTTTCCCAGGCCCGGCAGCGCTGCCGGTAAGATCCATCGCCCTGATTAAAATGAGGGAGAGGTGACGTCAGTCACTGTGCAACGCCGACTTAACATCACCATGGCGAACTTGGACCTTTGCGCTGAGTTCAGCGCTGGGTCCTAAGCTCGCCACGTAAACCTAGTGTGCAGCAGACTGACAGAGGCACTGTCAGCACTTCTTAAAGGGACACACACATCTTTCAGGTAAGTTTGCATTTAAGCTTTTGGCCTGGGTTTTTTTTTTAATTTTATTGAAGTAGTGGCTTACTGCAATACATGTTAAAAGTTTTTTAAGTGTGTAGGGAGTGCTGCTGGATGCTTGCAAGGTCTCGGATGGTAAAGGAAGGCCTCTGAGAAGACAGAAAATGCTGCAAATACTCAGCAGGTCAGGCAGCATCCGTGGAGAGAGAAATAGATTTCACGTCTCAGGTCAAGATGCTGCCTGACCTGCTGAGTATTTCCAGCATTTTATGCTGTCATTTCAGATTTACAGCATCCGCTCGCAGAGGGAAGAGGAAGATGCAGAAGAGGAAGAAGCTGAAGAAGAGGAAGCCGGAGAGGAGGAAGCCGAAGAGGAAGAAGCCGAAGAGGAGGAAGCAGAAGAGGAGGAAACAGAAGAGGAGGAAACAGAAGAGGAGGAAACAGAAGAGGAGGAAACAGAAGAGGAGGAAGCAGAAGAGGAGGAAGCAGAAGAGGAGGAAGCAGAAGAGGAGGAAACAGAAGAGGAGAAAACAGAAGAGGAGAAAACAGAAGAGGAGGAGGCAGAAGAGGAGGAAGCAGAAGAGGAGGAAGCAGAAGAGGAGGAAGCAGAAGAGGAGGAAACAGAAGAGGAGGAAACAGAAGAGGAGGAAACAGAAGAGGAGGAAACAGAAGAGGAGGAAGCCGAAGAGGAGGAAGCCAAAAAGGAGGAAACAGAAGAGAAGGAAGCAGAAGGAAGGATGCAACCCATACAGCCCCTTTGTGGCCAGATTATCCGAGATGGAATCATCCGCCTGTGATAGCAGTGATCATAACCCTAATTCCCCTTTCAACATTTGTCCCACGCCTTACCTTCTCTCTCTTGCAGACTATCACAGCGTCCTCTTGGCCACAATACTGAAATAAAAGCCACCACAAATCAAACTTTCCAATCTCGCTTTATACATCCATCTAGCCAATATGTCATCAAGAAATCAACTTATCACCCTTATGCATTCTCTTAGTGACTGTCTTGTGTGTGCCTTTGCCTATCCTACTGATGTCACACAGTGCTACCCCAGTGGCTGCACCATGGCTGGTGGAAGGCTGCTGACTTTCAGTGGGGGACACTGCAAATGGCCTTGCTGGTTGACCTTGAGGAGCTGGTGGCTGGGAGTGTCAAATCAAGTGACCGTGTTTATTTTCCTCTTCTTCTTTTCTTCTCTCCTCTCCCTCTTCTTGGTCAATCACTGGCTGGGCAGGCTGCATTTCCTGGGTGTGTGAAATGAGGATGGCACAAGGTGAGGGGAGGGTGGGAAAGCAAGAGGTGCATGCCAGGAGGATAACATATGAGGATACCTGCATCTTGTATCCTTTTTGCCCCGCCGCTGGCCAAGGGCTCAGCTATGCCCCTGCCAAGAATGGCCAGTACCATCTCCTCCAAGGGGGTGCAGTGAGGCCTCGTGATTGGTACAAATTGGTGGGGGGAGTCGTGCATTGAACAGTGTGTGAGTCTAGTGGAGTAGTTGGTTGGAGACAGCTTTTGAAAATGCATTCACTTACCTTGATCAGTGGTCTGAGCTTCTTTGGGCACTGGAGTCAGGTGGTGGGGCGACACTGCTGGCAATGATGTCCTCAGTGATGTACTCCCACATTGTTCTTTCTGGAGTGCTGCATGCAAGACCCTGGGTGCCCATTCCCTGGCCTGCTGAGCCAGTTGTGTTAATGCTGAAGCACTTTTCCCATTTTTTGAGGTTCAGAAGGGAATTCAGATTTAAGAGCTGAAGATTCCGATTTTGGAATTCTTTTTAATGATAATTTTTAAAAAGTCAGTACAGTGCTGAAAACTGCATTTTTTCACTTCATTTTTATTTTTATTATTTCAGAATATAGGATCATAGTGCTTATGTTACTGGACTAGTAATCCACAGG
Organism: Squalus acanthias; assembly: GCA_030390025.1. Lineage (NCBI taxonomy): Eukaryota > Metazoa > Chordata > Chondrichthyes > Squaliformes > Squalidae > Squalus > Squalus acanthias. The sequence goes on along the minus strand of CM059426.1, from coordinate 38,740,669 downwards.
CCTGGACTAATAATCTGGAAACGTGAGTTCAAATCCCACCACAGCAGTTCGAGAATTTAAATTCAGTTAATTAAATAAATTTGGAATAAAAAGCTAGTGTCACTAATCGTGATCATGAAACTACTGGATTGTCGTAAAAACCCAACTGGTTCACTAATCTTCTTTAGGGAAGGACCCGGTCTGGCCTACATGTGACTCCAGACACACATCAATGTGGTTGACTCTTAACTGCCCTCTGAAATGGCCACTAGCAAGCCCCTCTGTCGTATCAAAAAAAAAATTGCTACAATGAACTGCAGTGGTTCAAGAAGGCGGCTCACCACCACCTTCTCAAGGGCAATTAGGGATGGGCAATAGCTGCTGGTCTTGCCAACGATGCCCACATCCCGTGAATAAATTAAAAAAAAGAAGGCACTGCCCTTTTAATGCATTGCCCTTTTAATTTCCCACAATGCCGAGTGAACGCCATTGCCTCGCTTCCAGAGCCTGTTGGAACATTGAACGCCGCTTGTGGATGACAACTTCGACTCCCACGCCTGCACTAATGTCACCAGTAGGGCCCCCAGTGCGAACTTTTCTCCTGTAGCGCTTTGTCCATTTTCAGTGGCCGTTAACCCGAGGCTGCAGTGACACCGGCAACTCACATGGCGGCCTGAATTTTTAGCCCTAAGATTTTATTTATGAGTGTTTGCTGCCTTGGGGAAAACCAACCCGAGACATCGCGTAAGTAAAAAAAATACCTACTTCCTCCAGTGTCTTCGTCATAATGATAGGGTCCGAGGCCGAATATCTTGAGCTCCTCACTCAGAACACACCATTTGTGTGTGTTGGGGTGCCCGGGGGTGGTGGGGCGGTGGGGGTGGTGCACCCAAAAGTGGGCTCTGCGAATTTAACACTGAGGGTCATTTGCATGGCATGGGTGAGTGCTTTACACCTGAAAATGTGCTTCTGCGGCACTCCCTCTGAATCACTTATCAGAATTTATGAGCCCCGATGGTGGCAGAGATGAAACCCTGCAAGGGTCCAACAAAAACTTTTATTTTAAAAATCTTTTGCTCCCAATGCAGCAAGCAGGCCTCTAGGGAAGATAATCAATCACCTCTTGGATTGATTGCCATTCTGTAGTCATGGTTTCGGGCCTTTTCAAGGCCCTCAGTGGAACTCATGACAGCTGTCTATTGGCATGAGTTCCCATGAGGCCTTATATAACCATAATGAGCAACATACATTCCCTAGAGGAGTCTGGGAACATCTCCTGATATGACCACTTTTATGTAGGGGTCACTGACAGATGGTCCATTGCAATTTCAAGGGGCAGTGTAAACAGTGCAGAAAGCCAGCGTAATCTGTCCCAAATTCCTGGTCCCAAGTAGAAATCTTCCTTTCCACCCTCCTAGTGCACAGGAATGTCAGGACAATAGAATTTAGAGCACAGAAGAAAAACACCATCACCTCCAAGTTCCCCTCCAAGTCACACGCCATGGAAATATATTGCCATTCCTTCATCATCGCTGGGTCCAAATCCTGGAACTCCCTCCCTAACAGTACCTTCACCACAGGGACTGCAGCGGTTCAAGAAGGCAATTCACCACCACCTTCTCAAGGGCAATTAGGGATGGGCAATAAATGCTGGCCTTGCCAGCGAATCCCACATCCCACAAATGAATGAAACAAAAAGCTCGCTGACCCTGTGACAGTGCTAACTCTAAACCCTTTCCCCTGCCCTTTTCCCAGAATCATTTTATATTCTTCTTTTCAAATTCTTATCCAATCCCTATCAAATCATGTTATAGTTTCTGCTTCAATAGCCACTTCTGATAACTATTCTGGCTCCAAATGTCATCCATTTAAGTTTAATATTGCTCTTTTCTGGGCGGACAGCAGTGGTGCTTGGGCAAGACCTGATAATATCCACTCTTCATCCTTTTTTCCATCTGTTGAAATTTCCAACCAATTTGGGGGCAAGCACATAATACATCCACCCACAAACTGGTGGGCGTGTTATGATACCTGATAGGCTGATTATTGTGCAATTTCATTCCAACTGTAACTTTTGCAATCTTGTGTAAAATATGGTTTGCAAAATATGTCATATGGTAGAAAACAATTTTTAAAAATGACGTACAGATATATCTGTTGACCTTTCTGATTTTTCTCCCATGCAATTATTAATTAGGGATTTCTAAATGCTCCACAATGGGTTCTGTAGATTAGCAATTCCCATCAGTGAAAAATGATACTGTATCTTGTTATGAAAATTATCTTTAACCAGTTCCAAATGGATAATCTTTCCCTTAGAGTTCATGGTGAATTTGTATGACAAACATACCCTGGCATCATTGGCTTCGAGCAATTAGGGCTAAATTATAACTAAATCCACATGATATATTTAGACTGTGTTCAAAGGTTTGAATATCTACAATTTATCCAAGATCTCAGCTATTTGCTTTGGGAGATAACTAATCCATCTATGTACAACATTTCAATTATACTTGCTGTTTATAATTACAGAGTAATTTTAATGGCTGTTAGTATGTCTGCTATAGAATTGCTCGGGGGTGGTCAGGGGCCTGGAGTATAGTTTCAGCTGTGTGGTTTGGAAAATAACTCAAATGTGCAAAATTAAAATGATTACTTGTGATGATTAATTCTGTTATAATTGTAATGATCTAGAGCCTGGAGTGCCATCTCTGTTTACTGCCATCCCACCACAGCCAAAATGAAACATCAGTGTAGTGCAGCAAATTTACTGAAGCAATTTATCACATCACGGACTTGAGGTAAAATAAAAATATTCCTGGCATTTGGTCCCAGAGAACATTCAGTAAGTTGAGTGTAAATGTCAGGAAAAAATGGCCGGATACTCAGATCACCATATCTTCGCCTCTTTAACGTTGCTTCAGATTAATGGGGCTTTCCTGGCGGGGGGTGCGGCGAATGGATGGAACTTCGTCCGAGCCGGCAATAATGAGGCAGGATGGGACGTTCCTGGCTTCCTGCCTTATTGTCCTGTTTGGCCGCTTGCTGGGCACTCCAGCGCAGAGCCATCAAAAGATCATGGCTTGCCCCCAGACACCTGCCAACCAGAGAGTTGGCAGGCTGAAGAAATAAAAGAAGTGCATTGTTTAATTCCTCCCACTCACCCACTCCCCTGCCCTGCCCCCCCACCACCACCCCCTGCCCCTCCAGGATCTTTTTGTCCAATCAAGAATTTTTGGCTGGTGACCTCCACTGCTCCCATTCTCTGAAGCCTGAGAAGCAGCTGCAGGCCTGACTGCACCTCTTATTCCTGTCCCTTCCACTGGTTCTATGCCCTGCCAGCAAGAGAGCACACACTGGGGGTGGCCCGGGGACTGGAAGTTCCAGAATTTTCTCAAGGGAGGCGGGTTGGGGGCGGGCGGGAAACCCGAGAGGCCGGGTTTCCCACAGGCCCTGCCGACTTTAACGGCAGGGCCTGATTTGAATGCGAGGCCTCGGATTGCCGCCCACAGCCAGCCAGATTGAGAGGCTGGATGGCTGTGGGCGTGTAGGCCTCAGAAGTGAGGGGCTGGTCTGGGGGAGGGATCGCGGGAGTGGGGTCGGCAATCGGTCGGGGATCAGAGGAGGGGGGAGAGGATTGGCAGGGGTCGGGGATGGCGGGGGGGGGGGGTCTGCCAGGGATTGGGGTAGGGTGGGGTGGTCAGCTGGGGATTGTGGGGTGGGGGGGCCGGAGGGTCGGGGCCGGCCACCGGAGGATCGTGGCCGGCCTCCTCATCATCGTTGGTGGGGGGAGGCCTGGGGGTGGGGTGGAAGGCCTGGTGATGCGATCAGAGGCCTCATGGGGGGGTCTCCAATCGTGGGGGGTGGGTATGGCGGGACTCCGGATCCAGGAGGTAAGTATAAAGCCACTTACCTCCTGGATGCAGCAGTCCCCACCTCGGTTTAACTGCCGGGTTTCAGAATTGTGTGAAATCCGTCCACGGGCAGTTAAACACAAAATGGACGGGGAAAAAGAGGCTGCCAGCCTCATTACAATATTTAAATTGAGGTAACGCCCCCTGGGAGCGGGCTGGTCGCCCGCCCCCCGTCCCCCCTCCTGCAAAACCGGAAGTGGGCGGGTTGGAGGCGGGATCAGGTTGGGAATCCCATTTTTAACACTTTAACTGACCCCATGCTCCAAACCCACCCCTTTTTTTAGGGGAAAGTTCCGGCCCTAGCTGGTTCTGGGACAGACCAGAAGTAGTGCACTGTGGGTAGAGGCAGGAAAATCTGCCTTTACATACTGAAAGGTACAAACCTCACAGATATAAGCACTAATTGTGTGAGCGGTGACATTGGGGTTGTGCTTGTCTGCGGCATAGGTGAACCCATGGTGGCAACAGGAAGGGGTGTCCTCACTGAATTTTGTGAGGCAAACCTCTGCTGTTCATATCAATACGTTGTCTGTACATGGAAAAGGTGTGTAGGGAAGCTGGGTGGGAGCACTATCGGCTGTGGCGGGTAGAAAATCCAACCAGGCAGCAGCGCATAAAAGGCTGCTTGTAGCCCTGAAAGGGGAGCTAATATCTTGGTAGCCAAAACAAACAATGCCAGCAAAAGAAATAGATGCAATGAGACATGCCGACAAAATATTTCCATTTGCTTACAACAACTTGAAGGTCCTGCTGTAGGAGGTGCAGCAAAGGAGAATGGCTCTGGTTAGGGGAAAAACCCACGCTTCTGTGAAACCTAAGATGCAAACAGCATAGAAGGAGCTTTCAAAATGAGGCCAATGCAGTCTTCCAGGTCCATCATATCTGGGACCACTTTGCTGGCATCAGGTAAGTGTACCTTCGTTTGTATACATGCTTGTTGTTCATCTATAGAAGGCTTGGCCCCAGTAGAAATGTGTCTTCCCCATACCCCCAGTAAGATGGCATATAGAGAACATTTACTCCTATTTCCAATACACTTTCATGCAATAGAAAAAAATAGCGTACAATTGCAGTGGGGCACATTAATATCTTACAGTTCATACAGTACTGTCAGCAGCAACATCATTCAAGCTCATTTTTCAAAGTTTTGGCCCCAGGAAGGAGACACAGATTTAAGGGTTTGGGCAAGAGTTACAGGGGGGATGTGAGGAAATACTTTTTTACGCAGCGAGTGGTGATGACCTGGAATTCACTGCTGACGGAAGTGCTGGAAGCGGAGACACTCAATGTTTTCAAGGGGAGACTGGATAGGCACTTGAGGGAAATAAACTTGCAGGGCTACGGGGATAGAGCGGGGGAGTGGGACTGACTGGATTGCTCTACAGAGAGCCGGAACGGACTCGATGGGCCGAATGGCCTCCTTCTATGCCGTTATGACTCTATGGAAGCTTCTTTTATTTCTCGGCCCCTCCGACCCCCGCAGACCCATGGCTCGCCTCGCTGACCCTGCGAGGTTCGGAGCTGTCGGGAAGCCCGCACTTCAGGGCACAAAATAGGAATTAGCCAAAAAACTGCCTATTAACTACCTGTTAACAGGCGGTTAATTGGCACTAATCCCCTTCCCGCCTCGAGGAGACGGGACCCGGCGCGGGTCGGGTACCCGCCTCCTGGGAAGGTAGCACGGAGGCGGGTTGGGGGCGGGTTGGGGGCGGGATGGGTACCCGCCTCCAGATTCTGCCATTTTCCCGGCAGTCCCGCCTCCAAACCCGCCTCCCCAGGGCTGGCAAAATCGCCCCCTATGACTCTATGGGCTGGATTTTGCCAGGCCTGAGGATGCGGGTTTGAAGGCGGGTCAGGTGGGAAAGTTGCCAAAAATGGTGTCGGGCTCCGATCCCGCCTCCAACCCGCCTCTGAGCAACTTTCCCAAATGCGGGCTTTCAGACTCCGTTTCGGTCCCGCCTCCAAGAGGCGGGATAGGCCCTTAAGGCACTTAACAACCACTTAAATGCCTATATAATGCCATTTTGAGAGGCCTTTCTGAGTTTAACACATTTCCCGCCTGCTGCACGTCTCCCCTGGAACACGCCTCAGATTCGGACAAAGACCAGCCGCGGCAGCAGCAGAACCCGGAACAAGAGCAGCACCAACAGCAGGAGCAACAAGAGGAGCACCAACCGGCTGCTCACCCACCTGAAGCTGCACAGGCCAGAAGGTGCCAGCGCATGGAAGCACGTTGCCTGTAAAGGAAAGAGTTAGACATGTGAGATAAACGTTGCATGTACATTGAATTGTGCAGATGATCATAAGTCAATCTGTTAGAGCATTAGAATCAAGATCTGTCACTCATACAATGTCAATGAGAGAGATGAAAAACTATTCTGTCACCAGCTTGTTCTGATGCGCCCGTCTGTCCATCCCCCACTTGTGCATCCTCCTTGACTCCCACGATCTCCAGGGCCGCCTCCTCTGCGCTGGTGAGCTGGGCTATTAAGGGTGGCCCTCCTCCTGTCTTCGCCCTTTCCCTCTTATTGTGGGCTCTCTTTTCCTGCAATGAGGGACACAAGTGGAGTTTGGGTGAGAATGAAGGAGTGAGTGTAGAGAATCCATAGCATAGATGCTTAGAAGGACACAAAGATGGAGTGAGGTCCCAAGACCAAGGGCCCTCCCTGTGTGTTGTAAGTTGTTGTCATAGCATCACAGTGATAGGGAGTGTGAGGGCTGCATAGTCGAATAGTTAAGTGAATGCGAACATACAGAGAGAGGGAATGGTTAAGGGTGCAGGGATGTAAGGGTCAAGTGGGATGTGGAGGAGGAGGTTGACAAAGCAGAGTGCTGGTGATGAGAGGCGATGGGGATCAGATTGAAGGTCATGGTGATGTAATACTCACTTTTCCTGTGCGGAGAAAGTCATGAAACCTCTTTCTACACTGCAGCCAGGTTCTGCTGCACATTGAGATGGCATTCACCTCCTGTGCCACTTGCAGCCACACAGCTTTGGTCTGCTGGGGAGGTTTTTTCCTCCCAGAAGAAGGAAACAGCACTTCCTTATGAGCTCTTGCTCCCTCCACCAGAGCTTGGAGGGAATCCTTATCAAAGCGGGGTGCTCACTTGGGTCCTGAGCTTGCCATCTTTGCACCACTAATCCCTCAGAAGTCTCAGCAAAAGGTTGTAAGGCAGAAAAAGAACCAAGGCTGCTTGCAGGCCTTAAATGCAGCTGCATAGATGACGTCAGCAGAGGCAAGTTTCAGGACCAAAAGACTCATTGGGCCAGGGGTTCCCACACGCTGGAAATCAAGTGCCCAATTAGGGCAAAATCGCTCAATTGTCCTGCCTCACATCGGAGGCGGGGGCGGGACCCGCCAATCACTTGACCCGCCCCCAACCCGCCTCCACTGACAAAATCCAGCCCTATGACTCTATGGGGTAGAAATTAGGTCGCGCCCCATTTGGGGCGCAAATATCGTCTGGACGCAAATATTAGCGCCTGGCGCTAATTATCGGCACTGACTGGAAATTTCACTTTTACCGCCCCGGGAGGTGAGTGGAGTGCTAAAGCAGGCGCTGCACACCTGTCTTAAGGAGCAAAGGCCAAGGAGTGAGGCGCTACCTCAGAGCGCTGGCGAAGCTCATGTAATGTCAGTCAGCAATGGAACACACACACAATGGCACGGGCCAGTTCTTAAAGGGGATGGTTAATCTTGCTTTCCATCCACATCCTGTTCATTGCAGCCTTGAATCTCGGCCTGGAGAGACTTGCACATCAAATGTGCTGGAAAGAACAATGGAGAGTACTAGGCAAAGAGCTCAGAGTGCAGCTCCCACAGTCTCTGCTAAATCGATACAAGGAATAGCAAATCAAAATGAACCTGCAAAGTGCTGCTCAGTACCCAAAACTCCTTCACACAACGTTGAATCTCTCCAGAATTCTCTCCCTCTCGCTCTCAGAATGCGTAGTTCAAAAATGCCACCAACAATAAAAGACAGGAAGAGGCCCCCTTTAAATAGCGCCCCCCCCCCCAGCCCCACAGCAATTGATAGCGTTCCAGTCTTCTGGTCGTTGGAAGCGCCAGGCGGTAAGGCAGGGGGCGCCACTCAATTTCCGCTCCGGGGCGCCACAAGGGCGTTGCACCATGGAATGACGTCATAATCTGCGCGCGCAGGTGGTCGCAGCGGTAAGTTTTAGCGCCGCCGCACAATCTCTAGTTAAGTTCTCGAGCGGCGCAAACATCGCTGCGCCCGGGCGTTAGCGGCTTTGCGCCCCATTAGCGCCCTCTTAAGGCGCTAACGGGATGCGCAACCAACTGAATTTTTACCCCTATGACTATAATCTTGACAGTGGGGTGCCATTTGGGGTGGTTTGGTAGTTGCTACTACCTTCCTAACTGTATTCTGCTTGCAGGTCAAGGCAGAACACAGTCACTGAAAGAGGACAAGGCAGGCGATGCTAAAGCAGCTCATCAGTTAAAGGAGATGGCCATGGCCTTTTTGGCTGAGCATTTGTGGAAGGGACCAGGGAGGTGAGAGTTTGACGTCGTAGTTCAAAACACCCAGCAAATATCTTCTGTTTATTATTCGTCTTCCTGTACTCACTTTCTTCATCCTCCCCACAGTGCATATGCTTACTGTGCGCAACATGCCTTATGATTTTAACTCTCTTTGAAGGCATTGGCTCCAATATTAACGGGGAGGCGGGGAGGGAGCACGGGGGATAGTTTTGTGGTCGGGAAACCCGGAAGATTGGGTTTTCCTCTGGTCCTGCTGAATTTAATGGCAGGTCCTGATTACCATTTTTGGAATCCCTTTCCCGGCCTCAGCCAACGAGTTTGAGAGGCTGGCTGTATGTCGGGTGGGTAGGCCTGTGGCACTAAGCCACAGTCGGGGAGCAGAGAGGAGGGAGGGACAGATCGGGGGTCCGGGGGGACATCGATGGCGGGGGGCGGAAAGATCGGAGGTCAGGGGACATCGATGAGGGAGCCTGGAGAGATTAGGGGTTGAGGAAGACATCGATGGGGGGCTGGAGAGATTGGGGTTCGAGGGGGACATCGATGGTGTGGCTGGGAGAGATCGGGGGAGGTGACATCGATGGGGGGGAAGGGGGCGGTATGGAAAGATCAGGGGAGGAGGGGAGAAGATAACATAAGAACATAAGAACATAAGAAATAGGAGCAGGAGTAGGCCAATTGGCCCCTCGAGCCTGCTCCGTCATTCAATAAGATCATGGCTGATCTGATCCTAACCGCCAATCTACTATCACAGAACCATCTCCTGAACCTAACAGAATTGGACACACGAAATAGGAGCAGGATCAGGCTACACGGCCCCTGGGCCCGCTACGTTACCCACAGGGCCATGACCGATCCGAACCTAGACTCATGTCCAAATTCCTGCCCGCTCCCCGTAACCCTTAATTCCCTTTACTTCTAGGAAACTGTCTATTTCTGTTTTAAATTTATGTAATGATGTAGCTTCTACAGCTTTTTGGGGCAGCATATTCCATGGACCTACCACCCTCTGAGTGAAGTAGTTCCTTCTCATCTCAGTTTTGAAAGAGCAGCCCCTTATTCTAAGACTATGCCCCCTAGTTCTAGTTTCACCCATCATCGGAACATCCTCCCCGCATCCACCCGATCCAACCCCTTCACAATCTTATATGTTTCAATAAGATCGCCTCTCATTCTTCTGAACTCCAATGAGTAGAGTCCCAATCTACCCAACCTCTCCTCATATGTCCATCCCCTCATCCCCGGGATTAACCGAGTGAACCTTCTTTGTACTGACTCGAGAGCAAGTATGTCTTTTCTTAAGTATGGACACCAAAACTGTATGCAGTATTCCAGGTGCGGTCTCACCAATACCTTGTACAACTGAAGCAATACCTCCCTATTTTTATATTCTATCCCCTTAGCAATGAAAGCCAACATTCCATTGGCCTTCTTAATCACTTGCTGCACCTGCATACTAACCTTTTGAGTTTCGTGCACCAGGACTCCCAGATCCCTTTGTACTTCAGTACTTTCCAGTTTCTTGCCATTTAGATAATAACTTGCTCTACTATTTTTCCTGCCAAAGTGCATAACCTCACACTTTCCAGTATTGTATTCCATCTGCCAAATCTCTGCCCACTTACTTAGCCTGTCTATGTCCCCTTGCAGATTTTTTATGTCCTCCTTACTCACTACTTTCCCTCCCATCTTAGTATCATCTGCAAACTTTGATATGTTACACTCGGTCCCCTCCTCCAAATCGTTAATATAGATTGTAAAGAGTTGGGGACCCAGCACTGACCCCTGCGGAACACCACTAGTTACTGATTGCCAGTCTGAGAATGAACCATTTATCCCAACTCTCTGCCTTCTGTTAGATAGCCAATCCTCTATCCATGCCAGAATATTACCCCCAATCCCGTGATTTTTTATCTTAAGCAATAATCTTTTGTGTGGCACCTTGTCAAATGCCTTTTGGAAGTCTAAATACACCACATCCACTGGTTCCCCTTTATCCACCCTGTGTGTTACTTCCTCAAAGAACTCCAGCAAATTTGTCAAACATGACTTCCCCTTCATAAAACCATGCTGACTTTGTCCTATTAAATTATGATTATCCAAATGTCCCGTTACTGTCTCCTTAATAATGGACTCCAAAATTTTACCTAACACAGATGTTAGGCTAACCGGTCTATAGTTTCCAGCCTTCTGTCTACTGCCCTTTTTAAATAAGAGTGTTACATTAGCAGTTTTCCAGTCTGCCGGGATCTTTGCTGAGTCCAGGGAGTTTTGGAAAATTATTACCAATGCATCCACAATCCCTACCGCCACTTCCCTCAAGACCCTAGGATGTAAGCCATCAGGTCCAGGTGATTTATCCGCCTTGAGTCCCATTATTTTACCGAGTACCACTTCCTTAGTGATTTTGATCGTGTTTAGCTCCTCCCACCCTATAGCCCCCTGTTTGTCCAGTGTTGGGATATTCTTAGTGTCCTCTACTGTAAAGACTGATACAAAATATTCATTCAGTGTATTTGCCATCTCCATATTTCCCACCATTAATTTCCCGGTCTCATCCTCTAAGGGACCAACATTTACTTTAGCCACCCTTTTTCTTTTTATATAACTATAAAAACTCTTACTATCTGTTTTTATATTTTTTGCTAATTTACTTTCATAATCTATCTTCCCTTTCTTAATCAATCTTTTTGTTGTTTTTTGCTGTCTTTTAAAGTTTCCCCAATCCTCTATCCTCCCACTAGATTTGGCTACCTTATAAGCTCTTGTTTTTAGTCGAATACTATCCTTAATTTCTTTACTTAGCCACGGATGACTGTCTTTTCTTTTACACCCTTTTCTTCTCAGTGGAATATATATTTTTTGGAAGTTGGAAAATAACTCCTTAAATGTACACCACTTAATGTATCGTCTTACCCTTTAATCTATTTTCCCAATCCACTCTCCTAAATTCCGCTCGCATACCTTCATAGTCTCCTTTATTCAAGCTTAGCACGCTTGTTTGAGATCCAACCTTCTCACTCTCTAATTGAATATGGAATTCAACCATGTTATGGTCACTCATTCCAAGGGGATCCTTTACTAGGACATTTTTAATTAATCCTGTCTCGTTACACAGGACCAGATCTAAGGTTGCTTGCCCCCTGGTCGGTTCAGTTACATACTGCTCAAGAAATCCATCCCTAATACACTCAATGAACTCATCCTCAAGGCAGCCCTGCCCAATTTGATTTGTCCAATTAATATGATAGTTAAAATCCCCCATAATTATAGATGTTCCCTTATTACAAGCCTCAACTATTTCCTGAATGATACTCTGTCCAACAGAGTTGCAACTGTTCGGAGGCCTATAGACTATGGCCACTAATGTTTTTTTCCCCTTATTATTCCTTATCTCCACCCAAACTGTTTCATTATCCTGATCTTTTGACCCAATATCATTTCTCTGTATTACAGTGATTCCTTCCTTTATTAACATAGCCACCCCACCTCCCCTTCCTTCCTGCCTGTCCTTCCTTGCGGGGGGGGGGGGGGGGCCCGTGGAGCACATGGAGGTTGGTTGCTGGGAGGAGATCGTGGTTTGTGGAAGACATCGGGAGGGCATCGGATTGTGGGGAAAGGGTGCCTGATCACTGGGGAGGTTAACAGGTTTCCTTGGTGGGCCGGGGAGAAGCACTCCTGCTCTTCCTGGTCCACAACCAGTGCTGGAAAAGCACTGACTTGTTCCATGCAACAGTTGTCGCCTCCCTTTAGCTGCCGGGTTTCCCAAGGCCCGGGAAACCTGGCCGGCCAGCGTTAAAACTGGAAGAGATAAAATCTGAGGCACTCAGCCTCATTAAAGTATTTAAATGACCAACCTGCCTCCTGGGAGTGGGTTGGTCCCACCTCAGTTAAAACCAGAAGTGAATGGGTTTGAGGCAGGTTGGGTTCGGATTTGAGATTTTTTTTTACATTTTTACTTCCCATCTGATCCAAACCCATCTGTTTTTGGGGGTTAAAATTCCCCCCATTATCTTGGAATTCATTGTAAATCATCTTCCTTCTCTCTTTCTATCATTCCTTCCCCAGATAAAGCAAGAACTAATCACACCATGGACTCTGTCAAATCACTGTATCAGACATGAGATGGGATGAAAGATGGTAGGTGGGGTAGGTGTCTTTTACTGAATGTAATTCTTGATGACTATATTTTAAGCCATTTGCCCTCCCTCCACATCACTGATCTCCATCTCGGCTTTCTTCTCTTCATAGGCCTCTTCTTGTAAAGCTGCTTCCCCATTGGTCTCCTCAACATTTTCCACACACTCATCCTTCTTTGCATAACATATTTATGCAGCATACAAAAGATAATGATCATTCTGGACGAAAGGTGACAAAAACAAGTTTTTCTGATTTACTCAGGTAGCAAATGTTAATGGCCTGTAATTTGCTTTCAGCAGTGAAGCAATGGCGTTCTCCTCTGGCCCTGAAATAAACTTCCCACAAAGATCTTGTGATCTCTGTGGCGAGAAGTTTGACTTTTCCGATGTTCAGTTGAGATCAGTGTAAGTTAATGGGGAATCCCTAACGCGAGCTGCTGTGACGTCAACAAGCTGTCTCAGCAGCCAATCACAATGCAGAATTCTCGCAGACAGGGTGCCAGGAAGTGAATAAGCTCCTTTTATTCTAACTTTTTAAAAATGTTAGAGAGAGCAAAACAAATATTGGGGCTCTCACATGGGGAAAAGGTAAACCTGAAATATAGATGATCAAACTTTTTAAAAAATATATATTTTTTAAAGTTTCTTAAAAATTGTAATTTTTTATTAAAATGGATAAATTTGACACTCCACAAAATTAAAATGAGTTTTTCAGGGCCATAACCTTTGTTTAGCAGTCAATACGCTGTTAAAAACCCAGTTACACCTAATCCAAAAGGGTCTAACTTTTAATGGGGTATTTAACAGCGATATTACTGTGGAAAAGCCGAGGTTTTCGTCAGTTTCCCTGATTTCACAGATTACACTGATTGCGGCTGTGGGGGATGGGGCCACAGCACAGCCAGTGTCGGAGCAGTGAATGACTGGCCGCAACTTCAGGATTTCCGCGTTAGGATGCGCATGTGCTAAATCCTGAAGTTACGGTCAGTTTCAAAGGGGTAATAGCAGCGAGCATTGTTAGCACGCTGTTATTACCCACCGCAAATTCTGGCCCATTATCTGTAAACAGGGGCTCTCGAATATTGATGCCAAAGAACATCCTCCCTGAGGTGATGTTGGACTTGAAGTTGTCCCCTTATGAATTGATTCTTCTCATCTAATTAATGCAACACTGCAGGAGCAGGCAAAGGGATTCCCATCTGTTTAACTTTGCTCATATGTGACTATGACCCAGGAAAGGTCTTCAGGATCCCTCCCGGGTTTGGCCCACTTCGCCTTTCAGTGACCATTTAAATAAGCCAGCCCCTGACATTTTTTGGATGGGATCTGGGTCTTCCTTCCTGGGCTGACAGGAGTCTGCTCCGTTGCACTTGCGCTGGCAGAGGGAGACTCCTAAAATTTTGGGCCCTCGCACCTGGAGTTTATGTGGAGGTTCTCTGGTGGGAGAATGACAGAATCCCCAGAGAATGGCGAAAGCAGCTAAAGTCGGTCATTTACACCACTTCCCCAGGCTTCCTCCGATCTTCCACCAAAATAATGGCGGGAAATCGGGAGACCCTGTGTACATTCTCCCCTTAGGTGTTTAAGAATATTCATAGTCAATGGGACAGGTAATTGTACCACAACAATGACCTGCCAGATAGGTCACACCCTGAAGTAGCAGTTCTCAATGGCAGACAAATGAAGGTATTAAAATGAAGATAGTAAACGATCTCCTAACAGGTAGAAGTTATCTTCTTTAGGTGTCTTTAAAAACAGTACAAATTATACAATAATGCAAATAATACTATGTTTTATACAAAGCATTCTTCATAGCTTTTAATTCTGCTTTAACGTACACAAATATTTTACTTTTTAAATTCTTTAACCGTTATCCCATTAAGCAAGATGAAGGTGATCATCCCTCACGTCGCCACACTTCTTTTTGGAATGCTACGGCGCCTGAATGCGATGTGCAAGGAGACAGGAGAAGCAAACAGCGAGTCCTCGAATCTGGACGCCGAGTTCAGCACTCCCTGTTTTCAAACCTGAGCCAAGCATGTGAAAATGAACTTTTAATAGGAATACATACATGGTGAGAGCACAGAAAGAACTGGAGAAATTGTGCTGAGTTGTCAGAGGGCAAGCCAGAGATTTTCTCTTGCCTTACTTCATGCTCCAACAACCCGGCTTAGGAAGGAATGTCAGCTTTTCATTTGAAGTTCTCTGTATAGAATTCTACATTCTGTAGATTGCTACAGCTGTATTTGCTGCTCAAACTCTGCAATCTATCTGTGTGAATCTGTCTCTGTGATCTCTTTGATTGATCTGTTTCTGTGATTGATTTGTTTTCCTATTCCATAACGTTATACTTCTTGCCTTGTGACTGTGACAAAGGTAAACTGTCCCTCCTCGTCCTTCTCGACCTGTCTGCAGCCTTTGACATGGTTGACCACTCCATCATTCTCCAAAGCCTCTCCACCGTTGTCCAGCTGGGTGGGACTGCACTCGCCTGGTTCCATTCTTAACTATCTAATCGTAGCCAGAGAATCACCTGCAATGACTTGTCTTCCCACTCCCGCACCGTTACCTCTGGTGTCCCCCAAGGATCTATCCTTGGCCCCCTCCTATTTCTCATCTACATGCTGCCCCTCAGTGACATCATCCAAAAACACAGCATCAGTTTTCACATGTACGCTGACAACACCCAGCACTACCTCACCAACACCTCTCTCGACCTCTCCATTGTATCTAAATTGTCAGATTGCTTGTCCGACATCAAGTATTGGAAGAGCAGAAATTTCCTCCAAATAAATATTGGGGAAACCGAAGCCATTGTCTTCGGTCCCTGCCACAAACTCCGTTCTCTAGTCACTGACTCCATCCCTCTCCCTGGCAACTGTTTGAGTCTGAACCAGGCTGTTCGCAAACTTGGTGTCATATTTGTCCTCGAGATGAGCTTCCGACCACATATCCGCGCCATCACTAAGACCGCCTATTTCCACCTCCGTAACATCGCCCGTCTCCGTCCCTGCCTCAACTCATCTGCTGCTGAAACCCTCATCCATGACCTTGTTACCTCTAGGCTTCACCATTCCAATGCATTCCTGGCCGGCCTCCCACGTTCTACCCTGGGTAAACTTGAGGTCATCCAAAACTCTGCTGCCCGTGTCCTAACTCGCACCAAATCCCATTCACCCAACACCCCTGTGCTCGCTGACCTACATTGGCTCCCAGTTAAGCAACGCCTCATTTTTAAAATTCTCATCCTTGTTTTCAAAATCCTCCATGACGTCGCCCCTCCCTACCCCTGTACTCTCCTCCAGCTCCACAACCCTCTGAGATCTCTGTGCTTATCTAATCCTGGCCTCTTGAGCATCTCCGATTTCAATTGCTCCACCATTGGTGGCCGTGCCTTCAACTACCAAGGCCCTAAGCTCTGAAATTCCCTCCCTAACCCTCTCCGCCTCTCTACCTCTCTTTCCTCCTTTAAGACACTCCTTAAAACCTACCTCTTTGACCAAGTTCCTAATATCTCCTTATGTGGCTTGGTGTCAAATTTTGTTTTATAACGCTCCTGTGGCGCCTTGAGGCGTTTTACTACGTTAAAGACGCTATATAAATACAAGTTGTTGTTGTTACTGTTGTTGCTTTGACCCCATGCACAATCTGTGTCTGTGTGGATCACTGAAAACCTCACATGTTGTCAGAAGTTGAATCATATTCACTGAAAACAAAAGTAAATGGTTAGTCCAAGTTGCTGAAGTGTAAGCAAGAAAGAAACCAGAAGCCAGTATGATCATTATGTCGGAAATTCAAAGGCATGTGGACTGCAGGAGAAAGAAACACGGTTAGGAAATTCCAAAAGGTGAGTTAAGTGTCAAGCGAAATTAAATATGACGGGAACAGAGGTAGCAAAGTTTTTGCAGCCAAATTTAATATTTCAAATTGTGAAGAATAGCTGAGCTGGAAAAAGCATTGGGAATGCTATCATATCGCATCAGAACAAATGGATTGAGTGGGATTTAAACTAGTAAATAAGCTGCATTACTGCTTTGGGTGATAAAGCAGAGGATATTCTGGCATTATTTATTCTAACAGATGGAGAAAGCGTGATGCAGTGATGGAAATGTTTGAGAGGCATTTTAACATCAAGGAAAAGTGACACATGAAAGGACATTTGGGCAAATGTCACTGCTCAAAGCCGGTGATCCACTTCAAACTGCAGCATCCGTAGACACAAACAAGTACACAGACAAGGTGGAATATAAGTTCAAGGGCAAGACTTGTTATATTAAGTCTGGCACGTGTCATAGACGTGCATATCTGGCAAAGAATCTCTAACTGACCTGTATGTCATTTCTCTAATGGAATTAGGAGCAGTGGAAAATAATGCCGATTGTGTTGAATACATCATGGTACCAATCGACACCGGTACACAAACCAACATCATATGACAGGAGCAGTACAAGATATAGCTAACGACAATGGCCTGCAATTTAACGGCCAGTGGGTTTCCGGCGAGAAACCATGCTGGTGAGTTAATTTCCTGTCCACTCGTGGCAGAACGAGGAAACTACAATTATATTTGCATAAGCATCAATCCCCAAGGGTTTAAAGCTGTCAGGAGGGAGCAATTCCCAATGCCAGTAACTGAAAAAGTGGCCCTGAAAATTCATGTGGGTGCAATCCTGGCAGCTAATCCAGGATCATGCATGAGTGGAACTCTGCTGTGGACCCTGATAAGAAAATCCCACAGAGATCCACATGCCAGTGCTGGTTATATTTAACCATTTCATTGCAATGTGGGTAATGCATTTCTCAAATCCATCTGATAAATGTTGGTGTATGCGTAACACTCATTTATAGTTTTAAGTCCAAGGGGGGCAAACTTCGGTTGCTTTGCAACTAGTGCCTGGGCGCGGCACCGCGAAATTCAGTGGGAGGTTAGCGGCGCCGGTAACTGGTAGCGCCCCGCGGCGCTGCGCCTCCGGCAATGACGTCCTCGCCGTGCGCAGTGCCCCGCTCGCACCCTGGCTGCGAACTTCGGTAGTGCCCCTGACTTACCGCCGGACGCTATGTCCGACAGGGCCAGCGGGGCGTATGTATGGCCGGGGCGGCGATATTTAAAGGGGAGGTGCTGGGCGGCCATTTTTGTTGCTGGCCGCCTGCCAGCACCTGCCCGCTTTGCCGTCCCCGGCCTCCTATGCAGCCCCCCCGCGGGGTGCCGGCTGCGCTCCGTCAGCCCGGCACTCCTCTTGCGTGCCAGGCTCTTTTGCCAGCACCCTGATCCCTGGTGGCCCAGCTGGGCCCCGGGTCACACTGGGCAAGGCCCCTCCTCTTTAATAAGGCCAGTGACACGTAGCGCTGCGATATTCAATGGTAGTGCCCCAAGAGGGAGGGGGAGTGATTCCAGTAGCACCCCGCCTCCCTCTTGGGACACTAGTAGTGAATTTCGGGCGTGGGGGCGCTAACTTTTTCGGGGCGCGACCGAATTTTTCCCCCCAAGGGACAGCTTTTCTTCAGCTAAAAATGCATGCTTCAATGACTAGGGCTTTCAGGGAAGGTAAAATAAGCTAGTCCGAACAAGTAGGGGTTGTTTTAAATATTTGACTTGTTTAAAAAAAATACAATTTGGGTGTACTTTGTACCGAAGTTGTTCTTCCTAGCCATTCAAACTTACTTTAACTTACCAGAGTATTTACTTTATTAGTTCTTCAACAGATGTTCTATGCAGGGAGAAGAATTTGAAAATAAATGCTGAAAATGTAAAATAAAACAGAAAATACTGGAAACACCAAGCAAATCTATCAGAATCTTAATGAGAAGACAAAGAGGTTAATGTTTTGGAGTAAAAAATTCGCGTTCACTTTCAGATACTGTGCATTTCCAATACTTTCTGCTTTCTTTTACTCGTTTGGTTTACTATTTTGGCGGTTTTTATAACAGTTTGCCAAAGATCTTTACTTTGCAAACCCAAACAGATTTATTGGTTTATACAAGAGATCTTCATGTATTCAGTAATAAAATAAAATCCACTTAGAGCAAAGTGTAGCACACAAGATTAAGATAAGTAGTATAGATATTCCTCCTAATGCAGATAGAATAGGGTTAGGAGAACATTTTGTTCATTAGTTTGTAGAGAGATGGCCAACTGACAGATGAAGTGAAGAATATACAGATACAAACCTCTCTCTCCTCAGCACTTAATAAAAAAGAACATTAAGAAATACAGCAATTAATCGTACATAGGTGGCAGTGTTTAATTTCCAGTCATAAAATAAGAACATTTTTAGAGATTAATATCCTTGTCTGGCTGGCCTGCTGTTTTTGAGTTTTAACAAGCATATTATCGTGATAAGTTTTCTTAATGTTGTTTTCCTTTGTCACCCAGACATTATGTGGTATTCCCTGACTCCAGCTGGTGGGTGCGTTGAGGAAACGCTGCTGGCCTCAGTAGCTGGCAATCAGGCATGTTGTTCACTATGGTGATGCAGTCAAATGCAAAGGGAGACAACTGTGAAAGATCAGAGAGCTGTCTCGTTTAGAATTATAAAAGACTCTGGAGCCAAAATTCCTCAGGGACGCAATCCTTCCTTTACAAGCTGTAAGGGCCTGCATTAAAGTTTTCTGGATAAAAAACATCTCACCTTAATCTCTGCCTCAGAAAAGGCCGGTATGTCTCTTCTCACTGGGTATACTGGTCTGCAAAGATGCTTCCACCTTCTGCAATGCTGAGATAATTGGAACTGTTAACAAAGGGAATCCCCGCCCCTGGCCCCAGCTATTCCATGTCACTGGCTGTATAAGGGGACGGTCACAGGCTCTGCCCCTTACGAGGCCCCGTGGGAACTCCCAGTGCAGGCTCAGACCTGGCATATCCATATTCTGGCCTATCTTCCAGCCTTTCTGTCACAAATCTGCACACAGAAGGCACACTTCGGAGGCTTCCCGCGGGTGCAAGCATAGCGAGTGCACTTACCTAGCGCGCCTGCCATTGTGCTGTGGGCCTGTGTGGGATTCGGATCCTGGGCCTCCTCCAGCTGCCGGTGTGCAGTGCTCGCGGATCCCAGCAGCGCAGTTAGTTCGAAGCGTCCCCTGGGATCACGTGGGCCATGGGGAGCCAATCGGAGCAGGGAATCTCCATTCATAGATTTGACAGGAAGACCTGTCAAATCTATGAATAGCGATTGGCCCCAAAACCTAACTAAAACTTCAAATAATTTTTTTTTAAAAATCACATTTTTAAAATAACTATAAATGACATAAAATAACTATTTTAAACAATAATTTAAATTTTTGAAAAAATTAATTACAGTTTTTAGTGGGGCTAAAAATAAACTTACCTTTCTTTAAAGTATGTAAAAATAATAAACCTGTGGAAAAAATGTTTTAATTTTACTTAATTCACCACTTACCTTGTTAAAAGCAGGCCTTGCGCCTGCTTTTTCCCCGCGCAGCTGCTGGGGACTTACCCGCACGGAGAAACCTGTAAAAAAAGCCGAAGTTTGATGCGTACGCGCTGCCTCTCCCGCGCACGCGGTTGACCCGTGAACCCCTTCCTTCATGAGACCG
The DNA here is from genome assembly GCA_030390025.1 of Squalus acanthias. Taxonomy (NCBI): domain Eukaryota; kingdom Metazoa; phylum Chordata; class Chondrichthyes; order Squaliformes; family Squalidae; genus Squalus; species Squalus acanthias. Next base: position 38,720,581 of record CM059426.1, on the reverse strand, counting down.
GAGTTCCAGTTTCTCGTGCATGCGCAGTGCATGCACGAAACCGGCACTTCCGGTGGCCCTACGGGTGAGTGCACAGCGCGTACTCACCCGTGGGGACCCGAATTTCTGGGCCCATATTTCTTTCTGTCAATTTGTGTAGTGGTAGGATTGTGACAAGTATAAAATGTTTTGCTTATGTTGCATAAGGCTGTTTCTTTGTACTGGGGCAAGTCTATGTCTTGACTAATAACTTACTGTCATTGTGACAAAAAAGAAACAAAAATGAATGGTTCAATATTGGTCCCCAGGCCTCATTATCATTTCCAGCATTTTTAGGTGCATTTTGCTTTTTTTATTAGTGTCTAATGCACTGCCACTTCTCTTCCAGGAATGCCCACCTTGAAGAAATTTTGCTCTTCTCTCTCTCCACAGATGCTGCCCGACTTGCTGAGTATTTCCAGCATTTTCTTTTTTTTTTCATTATCGTTATTTGGTTGAGCTGCCGGCACATGTTTGACGTAGTGATGGTGAATGCCAAGCCATGTTTTTTTTTTATTTGTTCACGGGATGTGGGCATCGCTGGCAAGGCCAGCATTTATTGCCCATCCCTAATTGTCCTTGAGAAGGTGGTGGTGAGCTGCCTTCTTGAACCTCTACAGTCCGTGTGGTGAGGGTACTCCCACAGTGCTGTTAGGGAGGGAGTTCCAGGATTTTGACCTAGTGACGATGAAGGATCGGCGATATACTTCCAAGTCAGGATGGTGTGTGACTTGGAGGGGAATTTGGAGGTGGTGGTGTTCCCATGCGCCTGTTGCCCTTGTCCTTCTAGGTGGAAGAGGTCACGGGTTTGGGAGGTGCTGCCAAGGAGCCTTGGCGAGTTGCTGCAGTGCATCTTGTACATGGTACACACTGCAGCCACGGTACATCGGTGGTGGAGGGAGTGAATGTTTAAGGTGGTGGATGGGGTGCCAATCAAATGGGCTGCTTTGTCCTGGATGGTGTTGAGCTTCTTGAGTGTTGTTGGAGCTGCACTCATCCAGGCAAGTGGAGAGTATTCCATCACACTCCTTACTTGTGCCTTGGAAAGGCTTTGGGGAGTCAGGAGGTGAGACACTCGCCGCAGAATAGCCAGCCTCTGACCTGCTCTTGTTACCACAGTATTTATGTGGCTGGTCCAGTTAAGTTTCTGGTCAATGGTGACCCCCAAGATGTTGATGGTGGGGGATTCAGCGATGATAATGCCATTGAATGTCAAGGGACGGTGGTTAGACTCTCGCTTGTTGGAGATAGTCATTGCCTGGCACTTGTGTGGCGCGAATGTTACCTGCCACTTATCAGCCCAAGCCTGAATGTCATCCAGGTCTTGTTGCATGTGGGCATGGAATGCTTCATTATCTGAGGAGTTGTGAATGGCACTGAACACTGTGCAGTCATCAGCGAACATCCCCATTTCTGACCTTATGTTGGAGAAAAGGTCATTGATGAAGCAGCCGAAGATGATTGGGCCTAGAACACTGCCCTGAGGATCTCCTGCAGTGATATGCTGGGGCTGTGATGATTGACCTCCAACCACCACAACCATTTTGCCTTGTGCTTGGCCGGCAGTGGCCCGAAGGTAAGTCCCAGGAGAGGGGTTAGAGTGGCAATGGTGGAGGGGCTATCGTGAGTGCTGTGGCATTAGGGGATCACTCTTGCTCTTCAGCAATGATTTCTGATTGTTTTTTAATAAAATAAGATTACCATTCGTTGGCGGCCACAGGGACCGCTGAAGAATACCAAGCGGAGCAGCCCCGACTTCTGCTCTGCTCGTCGTCAACCAATTCAGGCAAAGGTTAGGCTCCTCAATTACAAATGCAAGGGGCCTAATGCCTTTGGTAGGCTGCTGCCAGGGATGCATGAAAAATAGACTTGACAAATTTAGCAATGACTCGAACACAAGTGCAGATTGGGCATGGGTCGCACCACCGCTAAATTGGTCATCATTGTGCCTGTTTTACACGTGAAAAATGAGCGCAACCCAATTTTTACCCCAGTCTGTCTGGATCTTCTGAAGAAAGCTAGTCAAGCCAAGTAACTTACATAGTTGGTGAGAAAGGGAAAAGGAGCCACTCCATAAGAAAATTGCTTGTACCCTAGTTCAGCATAGCACTTGAGAACTATGGAGCTGAAAATCTGATATACTCCCCAATACATAGAAGATAGGAGCAGGAGTAGGCCATTCGGTCTCTCGAGCCTGTTCCGCCATTTAATGAGATCATGGCTGATCATCCAAATTCAGTACCCTTTCCCTGCTTTCTCTCCATATCCCTTGATCCCTTTAGCCTTAAGAAATATATCTAACTCCTTCTTGAATATATTTAATGAATTGGCCTCAACTGCCTTCTGTGGTAGAGAATTCCACAGGTTCACCACTCTCTGGGTGAAGAAATTCCTCCTCATCTCAGTCCTAAATGGCTTACCCCTTATCCTTAGACTGTGACCTTTGGTTCTGGACTCACCCGCCATTGGGAACATCCTTCCTGCATCTAGTCTGTCTAGTCCTGTTAGAATTTTATAAGTTTCAAAGAGATCCCCTTTCATTCTTCTAAACTCTAGCGAATATAAGCCTAATCGACCCAATCTCTCTTCATACATCATTCCTGCCATCCCATGTATCAGTCTGATGAATCTTCGCTGCACTCCCTCCATGGTAAGAACATCCTTCCTCAGATAAGGCAACCAAAACTGCACACAATACTCAAGGTGCGGTCTCACCAAGGCCCTGTACAACTGCAGCAAGACATCCTTGCTCCTGTACTCGAATCCTCTCGCTATGGAGGCCAACATACCATTTGCCTTCTTAACCACCTGCTGCACCTGCATGCTTACCTTCAGCGACTGGTGCACAAGGACACCCAGATCTCGTTGCACTTCCCCTTTTCCCAATCTATTGCCGTTCAGATAATAATCTGTCTTCCTGTTTTTGCCACCAAAGTGGATAACCTCGCATTTATCCACATTATACTGCATCTGCCATGCATCTGCCCAATCACCCAACCTGTCCAAATCATACAGGTGTTTCTCTGCATCCTCCTCACAGCACACACGCCCACCCAGCTTTGTGTCATCAGCAAACTTGGAGAAATTACATCTAGTTCCCTCATCTAGATCATTAATATATATTGTGAATAGCTGGGGTCCTAGCACTGATCCCTGCGTTACCCCCACTAGTCACTGCCTGCCACTCGGAAAAAGACCCGTTTATTCCAACTCTTTGCTTCCTGTCTGCCAACCAGTTCTCTATCCAAGTCAGTACCTTACCCCCAATCCCATGTGCTTTAACTTTGCACGCTAATCTCTTATGCGGGACCTTATCGAAAGCCTTCTTAAAGTCCAAATACACCACATCCACGGTTCTCCCTTATCTATTCTACCAGTTACATCCTCAAAAGATTCCAGTAGATTAGTCAAGCATGATTTACCTTTTGTAAATCCATGTTGACTTTGTCCGATCCTGTCACTGTTTTCCAAGTGCTTTGCTGTTACATCTTTTATAATGGACTCCATCAGAAGTGCTTCGGCGGTGGACCCTGTCTGCTAGAGGCCGCTGCCCACTCCAAACAGCCCACTCCATATCTGGCACTCTTTGTGGTGTAGATGGAAGCCAGTGACATGTTAATTAGGGAATCTACTCCTGACCCTGCAAACGTTAATGTATAAAGTTTGCATTACTGACACCTTGTCTAAACTAAGAGTGTTACTCCCAAGAGCTACTAGTTTCAAGACATTTTTATTTTCAAACAGAGACTGTGATTTATGTTAAGTTATGCAATCTGATGAAATCTGTTGTATTTGCTTTTGGTTTCTGCTTAATTTTACTTCCTAGTAAATGTGATTCATAGTTGCAGCCTAAAATACTGTCTGTCAGTGCTATTTATCCATCAGTCAGAGAGCTGTATGGAATAACTTTACAAATTTTTATGGCCAGCGTGGAGATTTGCTAGCTGAAAGCATGTATCTGGAATTTGGGAACACCGCCCCTTCCCCCAGTGAATTTCTGTGTATTAAAATGAATCGGGAGAAATTCACAGGGAGCCTGTATCCGAATTCCTGATATACGTTCAAGCTCCATGTTTTGGTACTTGCATCAATTTTAGTCCGTGCCTTAATGATAAAAAGGATTAATTGTTCATTGCTCATTGCTCATTGTTCATTGTTCATCCTGTGGCCCACTATCCCAGATTATTTCATGTCACATTTTGGTACTTGGGGAAAGTGAGCTCACCTCTGGAGGTAGACTTCTTGCCTTGGTTATAAGCAAATTCAAATCATAACAAGAAGTTAAAAATTAGCAAGTTAAGAGCAAGAAAGGAAATTGGGTAGACCTTTTTCACGCAAAAGGTGATTGAATTGTGGGATAAATTACCAAGTATCAGCCTTGGCTCAGTGGTAGCACTCTCACCTCTGATTCTGGAAGGTTGTGAGTTCAAGCCACACTTCAGTACATCACTTAGGTATTGAGGGATATGACAAAAAGGTGGGCAGATAGGGTTGTTCCCTGGAGAAGTGATGATCTTTTTGGGCTTGTTCCTAAAAATGGTTTGTCTTGACTTTACACTGTATGGTATTCATAGACGAATGCTCACACAGCGAAATTTCAAAGTTCTTGTATCTTTTAGATGCCTCTTCCTTTTGGGAGCAGGATCTTGGTATTAAAATAAAGGTCTTCCTCCCTGCTTTTTTTCTCATTATCTTATGCTTCTCAGTTGTTGCTGCTCTAGCGCTGGAAACTTTAAATCCTTCCTCTTCCATCTAATGTGGGATATATCACCTTTCTCCTTCGGTGCCGTAATGGGTTCTTTATCCAATGCATCAGCTATCATTTGCAGTTTAGATGAATATTGTAATACACTGATGGAATTCCATGTGTTTATTTAGGTACAGCAGGGATTAATGTATTCTCTTTCAGACAAGCTTAATTTCAAGTTGACAACTGTATCAAATTTTCCATCTAATATAGCAGTAATTATTTCCAGCGGCAGATGCAGCTGTAACAATATTTTGGTTAATTTGAATGTTGAAATTGTGAATAGTTGACTCTGTATTGTGCATTGTCTGAAGAGGTTAATTTTTAAAAAAACTATCGATTTTTGCTTTTAATTCTTCAGCTGCCAACTGTTCTATGGAAATTAAACCTCCCTGGACAAGCCATTTAAAAAATTTCAAACTCACATACGAGGGTAGATTTTCCCCAATGGCACCCACTGGGTATCTAACAGGTGCAGCGTACTTGCAATTCCTGTCAGAGGAGAGGATCCTGTAATTTTCCTGGTCTGGGTACACTCTCAGGACAGATCTATCCCCTGGCTGGGTCTTGCAGGGCGGGAAACAGGAGTACAGCTGTAAGCCTGAGAGGCCTGCAGCTGCACTCTTGGCCAATGTCATTCAGGCCTTTTGGCTGTTGCTTGAGAACAGTAGCCAGAATGCCCCGAGGCCCAAAGATCATCCAGGGTGTGGGGAGTAAAAAGTACTTGAAAGCAATCATCCAGGTCTAATCTTTGATCTTCAGGCTGCCCCTGGGACTCCTGTAGTCCCTCCAGTGCTTGGGGGTCCAAGCATAAGCCCTATTACCAAGTTTCTTCTGGCATCCCTGCTCCAGACACAGATCCAGTGACCTCTCAATTTGGGAAGCTCCATGAAACCCCAGAGCAGAGACCTGACGTAAACGGTTCCCAGTGCTTTTTCCTCCTTGCTACAGCTGGGGAATCGGCATTACCCAAATGCAATGAAGAGGAAAATTCAACCTACGGTTACTAATAGTAAAAGAGCTACTCAAAGGTTAGCCATAAGTTTAGCCACTATACACAGAAGCCCCACACATGCACACTCCTTTCCAGTAGACACTCACCAACTCCCACTCTCTCTTTCTGTGGGGACACGTGCACAATACCAGGGACAGGAGTATGACCGGGGCGGGAGGACCACCCAACCTGATGATCCTCTGAGTTGGAGCAGCAACCTCTTGAGATCAGTGGCCCCTCAAAAGCTCTCCGAATTGGAGGTTTCTAGGCTGGACACTTATCCGAATAGGGTCTCTGATTATATCTTGTACCCTTTCATGTACTTCAGAAAAACTCACATTTAGCCAGCTTGACAGCATCAAGCTGCACCGTGAAGCCTGTCATCTGCAAGTGTGAAGCCTGTCAATGTCAAGCTAACTCTTGTCCCTTTTTTCTTTCCTCTAGATCCTTCTCAGCAGCAGGAGCCTCCACCTCGGGAGAAGGACAATCCTTTTGAGGAGCCACAGTCACACGCTCCATCTCTCCGGAGCACCAGCACAGAATTAGCACCCTGGGTGGGTTAGAGAGTGAGTAAGAGGGGTCTGCACATGGTGAAGCATCTGGCATGAGTCAGCAGGCAGTTGTGGCAGGGACAAAAGACGAAACAGAGGAAGACAGTAAATTTCCTTTTTCTTATTTCTTTTATTGATCATTATTGACCATACATACGATCAATTAATATTCTGCACTTCCCACTATTTACACCCAGGTTATTTGTATCTCAGGAAAAGTAGTTTTCTTGACTTAAGCAATTATTTCTACACTCCCCCTCCACCCCCATCAACTTTTGCTGCACAATGGTCTACTTTCACATAGATTTCCAGCCATGCTGAGGGAGAGCCCACCAAACGTTTAATGGCAAGAGCTGCCATGGATGATGGACAAAAATGAGAAGTCGCACAACACCAGGTTATAGTCCAACAGATTTATTTAAAATTACAAGCTTTCGGAGCTGTTGCCCCTTCGTCAGGTAACTCTACCTGACGAAGGGGCAACAGCTCCGAAAGCTTGTAATTTAAAAAAAATCTGTTGGACTATAACCTGGTGTTGTGCGACTTCTCATTTTTGTCCACCCCAGTCCAACACCGGCATCTCCGCATCATGGATGATGGAGACATTGTTTAGGCAAAAAAGAAAAAAGAAAGACTTACATTTATATAGCGCCTTTCACGACCACAGGACGACCCAAAACGCTTTACAGCCAATGAAGTACTTTTTTTTTGAAGTGTAGTCACTGTTGTAATATAGGAAATGGGACAGCCAATTTGCGCACAGCAAGCTCCCACAAACAGCAATGTGATAATAACCAGATAATCTGTTTTAGTGATGTTGATTGAGGGATAAATATTGACCAGGACAACAGGGATAACTCCCCTACTCTTCTTTGAAATAGTACCATGGGATCTTTTACATCCACCTCAGAGAGTAGACGGGGCCTCAGTTTAACGTCTCATCTGAAAGACGGCACCTCCCTCAGTACTGCACTGGAGTGTCAGTCTAGATTTTGTGCTCAAGTCTCTGGAGTGGGACTTAAACCCACAACTTTCTGACTCAAAGGCGAGGGTGCTACCCACTGCAGCTGACACTACGTGACCTAAAAATGTGAAAAATAGTGTTTGCAACAATATTTATGAGCTCTAGGGAAACAGAAAGAGTTAATGGCATGGGTACTTCAGACAGCCCATCTGAGAATAAAGTATCTCACAGTCAGCATTGGATCTAATTAATTCGAGAGCTAGGGGCAACTGGGCTTGTCATGGTTGATTATGCTGTTGTTTGATCAAGATACATGTATCTTAAAAAAAGACATCCTTATCTTTCTTTTCTCTCTGTTGTTGTTTACGACTGGAAAGAAGGAAGGGAGCTTTTGCAATTAATGAACATAGCAGGCTTCATTCAAGTAATTAAACATTTACTCTTATAAGTTCTTGACATGTGAATGGTAAATCTCTTTGGTAAGGGTTGAGCAGAAGGGATTAAAAACTTGTCTGGTGCTCTTTGATTAATAATCCTTGTAAAGGTTCTTCCATGCCACATCGATAACAGACAGTCATGCTGTTCAAATGACTTCAGATGTGTCTGATAGAATACAGGCCCAGGAAACCACTGTATCAATACTAATCCAATCACCTCCTTCCGTAAAGGCAGACTCTTGTAAATTAGGGTCCGTTGTAAATACCTTCGCAGGTACAGTGGCATCCATTGGTCTGAGCACCTTACTATTTTGGGAATTGACTCACATTGCCCTATTTCTGCTTGTACGATAGCATGATTAAGGCATGTAGGAATAGTAAATACTTATGACCTGAACTGGATATTTGTGTCTTTCTTCAATCTCTCCCATGGTGGACCAAGGAAACACTTGGTGAGAAGAAGCCGCGTAGGAATTATTAAGCTGAGTGGGACTGCCCTTGCATGGTTACATTCTTACCTATCCAGTCGTAGCCATAGAAACTCCTGCAATGGCTTCTCTTTCCATCCCCGCACCATCACCTCCGTAATCCCCCAAGAATCTATCATTGGCCCTCTCCTATTTCTTATCTAGATGCTGCCTCTCGGCGACATCATCTGAAGACATGACATAAGTTGCCACATGGACGCTGACGACACCTAGCTCGACCACACCACCATCTCTCTCGACCCCGTCCTATTTGACCTTGAGCTGAGCTTCCAACCACATATCCTCTCTATTACAAAGACTGCCTACTTCCACCTCCATAACATTGCCCGCCTCTGCCTCTTCCTCAGTTCATCTGCTGCTGAACTCTCATTGATGCTTTTTGATACCTCCAGAATCAACTATTCCAATGCTCTCCTGGCCGGCCTAAAATCTTTCACCATCCATAAACTTGAGCTTGTCCATACCTGTGTTGCCCGTATCCTAACCTGTATCAAGTTCCACTTAGTCATCACCTGCTGACCTACATTGACTCCCGGTCCATCAATGCCTCAATTTTTAAATTCTCATCCTTGTCTTTAAATTCCTCCATGCCCTCTGTAACCTCCTCCAGCCCTACAACTTCCCAAGTACTCTGCATTCCTCCAACTCTGGCCTTTTGTGCATCACCCACTCCCTTTGCCCCGTCATTGGTGGATGTTCCTTTAGCTGTCTAGGCCCTAAGCTCTGGAATTCCTTCCCTAAACTTATCTGCCTCTCTCTCTTCCTTTAAGACCCTCCTCAAGACCTACCTCTTTGACCAAGCTTTCAGTCCTCTCGCCTAATGTCTCCTTCTTTGGCTTGGTGTTAATTACCATCTGATTACACACCTTTGGAGTGCCTTGGGACATTTTCCTACGTTAAATGCAAGTTGTTGTTTATTTCACAGTAAGGTGAGCATACAGAACAGCCATGATGACCATGCTCCCTTTATTCAATCCATTCAATTTACTGTACAATAGTAACAGTTTCAGGCAGAAGACCTTCGGTCTACCTAGCCCACTTATCCACAATATTCCTTTGATGCATTTCTAATAACCTAGACAGGTTCTTGTCAACAAATGGGATGCATTTCTGAATCCCATTTTATTGACAAGAACCTGTCTAGTTCCTTCTTGAGTCCCATTATGATTTATTGTCCCACCACTCGTGCTGGTAATCTGTTACCATCCTTTTAGTAAAATATTTCCCCCTGCAACCATGCAATGAAATATGCCTGTGAAACAGATGGGGTCCAGCCTTAAGAATCTCTGAGTAAGTTAATTTCTTGAAAAACAACTTAACAAGTTAACAGGTAAACAGCTAAATAACTAAGAAGCATTGAAATGAGTAGAAAGAAACAACAGTTACTGGTAGCAAGTCAATCCCTTTTAAGGTAAGGGAGCCAACTTATAAGAAGGCACTTCAATTGTAGGGCCCATTTCATACAGGCGCCGAGTGTCTGGAGTGTTGTTCAGGCAAACGTCATACAAATAAAGGGGCCCTTAATGGGTGCACAAGAGGTACGCAGGCTTTGAATACCACAGATGCTCCATAATTGTAATAATGTGTGCTCTGCAAACGGATGCTTGGCCGGCCTCGGTATCCCATAATATGGAGTGCTGGTGCCTGATGTGAAGCAGTAAAATGGAAACCAAAGATTGCATTACCGGCCCCGAAAGTTAGAACATTGTTAATTGATACGACTAGGTGAACTCTGACCTGTTTCTCACATTGAAGTAGGAAGTGTATCCTGATTAATTAATGGGCCATAAGAACATAAGAATTAGGAGCAGGAGTTGGCCATACGACCCCTCGAGCCTGCTCCGCCATTCAGTAAGATCATGGCTGATCTTCGAACTCAACTCCACTTTCCTGCCTATTCCCATATCCCTTACTTCCTCTGGAGTCCAAAAATCTATCGATCTCAGCCTTGAATATACTCAACGACTAAGCATCCACAGCACTTTGGGGCAGAGAATTCCAAAGATTCACAACCCTCTGAGTGAAGAAATTCCTCCTCATCTCAGTCTTAAAAGGCTATTCTGAGACTATGCCCCCTAGTTCTAGATTCTCCAGCCAGGGGAAATGACCTCTCAGCATCTACCCTGTCAATCCCCCTCAGAATCTTATATGTTTCAATGAGATCACCTCTCATTCTTCTAAACTCCAGAGAGTATAGGCCCAATCTATTCATAGGACAATCCTCTCACCCCAGGGATCAATCTAGTGAACCTTCGTTGCACCGCCTCTAAGGCAAGTATATCCTTCCTTAAATAAGGAGACCGAAACTGTGCACAGTATAAGGAGACCAATCCAAAACACAAGCAAATGTGTCAGACGTTCTCTAAGCTTTCAATTTTGCTAGGGCTCCTTGGTGCCATACTCAGTTGAATGCTGCCCTGATGTTGAGGGCAGCTACTTTGACCTCTCATCTAGCTCTTGTGCCTTTGTCTGGATCAGGGCCGATGAGGTCTGAAGCCAAGTAGTTCTGGCAGAACCCAAACTGAGCATTGATAAACAGGTTATTGGTGAGTATGTGCTGCTTGATGGCACTATTGATGACTTATTCCACCACTTTACTGATGATTGGGAGAAGGCTGATAGTGCACTAATTGGCTGGGTTGGATTTATCCTGTTTTTTGTGGATAGAACAATCTGAACATTGCTTGGCAGATGCCAGTGTCATAGCTACACTGGAACAGCTTGTCTAGGACAGCAGTGACATCTGATGTGCAGGTCTTCAGCACCACAGCTAGTGCACTCAACTGTTTCTTAATGTCATGTGGAGTGAACTAAATCAGCTTGACACTGGCATCTATGATGATGGGAACCTTGGCAGGCCAAGAATTTGGCAAGCTTTTTGCAGTAGCTTTGGGGCCACTTCTGGCCCATTTTATTAAGTTTTTTTTCCCCTCCTGGTTCTCGTGAGACTTTGTGCCATCTGCTTAAATTTTTTCTGGCACCATTACTGGTATCAATGGATTAACCATTGGGAATTCACCTGCATGCGATGCTTGGGAGAAGAGGAGGTCCACCGAAGAGATGACAGGCACAAGAGGCTGTGGAAAAAAAACCAGGCTTCATGAATGCACAATGGGCGCAAGGTTTTCTCGGGAGATTTTCTGCCCCTAATGCCAGTTATTGCACATCTGAAACCAGCGCAGACAAACACAATGGGGGTGAAATTGGACATGGGCAGGGATGGGAATCAGAATTTTATTTATTTTATCTCTCTAATTTTGTTTCCTCTTCTCTCCTGAAGCTACAAACTGGAATATAGTCCGTTGGTGTCAGTTGTCTTCCCGTGCCTTGGCCAATGGCCATTCATCAGGTTTCGGCTTCGGGAGTGTGAGGATCAGCAGACTGCTGGACAGTCGAGGCTGATCCTGCTCTGACTCATATCCACAAGCAAGCGTGCTTTCCATCAGGAATCACTGGGTGGTGATCGGAAGTTGGAACCAATGGTCCTGTTAAGCTGCAAGGCTGCGCAACGGTCTGGAGGTCCTGCGCAGGCTGCTCGCCGGCTTTTAAATGGCAAAAACTACGCATGCGCGATAATTTGAATGGGCTACGCAGCCTGTTAAAGGGGCACGCCCCCCCAAAAATGTGCAGAAACATTGGTTGCCACCCTGATGGATTTTTCCTCTGTCCAGTGCAGTGGCAATGAGGCCATCTCAATACTGCATTTGCTACCCTGGCTAAAATCAGCTAACTCAGAACAGAGCAGGAATGTAATCTTGGACAATCCTGGTCCGTATGGATCAGTTAGTCCTTAGCCACTAAGCCATTGGTGGCATTTAGTCAGACTTTTAAATATTATTAATTCATATTTGGGGCATGGGATTATCATAACTTTGTTGAAACTTAACTGTTCCTGTGCAGTTTTTGTGCTATCCTGTATTAGCAGAAAGTAACTACATTTTTCACACACTAACACTTTCTTCTGTGTTCCTTGTTGTGAGAAATAGCTGTTTGAAATTAATTTGAAATACTTTTTTGAGTACCTTTGAGAAGCCAAGAAGTGGTTTGTTGTCTTATTACCTTTCTGTGCTGCAGTAAATGGAGTAAAGATCTGCTGATAAATGATCACAAGTGCCTGGCGTGAGATATTTGACAATTCTTTTCACAATGAATGAAAAGCAAGCTTGACTAAGTCATATTTATTTCAACGTATATTTTCACAAAACAGAAAGACTTATGAGACTGCAAAATTTAAACTAAACTGATAGTGTGAAAGGACTTGAAATAAATTGGAATATGAATTGCTCTATGTGGATTCCTTAACTTGTTATGTTTTAAAATGGTTTTGACCTTATCTGTGTTTTAGTATTCAGTGAAAAATGTCATATTTAGTAAACTATTAAGGCAACGTAAACAATCTCTTAATTCACATTAGTTTAGTCTCAGAGAGGTCGTTTAACTTTTTTCTTGACTATTGAAGGGATGAAGTGACGTGAAGCAAAACGGTGCCTGCTGCTTCATTAGATATGCATTCATCTGAAGTGGGATCTGTCATGGACTGATACATGCCTGCACAACTAAATCAGTCACAGCGTGAGAGAACAATTTACCCAGAATATTGCACAGTTAGCCAGTACCAGTTCTCAAAGAGCTGGAACAATTGATACCCTTTGCAAGTATCTGTGTGAAATAACTTGGATCACAGAAAACAAGCTCAGCAAATGGATGACTCCAAAAGGATTGGAGCATCTGTGTGTGAAAACAATCAGTTAAGGAACAAGTCCGACAATATCTCATTCTTTTCTTTCCTGTAACTTAAGTGTGAAGGAATTTTGATGCACAGAAATGTTTCATTTAAAATGTGTTTCATTTCTCTTTGCCTTCAATAACGTATTAAAATGTCCACTATAAAGATATCAGTTGTGGCTTGTTTAGGTGAATTTTCCTTTAAGTTAATTTTGTGCACATTAGTGTAGATAATAGTCTTTGTGACAGGATATTGGATTTCCACTGAGCCTGAAAATGCCCAAACCAACAATTGCAAGAAACATTGCATAATAAACGTTTGCACTGAGGAAAATAAGTGTTGGAAAGCTCTGACTGTGTGTGATTAAGAAGATGTCAGAGTGAAATTCTCTTTGATTACAAAATGCAACGTGTCAATTCTTCTTCCTCATGCCAGCTTGCTAATGAAATTGCATTTGCAGAAATCGAGCCATACAATTTTATTAGTGGCTCATTAATTACAAGGAAATGTTCTTCTGATTTTCACTGGGAAGCAATTTCAGGACTCGGGGGGAACAATAATGTGGCCCATGTGCCATGACAGATTGCTGTGCAATGTGCTGGGAGTGCCAGAGTTGTCGGGTGCCGGCAGTCAGTGAGGGGGTGCTGACTGCCTGCTAGTGTGCCAGACCAGGAACATGGGGGATGCCGGACATTGAGAACACTGGGGCCAGAGTACCAAAGGTTGAAGAGACAACATTGAGTGGTTAACATGCTGCCACCCGACCCTGGCCCTAGGATAATTCCTACTATAGAGTTTGAATGAAAATATTATTATATTTGTGCAGTATATACTTTAAAAACATGACGATCTATGCAGCCATTTTAAATTTTGATTTTACTGAGTAAAAATTTACTACCTTTCATTTACAGACATTTTAATTAAATTAATTATTATTTCTTCATCAGTTTTTTTTTCCGACAATAAGGAACATTTCTGTTTAAAAATAAATTGTAAGAATTGTTGCTTGATGGAAAACACTTCTCCCGTTTTATGAAACACATTTTCTAAATTGTTCTGACAAATGCTGCATAATTTTATCCTGTGGGTTCTTATTGCTTAATTCATGCATGTAATATGTCTTTAGCTAATAACTTGAAAACAGTCATGATGTTGTGTGAGGCTAACAGCGCTCACCGTTATTATGGAGTAAATCGGACACACGTGCAGTTAAACGCGGAAATCTGGAAGTTGCAGTCCGAGTTACCCAGCTACTTCACAGGCTGCGCTATAAAAGTACCTTGCCGATAGACATGGCACTGAAATCAAAGTAAGAGCGTGATGTTGCGGTACCTGCCCACTAGTTACCCACTAAACATACCAGAAAATGTTAGGGCTGGTGCATTCAAGTGTAAGTGAATTTTTAACAATGTGATCACTTATAATTACTGCCAAACAATCTCTCTGGCCCTGAAAATTTAATTTAACAAGTGTGGAATATCATTCTTTCGGAATTTAATTAGTTTAAAATCTTTTACTGTCTGTCTCTTTTATCTTTCTCTCTTAATTTCATCTTTCTTTCCCAATCTTTATTTCACTTTCTGTACATGATTAAAATCTAATTTATATCTACTGCTTTATACTTCTTGGTTTAGACTCTGTGGGGGGGGAATCTAATATGGGTGAGCAGATGGGAGTGGGTGCGGTTGGGAGGTTAAATGGGCAAAAATTTGAGGAGTGCCAGGAAGTCAGCTCCAACCCACCAACTTCCGGGTTTTACCAGAGGTAGGAAAAGGGGCGGGCAGCCAACCCGCTCCCAGGAGGCGGGTTGGCATTTCAAATATGTGGGATTTAACCTGCTTTGCAGGTTTTTCTGAGGCCGACTGTGTTTCCAGGGCCTCAGGAAGCCCGGCAGCTGCAAAGAGGCAAGGACAGCCTTGGGGAGCACTGCTTATGAGCCAGGAGGAGCAGGAGTGCTTCCTCCTGGCTCCCCAAGCTCAACCACCATCATACCGCCCCCCCCCCGCCCCCCACCCAACTCCCTCCGGGTTTGGAACCCCACTGGGGTAAGGGATCGAACCGCATCCAAGGAGCGGACCTCCACCCTTGCCCAGGGTCGGGATCGGAAAATCCCTGGGGTCAGAGGTCAGACCCTCCTTGGGCTCAGGCATCCAGGGATTGAACCTGCTTTGAGATCGGACCACTCCCCCGGAGTCGGAAATTGAACCCCCCTTGGGATAGAACCCCCGCGGGGTCAGGGATCGGGCCCTCCTTGGGTTCGGAACCCCCTGAGGTCGGGGATCGAACCCCCCCCCCTTGGGATCGGATCTAGTTGGTCCTGCAGCCTCCTCCAGACAGGAAGCCAAGTCTGTAACTCAGGCTGACTTCCGGGCGGGGAATCTGTCACTGATGAAAGACGCATGATGTGGAGTTAAATCTCCACAGCATGTGGGGAGACTCAGACTTCATGGTTTCCCCTGAGCTACCGGATCCTCCATCCCCCCTCCCCTGCTCCCAGCGTGTTAGTAAATAAAAATTTCTCCCTGCATGTCTCTGCGAGGATTCTTCAATCGGATTGGTTGAAGAGCCATGCTGTTGCTTTCCCTGCTCGCACATGCCACAGATCCCCTGTAGAGCTGCCGTGCTGGATCAGATGCCCGATGAGGGCAAGTCTCCACTCAAAAGCTCATGAAAAGTCTGTGGACAGCTGTCAGCGTAGTGAACGGCGAGCGTAGTGAACGGCGAGCGCCGTTCCTTCGCCTCTGTCCGCAAAATCAGGGCCATTCAATGATAACATTGTTAGTCTCCCTTGAGTACAAGGTTAGCTAGCAGAATATTAATACATGCAAAAAGTAGTAAATACAAAGTGCAAGTATCAGTACAAGTGTACGAAGGATTCCTTCACACATAACATAAATAGGCTTCAATAACTGGCTGTATTTGGTGTTTTAGTCCAGTGGTTCTCAAACTGGGGTCCATAGAGACTTTCAAGGAGGCCCGTGAAATAATGTGAAAGTGTGGCCAGAGGTGGGCTTGTTGCAAGCCGGGAGGCGAGAGCGGAGTGCGGCTGCCACATGTACAGCACAGAGTGGGCTGGCTGTCTCACCTCGGAGGGGAGATGCCTAAAGGTTATAAACCCATTTAGAATCACTTCCCAAGTTGCTGTTTACCAACAGAATCGCAAGTCTCTTCCCTAGATAAAATGCTATGCTATTTTACAAGGAAGGAAAACAGACCAACTCAGCTAACCCACTAGAAGAACCCTCTTTACAACAGATCAGACTGTGCAATGACACAAAGTAATGTGTGGCCAAAATAATGCCACCTCTAAATACAGTTGGTACTGAGTGTCCTTAGCATTGCTATCCCAACACTTTCAGGAAACAGGGTGGTAGAGTTTAAGCTGTGGAATTAGGGACACTTTCCCTTCCTCAACTGGGGAGAAACATCACACTAAGGATAGACAGAATCTGCAGTGAGAAGCAGGCACACTGATCTCACTGATATCTGTAAGAAAATACCTGTTTTCTTAAAAGCATTGGCCCAGAAATTGATCTCGCTCTGTTCCCGCGGGGGTAAGCCTTCCCCGCGATGTCTCACCTCGCTTATGCTTTTTCAGATCCAGCTCGCACGAACTTGATGTTCCAGACATCAGCTGTGCTGGGCTTGCGTATCCCAGCGGCGTAGTGAATTCGTGCGCGCTGTGGGATCACGTGACTCAGTTAGAGCCAATGGCAGCACACCATCTTCCATTCATAAGTCTCACAGCATGGCTGTGAAATCTATGAATCTTACACCCCCCCAAAATAACAGCTAAACCTCAATTAAATTAAAAAAAAAAACCATCACATTAATAAAATAAGTATAGTTAATTAAATTAACCATTTTAAATAAAAAATTAAATTTTTGAAAAAATTTAAAATCTTTTAAAAAGTTATAAAAATAAACTTACCTGTCTTTAAAGTCTCTAAAAAAGATATACCTGTAAAAAAAAATTCAAAAAAATACTTAATTCACTACTTACCTTCTTAAAAGCGGGTCTTACTCCTCCTTTTTACATTTCCAAAATCTTCCCTACTTACCTGCGCGTCCAAAGCATGAAGTGCACAGCGTGCGCGCAGCCTGTAGCGCGCACGCGATGCACCCAGGCCCCGCCCCCTTTTCAGAAGAGCAATTGCCGGTTTTCAGCGCATGCGCAGGGCATGCAGAAAACCGGCAATTGGAGTGGGAATACGCGAGAGTACGCAGTGCGTACTCTCGCGTCCCGGGATCAATTTTCGGCCCATTATTAAAACACTCTGTACATACAGCACTTTCATATTATGAGTATTATAATTCAGATCGGGGGGTCTGTGATTTCTAATCCATTTGAAAAGGGGTCCTTCAACCAAAATTGTTTGCGAACCACTGTTTCAGTCAACTTGACTTATTCTTCTAATAGTATGGGAAAGATATGAGAATAAATTTGCTATTTTCAGCTCATGCGATGGAGCGCTACCTGCTGGAAGTGCACATGGGGAAATCATGTTGCCCAGCTCTTGATTTTCCATCCATCAATTTTAGAAAATATACCCTATAGAGCAGTCATAACTCTTCAAACTGCTACTATACTGCCAGTAGTGACATACATTCTGGAAAGAAATTATTCTTAGAACAAAACAACAATCCACAAACAAAAATCACACATTTTACTTATATAACGCCTTTAATGTAGTAAATCATCCCAAGACGCTTCACAGGAATGCTATCAAACAAAATTTGACACGAGCCACGTAAAGAGATTAGGACAGGTGACCAAAAGCTTGGTCAAAGAGGTAGGTGTTAAACTTATTGCAGCAATGAATCCAGGGCCTGGGGACAACACTCGTGGCATTGACAACTTGAGCTATTTCATCCTCCCACAGCCTTCCAGCTTGCTGCCTGGAAGGCCTCCTGCCCGCACCGCCCCCACCCCCCGCCGCGGGTAGAAGACCTCATGTCGTCTGTGAACCCCCAGGATCAAAGCCTCCAGCGCCACATCAGAAAACCTCCTTGCCAACTCTCTTGCCTGTTGGGCCATGACTTCATCCACACTGAAAATGAGGTGCTTCTGCAACAAAGCACCTCCCCTTTAAGTAGTGCAGAGAGCCTAGGACAAATTGTATTGGCCAGTAGACTGCACCCGATATTGGCCCCCCTCTTCAGCGCTAAGCCAACCAGCAGCGCATTTAACATTGAGATTAGTGCTACAATCATTATAATGAGCAGGCAGCACAAATTTTGCGCGTTGCCTGCATCACTTTGAACGGGTGTGGGCACATCACGTTTCGCGCTCCCGGGGCCCGTATTTTGGCTTTATCCAATGTCACCCCCTTAGTGTCTTTAATTAAGATGAAATCACCATGTATCTAGATAAAGAGAAAATCATAGATTTCAAAAGGAACAATCGTCCTTGACAAACCTCATAGAATTCTTTGAGGAGGTAACAGACATGGTAGATGGAGATGCAGTGGATGTATTGTACATGGACTTTAGGAAAGCCTTTGATGAGGTACCACACAGGAGATTACTAAGGAAGATTAATGATGCATTATTCAAGGTGCGGTCTGACTAAAGCACTATAAAGTTTAATCATTACTTCCTCTGATTTATATTAAACTGTTTGGCTATGCAGTTCAATATTCTAAGAACATAAGAACATAAGAAATAGGAGCAGGAGTAGGCCATTTGGCCCCTCGAGCCTGCTCCGCCATTTAATGAGATCATGGCTGAACTGATCTTGGGCTCAGCTCCATTTCCCTGCCCGCTCCCCATAACCCATCACTACCTTATTGTTCAAAAATCTGTCTATCTCCACCTTAAATATATTCAATGACCCAGCCTCCACAGCTCTCTGGGGCAGAGAATTCCACAGATTTACAACCCTCTGAGAGAAAAAATTCCTCCTCATCACAGTTTTAAATGGGCGACCCCTTATTCTGAAACTATGCCCCCGAGTTCTAGATTCCCCCATGAGGGGAAACATCTTCTCTGCATCTACCTTGTCGAGTCCCCTCAGTATCTTATTCTATCGGCTTTGTTGATTGCTGCTCTACATTGGTTGGACATTGTGCACCAGTCGCTGAAAGTAAGCATGCAGGTACAGCAGACGGTGAAGAAGGCAAATGGTATGTTGGCCTTCATAGCGAAAGGGTTTCAGTATAGGAACAGGGATGTCCTGCTGCAGTTGTACAGGGCCTTGGTGAGACCACACCTTGAGTACTGTGTGCAGTTTTGGTCGCCTTATCTGAGGAAGGATGTTCTTGCCATGGAAGGAGTTCAGCGAAGATTCACAAGGCCGATACCTGGGATGGCAGGAATGACATATGAGGAGAGATTGGGTCGATTGGGCTTATACTCGCTGGAGTATAGAAGAATGAGAGGGGATCTCATCGAAACATATAAAATTCTGACAGATCTGGACAAACTAGATGCAGGAAGAATGTTCCCGATGGTCGGAGAGTCCAGAACCAGGGGTCATAATCTAAGGATAACGGGTAAGCCATTTAGGACAGAAATGAGGAAGAATTTCTTCACCCAGAGAGTGGTGAACCTGTGGAATTCTCTACCACGGAAGGCAGTTGAGGCCCAGTCATTAAATATATTCAAGAATGAGTTAGATATATTTCTTAAAGCTAAAGGTATCAAGGGATATGGGGAGAAGGCAGGTACAGGGTACTGAGTTTGGATGATCAGCCATGATCTCATCGAATGGCGGAGCAGGCTCGAGGGGCCGAATGGCCTACTCCTGCTCCTATCTTCTATGTTTCTATGTTTCTAGGACATGTTTAGCATTAAGGCTACTAAAATTCCTAGGTCTCATTCAGCTTGATCCTTCGGTATTTCAACACCATTCATGGAGTTATCTGTTTTTGCTTCTTATGTGCAGACTCTTGGCCTGAACACCCTGTGTGCTAGAAATGGCCTCCTACGAGCAGCCCCTCCCCTCACCAGATAGGCCCAGCTCTGGCTTGCGCTGGTCACTGAGGCTGCTGCTGCTCCTCTTCCTCCAAGTGTTACTCTATCCAGAATAAAGTAGCAATAATTGCACTTACAATAAGCACAAAAGGCTTGCTGAGGATGATAAGGCCAAATAAGTGTGAAAGAAACGACCTGGAAGCTGGAAACTCTCCTGGAAAACTGGACAGCGAAAAGACCCTAAGATCCAAAGAGCTGTAGCTGAGCGTCTTTTGATATACAGTTTCAATGGCTCGGAGACACCAATCCTGCCAGGTTTTATCAGCGGGTGTCGCAATCCGGCAGGCCCCACCACCCCCCGAATTAAAAAATCAATCAAATTAAAATGGCGGTAGGCACGGATACATCTCGGAATGCAATGGGAAGCGCCTGACTGCCAATTTCACCACCTGTCTGCCCTGTTCCCACTGGGCAGGTTAGGTTAAAATCAGCCCCCTGGGCATTTAAGTAAATTAGAAACAGCGGTGATTCCAGCACTGAGCCTTGAGGCACCCCACTCAGTACTCCCCCGCTCCCCCCAACCCACCAAACTGTGACATAACTCCTCTAATAAGTGCTGGTTGTTTCCTATCCTCCAATCAGTTTCTTATCCATTCCCAGGGCTCACCCTGACTCCTCACATCTTTGAGTTTAATTAATAGCCTTTCACGTGGAACGATGTCAAAAGCCTTTTGGAAGTCACATTATATGCTTTACTACCACTTGGGTTATCACTGCCTCAAAGAAATTGAAGAGGTTGGTCAGACAGGAACTTCCCTTTCTGAATCCATGTATACTGCTGTCACTAGATTGATATTGGGCAGATGACGCTCAGGTTTACTCCTGATAATCAATTCTAATATTTTACATGGAACAAAAGTAATACTAATGAGTCTGTAGTTGCCTGTGTCTGTTTTGTCACCCTTTTTGAATATGGGCACCACATTAGCCTATTTTTAATCTTCAGGTCCCTCCCCAGTTTCCATTGACTTGCTGATAATGATTGTCAAATTTTCATAAATCTCTTCCCTATTCTCCATCATTCTGGGATAAATGCCATCTATCGCTGGGGATTTTTTTTTGCATCTGATTAGCTTGTCTAGGACCTCCATCTCATTTATATCAAAGTCATTGATTATACCTGCGATATCTTTGTTTGATGAGGGCATGGTGGCTCAGCTCTTCCACCTGGAGGAAGTAGCCATTCAGAATGTTTACTATTTTATGCTCATCCTCAGTTTCAAGGCAATTTGCATCTTTTGTGGTTTTCACCTCTTCTCTGACTGCCCTCTTGCCGTTGTGGTATTGAAATAATTATTTTATTGTTATGCTTAGCTTCAGTGCTATCCTTTCTTCTAGCTCTGATCACATTTTTAATGTTTTTTGCATTTTTTTGTATTCATCCCGGTGACCATTTCTCCTTTCTACCTGCAGGATTTTGTGGGCAAGTGAAAAGTACAACATCTTAGCAGAAGGGATCAATGCAAGTCCCAACATTTTAAGGTGACCAGTTGATACTTGTGCATATCTGAAATATCTTTGATGAGTAACTGATACCATAGGCCATGTAGAGAACTAAAAAGTTAAAAGTGTAAATTCAAAGACCCTGTGCTCCCAGCTCAGAAAGAGCACAGGCCGCAGATAAATCTACAGCACCATGAGTGCAGAATTAAGCCTACAGTTTCTGGATAATGGCATTAAAATGCACAGAAGCAGTTTATGGCCTCAAGAGAAACAAAATTGTAACATTTAATGGGTAACTATTTTGCCCATTGGACACAAAGGGGGCGATTTTGTGACTGGGGGCGCGTTGGAGGCAGGATTGCTGCTTGTCGGGTCGATGTCCCACCTCCATCGATTTGTGGCCAACCCACGCTATTTTCTCTCGATTGACCTTGTTAAGCCCGTCCAGCGGGCTTAGCGGGTCAATTAAGGGAAAGCCGGTTGCAGAGCACGTCAGCGTATGATGTTTCATCTGTCAAAATTTTTTTGACAGATGAATTGTCATCGCTTGACAGCTCTGTGAGTATACAATGTCAAACAGTGACATTCTCTGCAGTTTGATGAGGTATTGCATACAAGATCTCATCAACCTTCTTTCTTTTACAGAATTGAGATGTTTGTTGCATCTGAGAATGCAACGGCCATCTCTCATCTGCAACACGGAGGTCCGAGACTCTCCGCGAACAAACTGACTGAAGCCTGCAGGAAGAAACAAAGGTAAATATACTTTTAAAAACACTTTGCACTTACCTTAGATACTCACCTCTACACTCTTGCACCCATCACTTACCTTCACACCACACTTTTGCACCCCCCCCGACCCCCACAGACCCAGTACTCGCCTCGCTGAGCTGGCGGGTTTCGGAGCCTTCAGGGAGCCCGCACTTGCGAGGGCAAAAAGGGGATAATCCTATTTTCTGCCTGTTAACTACCTCCAAGGAGACGGGACCCGGCGCGGGACGGCTACCCGCCTCCTGGCAAGATGGCATGGAGGCGGGTTGGGGGCATGTTGGCAACCCGCCCCCAAAATCTGCCATTTTCCCGGCAGTCCCGCCTCCATACTCACCTCCCCGGGGCTGGCAAAATCGCCACCAAACAGATTGATGTCGGTTTGGTAGTAAAAATAGGGTATAATAAACATGAAGCTTCCACGCAGGAGTCCCTCTTGGCACTGCCTTTGACTCAATTTTGTTTCTCACCTTTAAGATGCCAAGAAATATGATATTACTTTGCTATTGGTAACACTCTGTACACAATGGTTAACTCCACATCTCAAATAAAACAGCAACGAATGTATGTAGGTACAGACATAATTGGATATTGGGCAGAGAAAATTTATATTGTCTTCATTGGTGAGAAGATGAAGTTAATAATTCTGTTGAGAAAGATTGATCTTTATATTGGTCAATATAACTGAAGATTTGCAAACTCTCTTCAGTTGCAGATGTTCAGCTCTTTGGTCAGTTCCAATCTGGAAAAAATCAAGAAGACTGAGGCCCAGTTGTGATATTAACATCTTCAGTGTTCTGCAAAGCCCATTCAGTGAAAGAGGAGAATGATGCAGACATTGTAGTTAAGGAGGAAGAGTGTGAAATATTGGAGGGGATAAAATATTGAGGGATTTAGCATATTTGAAAGTAGATAAATTGCCAGGCCCGGATGAAATGTATCCTAGGCTGTTAAGAGAAGCAAGGGAGGAAATAGCGGAGGCTCTGACCATCATTTTCCAATCCTCTCTGGCTACATGCATGGTGACGGAGGACTGGAGGACTGCTAATGTTGTACCATTGTTTAAAAGAGGGAGTAAGGGATAGACTGAGTAATTATAGGCCAGACAGCCTAACCTTGGCGGTGAGCAAATTATTGGAAAAAATTCCGAGGGACAGTGCTAATCTTCATTTAGAAAGGCATGGATTAATCAAGGACAGTCAGCATAGATTTGTTAAGGGAAGGTCGTGTCTGACTAACTTGATTGAATATTTTGAGGAGGTAACAAGGAGGGTCGATGAGGGTAGTGCATTTGATGTAGTCTACATCGATATTAGCAAGACTTTTGACAAGGTCCCACATGGCAGACTGGTCAGAAAAGTAAAAGCCCATGGGAGCCAAAGGAAAGTGGCAAGTTGCATCCAAAATTGGCTCAGTAGCAGGAAGCAAAGGGTAATGATTGACAGGTGTTTTTGTGACTGGAAAGCTGTTTCCAGTGGGGTTCCGCAGGGTTTAGTACTAGCTCCCTTGCTTTTTGTGGTATACATCAATGATTTAGACTTCAATACAGGGCATGATTAAGAAGTTTGCAGATGATACAAAAAATGGCCGTGTGGTTGATAGTGAGGAAGAAAGTTGTAGACTGCAGGAAGGTATCAATGGACTGGTCAGGTGGGCAGAACAGTGGCAAATGGAATTCAATCCGGAGAAGTGTGAGGTAATGCATTTGGGGAGGGCTAACAAGGCAAGGGAATACACAATAAATGGTAGGATACTGAGAAGCGTAGAGGAACAGAGGGACCTTGGAGTGCATGTCCACAGATCCCTGAAGGTAGCAGGACAAGTAGATAAGGTTGTTAAGAAGGCATACGGGATACTTTCCTTTATTAGCAGAGGCATAGAATATAAGAGCAGGGAGGTTATGCTTGAACTGTATAAAACATTAGTTAGGCCACAGCTAGAGACTGCGTACAGTTATGATCACATTTCAGGAAGGATGTGATCGCACTAGAGGATACAGAGGAGATTTATGAGGATGTTGCCAAGACTGGAGAATTTTAGCTATGAGGAAAGATTGGATAGGCTTTGGTTGTTTTCTTTGGAACAGAGGACGCTGAGGGGAGACTTGATTGAGGTGTATAAAATTAAGAGGCGCCTAGATAGAGTGGATAGGAAGGACCTATTTCCCTTAGCAGAAAGGGCAATAACCAGGGGGCATAGATTTAAAGTAATTGGTGGAATGATTAGAGGGGAGCTGAGGAGAGTTTTTTTCACTCAGAGTTTGGTGGGGTCTGGAACGCACTGCCTGAAAGGGTGGTAGAGGCAAAAACCGTCATCACATTTAAAAAGTACTTGGATATGCACTTGAAGTGTCATAATTTACAAGGCTACGGACCAAGAGCTGGAAAGTGGGATTAGTCTGGATAGCTCTTTTTCGGCCGGCACATACACGATGGGCCAAATGGCCTCCTTGAGTGCTGTACATTTCTATGATTCTATGATTCCAGGCAATATAATTGCCTGAAACTCTTGCTTCTTGTATGTGGAAATTGATATGCAGAGTTGACTATGATTGATTGGACGCGCTTTGGAATATGAGAAATACGTACTGCAATAGAATTTCTCCAAGTCTTAATCACCGGGAATTTCCTCAGGGCTTCTCCCAATTGGCCACCGTAACTTCGGCGGAAACCCCAGATAAAGCGCCAAGGAAATTCCCAGCACATGTGTTCTCACCAAGCATTGGTGACATTGGCCTTTGTTACGATTGTGTCCAGCTGCACCCAGCTGTTGTGCTATCTCATTGACAAAAAGGGGGCGAAGAAAGAAGTCTGTATCTCTTACAATGGAAATCCAATCTTACTCCCAGAGTGTTGATTTCCAGATTTCCACAGTCTGGCTGATTGCATCATGGAATGCTGCTGGATCAGGTTTGAAGCACGCCATATGGATTGAATTAATGGAACATCTGTTTTATTATTTCATTTGCAATTTCTATTAGCTATATTGCACCTTTTAAAATTTGAACAGAAGTAGAAACTACCTTGGGTTTGTTTCAGGTGGATTAATACATTCATACCTTGTGTCTGAATGTCCTCATTAGCTTTGAAGAGGCATATAGTGGGCTCTATTTTCTCAACGGCAATTATGCCACCGACTACTCCAATGGTTATGCAAATGACCTGACCCAGGAAACCCTTGTTAAATGCATCTCCTGAACAGGGGTGGACACAAATGTTTTTTAAATGGTGTCTCAGCAGCACAACTCACTGTGTGGAGATTCTCTCCTCATGTAGCGGTATGGGGTATGAGCAGGGGAGTGGGACTAATTGGACAGCTCTTCCAAAGAGCCGGAACAGGCACGATGTGCCAAATGGCTTCCTTCTGTGCTGTATGATTCTATGTACTTTTAACTAGATATCGCGCAACAGTAGGTTCAGTGAAGAGAAAATAATTCAAATAAAAAATAAAACAAAACCAATCTATCCTATGGCTGGTAAATAATTTTATCTTGAAATAGATATAAAACCACATGAAAGGTTGCACGTAGATTATAACAAACATTTTAAAAGGCTCCACTGATGATGCAAAGCTTTGCCGGTGGTAGGCACAGACCAGAAAATTGGGTTCTAATCTTGTGTACCCAAATCACTATATGCCATATTTTGTGTTGTGCAATTTTTGAGCCAGAAGAAGTGTATGTTGCAGCATATGGGAAAATCATTTCAATGTGATATTTATTCAAATCAGGTCCCGCACTGAATTTTGCACATACAAAACAGCTAACAGGTCTGGCCTGCTTTGCACCAGCTGTTAAAGTGTGCTTTTATTTCATTTTAATGGGCAAAAAATCATGGGGAGCATGCACCGGAATTCCTCATATATATGCCTGGCAAGCGAGACTCTGTACCAGGAGTGCAATTTTGTTAAATTACTCCTGATACATTTGTTTAGCTATGAATGAAATTGTGTTTCTCATCTTTTTTCAAAATTTGGGATAAACAGGAGAAAAGAAAAGAAAGACTTTCATTTATATAGCGCCTTTCATGACCACCTGGCGTCTCAAAGCGCTTTACAGCCAATGAAATACTGTTTGGAGTGTAGTCACTGTCAGAATGTAGGAAACACAGCAGCCAATTTGCACACATCAAGCTCTCACAAACAGCAATGTGTTAATGACCAGATAATCTGTTTTTTTGTCATGTTGGTTAAGGGATAAATATTGGCCAGGACACCAGGAATATCTCCCCCACTCTTCTTCAAAATAGCGCCATGGGATCTTTTACGTTCACCTGAGAGAGTAGACAGGGCCTTGGTTTAACATCTCATCTGAAAGACGGCACCTCCGACAGTGCAGCACTCCCTCAGCACTGCACTGGAATGTCAGCCTAGATTTATGTGCTCAAGTACTTGGGGGTAGAAATTAGGTCGCGCCCCATTTGGGGCGCAAATATCGTCCGGACGCAAATATTAGCGCCTGGCGCTAATTATCGGCACTGACGGGAAACTTTACTTTTACCGCCCCGGGAGGTGAGTGGAGCGCTAAAGCAGGCGCTGCACACCTCTCTTAAGGCGCAAAGGCCGAGCAGTGAGGCGCTAACTCAGAGCGCTGGCGAAGCTCATGTAATGTCAGTCAGCAATGGAACACACACACAATGGCACGGGCCAGTTCTTAAAGGGGATGGTTAATCTTGCTTTCCATCCACATCCTGTTCATTGCTGCCTTGAATCTCGGCCTGGAGAGACTTGCACATCAAATGTGCTGGAAAGAACAATGGAGAGCACCAGGCAAAGAGCTCAGAGTGCAGCTCCCACGGTCTCTGCTAAATCGATACAAGGAATGGCAAATCAAAATGAACCTGCAAAGTGCTGCTCAGTACCCAAAACTCCTTCACACAATGTTGAATCTCTCCAGAAGTCTCTCCCTCTCTCTCTCAGAATGCCACCAACAATAAAAGACAGGAAGAGGCCCCCTTTAAATAGCGCCCCCCCCAGCCCCACAGCGATTGATAGCGTTCCAGTCTTCTGGTCGTTGGAAGCGCCAGGCGGTAAGGCAGGGGGCGCCACTCAATTTCCGCTACGGGGCGCCCCAAGGGCGTTGCACCATGGAATGACGTCACAATCTGCGCGCGCAGGTGGTCGCAGCGGTAAGTTTTAGCTCCGCCGCACAATCTCAAGTTAAGTTCTCGAGCGGCGCAAACATCGCTGCGCCCGGGCGTTAGCGGCTTTGCGCCCCATTAGCGCCCTCTTAAGGCGCTAACGGGTGGCGCAACCAAGTGAATTTTTACCCCTTGGAGTGGGACTTGAACCCACAACCTTCTGACTCAGAGGTGAGTGTGCTACCCACTGAGCCACGGCTGACACTGTGAAGATGCTAGGGAAGATGTTCTAGATTGCAGATAGGGTCAGGGTATGCAACAGTTCTGGAAATGGAGAGGTCATGTGGTTTGGCAGTGTTCGGAGGCTGGGAATATTGATGATAATGAATTGTCACAGCTCAGCGGAAGGGCCTCTTTGTTCATGATCTTGCTGATGACCATGACTGGTAATTCTGAATAGGGTGACTAACTTTCTACACTCATGGGTCCTTCTACTTCTCCATCACCAACTCCCTCCACACTGAGAACTCCCCATGGGGAATAAAAACAGAAAATGCTGGAAACACTCAACAGGTCAGGCAGCATCTGTGGAGAGAGAAACAAAGTTAGCGTTTCAGATCGATGATCTTTCACCAGAACTGGGGATCAATGACTGCCTGACCACCTCATCCATAATGTTCTTTGTTCTGCCATTGTGGTCAATCTTCCTCTAGGGGTGCAAAGAAGGTAGTCATTTTGAAAAGCAAGACGACCGTCCAGTGAAACAGACATTGATAATGATGGGAATGCTCTTATTGAGGTAGCAAGAATTATTGGTGGTTTTAAACAGTGGTCAATAGTACAATAGCAAAATACTGCGGATGCTGGAAATCTGAAATAACAACAGAAAATGCTGGAAACACTCAGCAGGCCAGGCAGCATCCATGGAGAGAGAAAAACAGAGTTAACATTTCAGGTCTATGACCCTTCGTCAGAACTGGAAAAAGTTAGAGATGGAACAGATTTTAAGCAGGTGCAGAGGCAGGGAAAGCGGGGAGGGGAGGACAGAACAAAAGGGACAGTCTGTGATAGGGTGGAAGGCAGGAGTGGTTAAATGTTGCAAATCATCAACAGCTGCTGCCTGAAAAAATAGGGGCAGAGGTTATAGTCTGAAATTGTTGAACTCAATGTTGAGTCCAGAAGGCTGTAAAGTGCCCTGGACAGTGGGAAGGGAGGAGGTAAACCGTCAACATCTGCCCTTTTACCTCCTCCATTCCTACTGTCCAGAGCCCCAAACACTCCTTCTAAGTGAAACAGCGATTTACTTGTACTTCTTGCAATTTAGTATTCTGTATTCACTGCTCATGATGCGGTCTCCTCTGCATTGGGGAGACCAAACACAGATTGGGTGACCGCTTTGCGGGACACCTCTGTTCAGTCTGTAAGGGTGACCCCTAGCTTCCGGTCGCTTGTCACTTTAATTCTCCGCTCCACTCCCACTTTGACCTCTCTGTCCTCGGCCTCTTACACTGTTCCAATGAAGCTCGAGGAACAGCACCTCATCTTTCTATTAGGCACTTTACAGTCTTCCAGACTTAACATTGAGTTCAACAATTTCAGACTATAAACTTTGCCCCTATTTTTTCAGGCGGCAGCTGTTGATGATTCTGCCATCCCCATTTGCAACATTTAACCACTCCTGCCTTCCACCCCATCACAGACCCTCCCTTTTGTTCTTTCCTCCCCTCCCCCCTTTCCCTGCCTCTGCACCTGCTTAAAATCTGTTACACTTCTAACTTTTTCCAGTTCTGATAGAGGGTCACAGACCTGAAACGTTAACTCTGTTTTTCTTTCTCCACGGATGCTGCCTGACCTGCTGAGTGTTTCCAGCATTGTCTGTTGTTATTTCAGTGGTCAATAGTATCTCTCTGCACCTACAGCTTGTAGAAATTTCCATGAGACTAAGGGCATGCAGGACCATATGTAGAGGGAAGGTGCCAAAGTTTGTGTGGAAATGATGAAGACGTCCTTACAACTTTCATTTGTATTGTGCTAATGTGTCAACTATAATGCATACAATTGGTGGCCACCTGCTTAAGGTCCACCACAGCAAAAAGCCGAGAAGTGCAAGTAATGGATTGTCCATTTTTTACTCTGCTTTACTGCATTCTCTATGCACTATTTTGGAGTTGTTCTCCTTATTTAAGCAAAGCATGTCGATTACTAATCTATTAACTGGATAGAATGTATTGATCCCAGAACATTCTTAAAGCATTGGAAATTTCAGTAATTTTAATGTTGAATTACTCCATGCAGAATATGATATTCTAAGTCCCAACTGGTTCTCATTTTCTGACACTGGCTTTAAAGTTTCACAGATTTCAGTTGATGTGTAGTTTATTAACACGTCTTCAGGAAAGTACATACACACATTACAATTACCAACGGGCACAAAATCAGTTCATTTTTAGATCTGCTTTATCTGTTTTTTTTCCAAATTAACAAGACTGTTGTGTCAGGAACCCAATGAATGCAATAAAACATATCGCTATATTAATAACGCACGTTACATCATTTTACATTCATTAGGATCAAACTAAAATATCTGAGCAAGTAATGGTGCATATTTTAGTTTGATGGAATTTGCTATTTTCTTATATGCATGGGTTTCATTTTGTAAGCATTTCTTCAGTACGAGTCATAACAATTGCAAATCTTTTACAAATCCAACTCTTCCTGCTCTCTCCGAATGTAATTTTTTAAACTTTTGGTAACAAATGCTGCAAAAGTCAGATTTACCTGTGACATTTTCCGAATGGATGTCTGCAAAAGTAATTTTTTGACAGAAAATCAATCTAATAGTAATGCCATGCAAGTAGAAGAATGATCTTTGTTGTGTGCAAACATTAATTGATCATATGCCGAAAGAATAACGATCGCATTGTCTGGTTTAAGGTATTTCATAAAGAAATTATATATCGAGGAGTCAAAGCTTTCATAGTTGGATTAGTGAAACAAATGGAGACAGAGATTATAATCTCCTGTTGTCCTGTCTGATTCTGAAGATCTAAGAACATAAGAAATAGGAGCAGGAGTAGGCCATTCGACCCTTCGAGCCTGCTCCGCCATTCAATGTGATCATGGCTGATTTTCTGCCTCAACTCCATTCACCGGCCCTATCGCTTGTCTCTTGATGCCTTTACTAGTCAGAAATCTATCAACTTCTGTTTTGAATATACCCATTGACTGAGCCTCCACAGCCCTCTGGGGTAGAGAATTCCAAAGATTCACCACCCTCTGTGTGAAAAAATTTCTTCTCATCTCAGTCCTGAATGGCCTACCCTTTATCCTGAACCCTAACCCTAACGCTAACCCTAACCCTGGTTCTAGACTCCCCAGCCAAGGGAAACATTCTCCCAGCATCCACCCTATCAAGCCCTGTAATAATTTTGTATGCTTCAATGAGATCCCCTCTCATTCTTCTGAATTCAAGAGAATACAAGCCTAGTTTACTCAATCTCTTCTCATACGACAGCCCCGCCATCCCAGGAATCAATCTCGTGAACCTTCGTTGCACTCCCTCTATGGCAAGTATATCCTTCCTTAGGTAAGGAGACCAAAATTGTACACAGTACTCCAGGTGTGGTCTCACCAAGGCCCTATATATTTGGAGTAAGACTTCTTTACTCCTGTACTCAAATCCTCTTGTAATGAAGGCCAGCATACCATTTGCCTGCCTAATGGCTTGCTGCACCTGCACATTCACTTTCAGTGACTCATGTACAAGGACACCCAGGTTCCTTTGAGCATCTGCATTCCCCAATCTTTCACCATTTAGGAAATACTCTGCCTTTCTGTTTTTTCTACCAAAGTGAATAACTTCACATTTATCCACATTATATTCCATCTGCCATGTTCTCGCCCACTCGCTGAGCCTGTCAAGATCCCCTTGAAGCCTCTTCACATCCTCTTCACAACTGACACTGCCACCTAGCTTTGTATCATCAGCAAATTTGGAAATGTTACATTTAGTCCCCTCATCCAAATCATTGATATAAATTGTGAATAACTGGGGCCCAAGCACCGATCCTTGCGGTACCCCACTAGTCACTGCCTGCCATTTGAAAAAGACCCGTTTATCCCTACTCTTTGTTTTCTGTCTGTTAACCAATTCTCAATCCATGCTAGTATATTACCCCCCAATTCCATGTGCCCTACTTTTGTTCACCAACCTCTTGTGTGGGACCTTATCGAAGGCCTTCTGAAAATCCAGATATACCACATCTACCGGTTCCCCTTTGTTTACTCCACTAGTTACATCCTCAAAGAACTCCAATAGATTTGTCAAACAGGATTTCCCTTTCATAAATCCATGTTGACTCTGCCCAATCTTACTATTAGTTTCTAAGTGCCCAGTTATTGCATCCTTTATAATAGATTCCAGCATTTTCCCAACTACTGATGTGAGGCTAACAGGTCTGTAGTTCCCCATTTTCTCTCTCCCTCTTTTCTTAAATAGCGGGGTTACATTTGTTATCCTCCAATCTGCAGGAACCATTCCAGAATCTATAGAATTTTGGAAGATGACAACCAATGCGTCCACTATCCCAATGGCCACTTCTTTCAAAACCCTAGGATGTAAGTCATCCGGGCCTTGGGATTTATCGACTTTTAGTCCCATTAATTTTACTAGTACTGTTTTTTTACTAATAATAATTTCTTTAAGTTCCTCATTCTCATCACACCCTTGGTTTTCTTGTATTTCTGGGAGGTTTTTTGTGTCTTCCTCCGTGAAAACAGAAACAAAGTATTTATTTAATTTCCTAGCCATTTCCTCATTCCCCATTATAAATTCTCCCGTCTCTGACTGTAAAGGACCTACATTTACCTTCGTCAGTCTTTTCCTTTTCACATACCTACAGAAGCTTTTACAATACGTTTTTATATTTTTTGCTAGTTTGTGTTCATTTTCCATTTTCCCTTTCATTATCAATTTCTTGGTCCCCCTTTGCTGATTTCTAAAGAGATCCCAATCCTCAGGCTGACCGCTTTTTCTGGCAACTTTATAAGCTTCCTCCTTCATAGTTAGATAAGTGAAACAAATGAAGACAGGGATTATAATCTCTGGCTATCCTGTCTAATCCTGCAGATCTCCTTCATGACCCCAACAAAAGAAAAGCGTGATGTCTTGCCATCAACAAAATATCATAAGCAGGTTGAATCATTTACTCATATTTAAGTTTGCCCTATGAAATGGGTTTGTCATTCCTAGTTTTGGGGATGAGAAAGGAGCTACATACATACTGGGTAATGGATGTCAACTAAGGGTCAAAAAAAATAAAAGAATGTGATGCATATGCAACAGACATTGGCAACTAATAATGGAATCTATGTGGATCTACATAGCAGCTGCCCTAACTCAATCAGTTTTTGACGGTATGCAATCCTCTTTTTTTTGCACTTTCTCTGTACTCAGTTTTGCAGGTGGGCCTCCAATACCCAGGCCACCCTATATACTGCTTTTCAATGAACTGGGAGGCACAAAACAGCAGGTTGTGAGTGATTTTCACTTGCTACACGAGAACGCACCTGCCTCTCCACAGCACTGTGGGAGTGGACAGTGTCTGAGATGATCCAGCACACTGCTCCATCGAGCTGTCATATAATCTCTAAAATTTTACATAGTTTTCTAGAGTGTCACAGAAAATCTCAATCACACTCAGAGAGAACAAAGGACAAGGACAAGGCCCTAAACCAAGTGCCCTCCCCCACACCCCATGAACTTTGCCACACCATGCCAGGATTCCAAGACCCCCTCTTTCATACTTCCGCCCAGACTAACAGCAATAGGAACCCCAATGCCACTCATGGAAGACCATGTCCTGCACCCCCGAGAACAATACACTTTGAAACAGTGACTAAAGGCTTCTTCAACAGCACCTCCCAAACCCGTGACCTCTACCACCTAGAAGGACAAGGGCAGTAGGCTCATGGGAACACCACCACCTCCAAGTTCCCCTCCAAGTCACACACTATCCTGACTTGGAAATATATTTGAGAAGTCGCACAACACCAGGTTATAGTCCAACAGTTTTATTTGAAATCACATGCTTTCGGAGCACTGCTCCTTCGTCAGGCAAAGGAGCAGCGCTCCGAAAGCTTGTGATTTCAAATAAAACTGTTGGACTATAACCTGGTGTTGTGTGACTTCTCACATTTGTCCACCCCAGTCCAACACCGGCATCTCCACATCATGGAAATATATTGCCGTTCCTTCATCGTCACTGGGTCAAAATCCTGGAACTCTCTACCTAACAGCACTGTTGGATTACCTTAACCACATGGATTCGAGTGTTTCTTAGAAAGTACTAACCACCACCTTCTCAAGGGCAATTAGGGATGGGAAATATATTCTGGCCTTGCCAGCGATGCCCACACCCTATATAAATGCAAGTCTTTCTTTCTTTAACATTTTCAACTGATTTGATTGACTTTTATGATAGCTTTTCAATAACTCCCAAGGTTAAAATCCCACTTCTGACATTACTGAGTGAATAAAAGGGAAATATTTTAAATAATGTAAAATCAGAAAAAGAATAAAACTTAAAAAGAGGGATGAACATTGTGTTCTCTTCAGTCAACTTTATGCAGTTAGCTGGACTGCGCTCATACATTCTCACACAAATAAGCTGTGGTGAATCCTTCCTGAAAAATGTTAGGAGGAGCTGGTGGTGATAAAATTAGTTGGTCATCCATACCTCGGGAGCTTACTGTCAACAAGGGCAGATGTCAATGACGAAGTCCAACACCAACTTCAGTGTGCCAGTGCAGCCTTCGGTCACCTGAGGAAGAGAGTGTTTGAAGACCAGTACCTCAAACCCGGCACTAAGCTCATGGTCTACAGAGTAGCAGTGATACCCGCCCTGCTGTATGCTTCAGAGACATGGACCATGTACAGCAGGCACCTCAAAGCACTGGAGAGGTACCACCAACGCTGCCTCCGCAAGATCCTGCAAATTCATTGGCAGGATAGGCGCACCAACGTCAGTGTTCTTGCTCAGGCCAACATCCCCAGCATCGAAACTTTGACCACGCTCGATCAGCTCCGATGGACGGGTCACATTGTCCGCATGCCCGATACGAGACTCCCAAAACAAGCACTCTACTCGGAGCTCCGGCACGACAAGAGAGCCCCAGGTGGGCAGAGGAAACGCTTCAAGGACACCCTCAAAGCCTCCTTGAAAAAGTGTAACATCCCCACCGACACCTGGGAATCCCTGGCCCAAGACCGCACAAAGTGGAGGAGAAGCATCCAGGAAGGCGCCGAACACCTCGAGCCTCTTCGCCGGGAACAAGCAGAAGCCAAGCGCAGGCAGCGCAAGAAGCGCATGTCAACCCAAGCACCCCACCCACCTGCCCCTTCAACCACCATCTGCCCCACCTGTGACAGAGACTGTAGGTCCCGCATTGGACTCATCAGTCACCTGAGAACTCATTTTTAATGTGGAAGCAAGTCATCCTCGGTTCCGAGGGACTGCCTAAGAAGAGAAGAAGGAGGGCTTTAAAAACAACGATAATTATAATCATATAACCTGCTAAATCTATGTGTTTCTAATTCATTGTAAGGTAATGCTTAGTTTTGTAAAATGTAAAACTAACAACTGGAGTGTAACCTCTGGATTTATTACTTCTGCCTGAGTTCTGTTTATAGCTTAAGTACTTCCATAATGTCCTGGTTAAAAGTAACTTAACAGTTCCATTGTTTCATCTGGCATGCTTGAGATTCCAGTAGTCAGAAATTTAATGATTTCAGCACCTGCTGTTTCCTATGGAAGCAGAGGCAACTGTCTTTAGCAATTTCTTGCATGAGTTGTCCTTATTACTTATAGTTCAGCTTCTATGTAAAGTTATTATAAATAACATTGTTAACTTGATGTCTATAATACAGCTACCACATCAAGTTATTAGACAGTGAAGCATTCTTTTCTGCTGTTCTCCAAATGCAATTCCTTTCTGTTTTGATTGTCCGCCACAACCCTTGCTGCACTTTCAACATGTGAGAATGATTCTGTTATTGCTTCCTTTATTCCTTCTTCACCAAGATGTTGTTATTTTAATTGAAACGTTTGCCTCTAATATTTTTTAATTCAATTTGTAACTTACTGTAGGCAGCAAACTTGCCTCAGGCCTCTCTCTACCTGTACTATTTTGGAGCATTTCAGGGAGTGACTCACTTTTTGGTATTCTTTCCATCCCTGTGAGAAGATACCTCGGGCTCGATTTTTATAGTCCTGAGGAGGCGGGTTAGGAAGCGGGTCTGTAGCGAAAATCGGAAAAAATGGCTTCAGACACCCAACCCACCTCCATCCCGCCCCCACCTGATTTTCGTGAGTGTCTGTTCAGCCGCTCCTAAACTGACCCGACTGGAACCGGTGGGACAGGTAATTAAGGCAGTTAACAGCCTGTTAACTGCCTTGCTAATCCTATTTTGATAGTGTTTTCCATTTTCGTGCTTCTGGCTCCTGTTTCCCGACTTGTCAGAAGCAGGCCAGGTTCAAGGAGGTGAGTTGCTGGAGGACATGATTTATATGCATTGGTGGAGCACTTTAAAAGTGTCCCATAAACATGGCTGACATTCAAATGCAACAACTTTGTTGATGTAGGTATGGGATAAGATCAAGTTGACACCCATCTGCAGTGTGACATGAATGGAATAATTTCAGGCCACTTCGACTGTGCGCTTGCAAGCTTGTTGCCTCAAATGAAATCTATAGCAAGGGGATGGGAAAAATATATGCCCTCTCATCCTAGTCCTCATAATCGGAGGAGTAATAGCTGCATGGCTCAGCACAGATCTTCCTGGGAAGAGGAGTAGGAGGAGGACGAGGGGTGCCTTGCATGCCCTGTTGTTACCAATGCAGCATCCCTCCAGTTCACCGCTGCCCGTCAAGCAGGGTATGCACACTGCCATGCCACATTAGCATAAGCTTACTTTTCAACCACAGGTGGCTACCATATGGCTCTGTAATATGTCATACATCATCTCTGCTACACCCTGTTATTTCTTATCACTTTTACCATCAGCATTACAAAAGCAAGTCGCCCTGAGCCCTCAATGCGCTTTTGCCATTTCCTTGAACACATAGGCCACACAATCAACTGTTTGCCATAATTTTTCTTTTACACATCACAAAAGGATAATAAACCAGCAGCAGTCAGAAAAAAAAGAAAAATCACCCAAGTGAGTCCCCTTGTGACTATAGGTGCTTAATCTTTCTCTTATGTGTGCTTCTACGTGGTGCTTCCCCTGTGGCTTCAGCAGATGTAAGGGCACCTTGCTGACTAGGATACTGCGCCTGCTTAGACGCCTTTGGCGGGCATCCTCTGGGTTTGGGAGCCTGGGAGGGCTCTTCAACAGTCTGCTCTTCCTGCGGCTGTGCAGGGGCTGAAACAGCCATCTCAGTTGTCTCCGCAAAGTGGGTCTCTGACTGAGGGCTCCACAGTGGCATGGTCGTGTGAGTGCTTTGAGAGGAGCCCACACTTCCTTCTGTCCTGCCAACAACATCCCTCTCATGGGTCAGCCGCACCTCAGTGCTGGCAAGTGGCTGGAGAGCACCTTGCTGCACTTCAGGGGGACCATGAGGACCCGTATCTGCAGTGGCAGTCCTCATCAAAAGGACGTCCATGAAGCTCTGGTCTCTCTGCTCATTGCTGCCCATTGCTGCTCCAGAAATGACATTCTATTTTGAACAGTCACCATGTTTTCCTGACTCTGGCAACTTATTTCCTCCATGGCCGTAGCCATCCTTTCCACTGAGGTAGCCAACCTTTCCACAGAGGTTGCCATCCTATCCATGGTGGTGCGTTCATGTGCCATTGCCTCCAACACGGCAGTGCTGATGTTACAGATGGACTCCTCCATTCTCTCCACACTCACACTAACCCTGGAGGCAAACCCTTCTAGAAACACCTGCACTTGTTCCTGTATTTCCCGAGACGCTCTTTTTCTGGATGGCCCCAGAGGCACAGTGTCTGCATGCAGCTCCGCA
Source organism: Squalus acanthias (assembly GCA_030390025.1). Taxonomy (NCBI): domain Eukaryota; kingdom Metazoa; phylum Chordata; class Chondrichthyes; order Squaliformes; family Squalidae; genus Squalus; species Squalus acanthias. The sequence goes on along the minus strand of CM059426.1, from coordinate 38,683,364 downwards.
GTCCCAGGAGATTGCTGCGACCTCCGCCAAGGACTCCACTGCTGTTGCTGTCTCCACCATCTGCTGATGCTCACTTTTGCACTGTGATAGACCAGGTGGCAACACTACTCTAACTCGCGAGGTCCCCACCGAGCTGTGCGTTGCTGCGCTGGTGCTGGGTGTGCTGAGTCCTGGTGACGCTGCTCCCTCAGAGGCTTCAGGTTCCTCTGAGGAGTTGTCCAGCTCTTCGTTCTGAATCGTGGGGCGAGGGGCGCTCGATGGTCCTGTGGGAGAGTAAAGGCATGATTTAGACATCTGATACTGATGTAGCAGACACATCCTTTTGAGCAGATGATACAACGCGATTCTCTATGAACATCATATGCCATTGCATTCTGAGAGGGAAGAAACTCTATTATGTCACCAGCTTCCTCTAGTATGCCTGTCTCTCCATCACCCAATTCCAGGTCCTCGTCACCTCCAACAATCTCGTATGCAGCCTCCTCAGCACTGGCCAATGTTGCTAGGGTAGATGTTCCTCCTCCAGTCAGTGCTCTCTCCCTCTTATTGTGGGCTATCTTTTCCTGCAAGGAGGGACACAATCGGTGTTTCAGCCACAGTGATAGAGTGAGTGTGAATAATCCCTAACATAGAAACATAGAAACATAGAAGATAGGAGCAGGAGTAGGCCATTCGGCCCCTTGAGCCTGTTCCGCCATTTAATGAGATCATGGCTGATCATCCAAATTCAGTACCCTGTCCCTGCTTTCTCTCCATATCCCTTGCCCTTTAGCCTTAAGAAATATATCTAACTCTTTCTTGAATATATTTAATGAATTGGCCTCAACTGCTTTCTGTGGTAAAGAATTCCACAGGTTCACCACTCTCTGGGTGAAGAAATTCCTCCTCATCTCAGTCCTAAATGGCTTACCCCTTACCACTTCACCTGACGAAGGGGCAGCAGCTCCGAAAGCTTGTGATTTCAAATAAAACTGTTGGACTATAACCTGGTGTTGTACGACTTCTCACTTTTGTCCACCCCAGTCCAACACCAGCATCTCCGCATCATGGCCCTTATCCTTAGACTGTGACCTTTGGTTCTGAACTCCCCCGCCATCGGGAACATCCTTCCTGCATCTAGTCTGTCTAGTCCTGTTAGAAATTTATAAGTTTCAATGAGATCCCCTCTCATTCTTCTAAACTCTAGCAAATATAAGCCTAATTGACTCAATCTCTCTTCATACGTCATTCCTGCCATCTCAGGTATCAGTCTGGTGAATCTTCGCTGCACTCCCTCCATGGCAAGAACATCCTTCCTCAGATAAGGCGACCAAAACTGCACACAATACTCAAGGTGTGGTCTCACCAAGGCCCTGTACAACTGCAGCAAGACATCCTTGCTCCTGTACTCAAATCCTCTTGCTATGAAGGCCAACATACCATTTGCCTTCTTAACCGCCTGCTGCACCTGCAGGCTTACCTTCAGCAACTGGTGCACAAGGACTCCCAGGTCTCGTTGCACTTCCCCTTTTCCCAATCTATTGCCGTTCGGATAATAATCTGCCTTCCTGTTTTTGCCACCAAAGTGGATAACCTCGCATTTATCCACATTATACTGCATCTGCCATGCATCTGCCCAATCACCCAACCTGTCCAAATCATACTGGAGTTTCTCTGCATCCTCCTCACAGCACACACGCCCACCCAGCTTTGTGTCATCTGCAAACTTGGAGATATTACATCTAGTTCCCTCGTCTAGATCATTAATATATATTGTGAATAGCTGGGGTCCTAGGACCGATCCCTGCGGTACCCCACTAGTCACTGCCTACCACTCGGAAAAAGACCCATTTATTCCAACTCTTTGCTTCCTGTCTGCCAACCAGTTCTCTATCCAAGTCAGTACCTTACCCCCAATCCCATGTGCTTTAACTTTGCACGCTAATCTCTTATGCGGGACCTTATCGAAAGCCTTCTGAAAGTCCAAATACACCACATCCACTGGTTCTCCCTTATCTATTCTACCAGTTACATCCTCAAAAAATTCCAGTAGATTAGTCAAGCATGATTTACCTTTTGTAAATCCATGTTGACTTTGTCCGATCCTGTCACTGTTTTCCAAGTGCTCTGCTATTACATCTTTTATAATGGACTCTAGCATTTTCCCCACTACCGATGTCAGGCTTACTGGTCTATAATTCCCCGTTTTTTCTCTACCACCTTTTTTAAATAGTGGGGTTACATTAGCTACCCTCCAATCCATGGGAACTGTTCCAGAGTCTATAGAATTTTGGAAGATGACCAGCAATGCATCTACTATTTCTAGGGCCACTTCCTTAAGTACCCTAGGATGTAGATTATCAGGCCCTGGAGATTTATCGGCCTTCAATCCTGTTGGAGTAAATTATAGGACTTAAAGCAAGAATGTAAAAGTTAAAGCAACAATGTAAAAGACAAAATGATTAACCTGACACAGTGCGATGAGTAATGTCTGTGGTTAACATGAGTATGTGCGAGGAACCAAACCAGACAGTCAGACTTGACAACGCTGACCACATTTCGATGTTTATAGTTTTGATTAGGAAGTAAAAACTGTGTAAAAGGCAGATTATAATTAGAAATTGTTGCTGGGGAAATGTAATTGGGTGAGGACATTTGTATCCGACCCTATAATGTATAAAAGAAGTTTTGATACCACTGTAACGATGAGAAGTGAATCACTAGATCGCAGGATCTATGACTCTTCTCCCAGGGGGCTCTGTTGAATAAACTGTGATCTTCTGCTTTGAGACAGACTCGAGTGAATTCATTTTTCACCAATAAATCCTTTCAATTTTCCTCACACCATTTCGCTACAAATACTGATTTCATTCAATTCCTCCCTCTCATTAGACCCTATGTTCCCCAACATCTCTGGGAGGTTATTTGTGTCCTCCTCTGTGAAGACAGAACCAAAGTATGTATTTAATTGGTCAGCCATTTCTTTGTTCCCCATTATAAATTCCCCTGATTCTGACTGCAAGGGACCTACGCTTGACTTCACCAATCTTTTTCTCTTCACATATCTATAGAAGCTTTTAGTCAGTTTTTATGTTCCCTGCAAGCTTACTCTCATATTCTATTACCCCCTCTTAATTAATCTCTTTGTCCTCCTTTGCTGAATCCTAAACTGCTCCCAATCCTCAGGTTTTCTGATTTTTCTGGCCAATTTATATGTCCTCTCCTTGGATCTTATGCTATCCCTAATTTCCCTTGTTAGCCACGGTTGAGTCACCTTTTTTGTTTTATTTTTATGCCAAAAAGGGATAAACAAATTCTGTAGTTCATCCATGCGATCTTTAAATGTTTGCCATTGCCTATCCACTATCAACCCTTTAAGTAACTCCCCCCAATCCATCCTAGATTGTTCATGCCTCATACCATCGTAGTTTCCTTTATTTAAATTCAGGACCCTAGTCTCTGAGTCAACTACTTCACTCTCCATCTTAATGAAGAATTCTATCATATTATGATTGCTCCGACCCAAGGGGCCTCGCACAACAAGATTGCTAATTAATCCTTTCTCATTACATAATACCCAGTCTAAGATGGCCTGATCTCCAGTAGGTTCCTCCACATATTGGTCCAGGAAACCATCCCGTATACACTCTAGGAATTCCTCTTCCACAGTATTGGACCATAGAAGCTTTGAGGGAGACGAAGATGGGGTAAGGTGCCAAGAGGAAGCTAGCTCCCTGTGCGTTGTTAGTTGTTGGCACTGCATGACAGTGAGAGCGAGTCTAAGGGGTGCATAGGCAGGATGCTGAAGTGATTCAGTGCCGAGACAGAGATGGATAGGTAAGGGTGCAAGGGAAGTAAGGGTAAGGTGTGATGTGAAGGAGGAGGCTTACAACGCAGAGTGCTGGTGATGAGAAGAGAAGGGAAGCAGATTGAAGGCAAGTGTGATGGGATACTCACTTTTGATGTTTGCACAAGATCATTGAAACTTTTTCGGCACTGGATCCATGAGTGTGCATATATGGACCTTGCGCTGACCTCCTCAGCAATGCGCAGCCAGGCTGCCTTGGCCTGCTGAGGAGGCTTCCTCCGGCCATCAGGAGGGAAGAGAATCTCCCTGCGCCCTCTGACTGCATCCAGAAGAGCATGGAGGGAGTCATCATTAAAACGAGGAGCTGCCTTGCCTCTGGAAGAAGTCATTGCGTATAAATCAATATCAATGAGTCCAGGAAGCCACAAGAGAAAGGCTTAGGCTTAATTGGCAGCTTTAAAAGCAACTGCTATGATGACGTCATCAGAGGCGGCCAGCTGACCCGATCACACTCATTGGACCGGCCATTGCGCCTCCTTGAAATCAACAAGCTTGCTGAATCAAAATCCGACATCAACAGCTGATCCCGCTGGAAGCGGCTCCGGAACCCGCCCACCACGCAACCCGACTGCAAACCGCCTCGGGAATTAAAATCGAGCCCCTGGATTCCACTTGGTGCCATGGCCCTGATGCAATAGTTGGAAGCTAATTGACCTAATTAACATCGTAGATAGCTGGTGTTTTGGAAGTTAACCCCTTGTAATCCAAATTTAACTTCATAGCAACAATATTAATTAACTTGAAAACCTCCTCAAGGCCAAATAGGTTAAACTATCGCCCACTGGAACTTGCGGTGATTACATTATCACCTAAAGTCAAAATTACCCGCCTTGAGTTCAAATCCCACCATGGCAGTTTGAGAATTTGAATTCAATTTAAAAAAATCTGGAAATAAAAAAAAACTGGTATCAATTAAATTAAAAATGACTATGAAACTATCGGATTGTCATAAAAGCCCAACTGGTTCACTAATGTTCTTTAGGGAAGGAAACCTGCCCTTCTTACCTGGTCTGATCTATATGTGTCTCCAGACCCACACCAAGCGTAGTTGACTCTTAACTGACTTTCTGAATAGATCTCGCAAGCCACTCAGTTGTATCAAACTAAGGATGGCGAAAAATACTGGCCTTGCATTTAATTAAAAAAATAAACTAACTAATGGTGAGCTGTGTGAGAGACAGAAGACCTCAATCAGTGACAAACCCTGCTGTACTTCCAGGAATCTCCTTTGCCGGAATATCTGTGGGCTCAGAATTGGTGCCTGGAGTTACTTCTGCAGGACAACAATTCAGGGAACAGTCAGCATGCCAAGCCTACATTCCATATCTGCTGGCCTCGCGTCAAGTCCCACCATCATCACAAGTGGAAATAAAACAATTGACCCCTGAGGAAATATAAAAGGGTAGAATTTCCAAAGTACTTCCTCAATTTCCTTCTGTAACTTCAGCAGCATATTGATGGAAACCCCAGATAAAAGGAGTAATTTGGCTATTTAGTTATTTGAATGAAGTAATTTCAGATGATGCAAACCCATTAACACTAGTCAGATATGGATTTTCTTCAAACAAGTGAGCAAGAGAATAACGATATTCTTTCCTAACAAACCTCAGACAAGGTACAGAAAAGAACTGCACTGACTCATTGCATACTTGAGGGAAAAGCAGACTTCGTTAAAAGGCTATCACACAGATTTGCTTGTGTTTGTAAAACCAGCAGATTTCCTACCCTAAATTTATGGGTGGAATCTTAACACCTCTGTGCTCCCCACCTTTACTCCAAGGCACCGCTCTAATTACAATACAGGGATCAGCAAATCCATCTTCCACTGCCAGTCTGAGCCAAAAGAAGATTTCCACTGACTGAATCCAGAGCTAACTTCACCTGGGTGCAGTTGACAAGAACCTTAAGGGAGCGGGAAGTATTTATTCCACTGAATACAGCATGCAACATTGTTTCCAAGTACAGAAGGGGACACACTGTTCAAACATTCAGAATACTTCACTTCAATAGCAGTACTGTGTAGTACTTCAACAGTAGTTTAACTGTGAACTGGTTGGCTTGGATTTTGTAGCCAGTGGCGAACAAACGGCGCCAGCCGTTCATTACACTTACACTTGCTCACAGAATTTCTCTGGGCTTTTGCACTGGAACTTGCAGTGATTCAAAATCCATTTCGACCCAGCGCCCTCTACAGGGGACCTGGGACCTGTGTGACTAGGACAAGCAACTGTGTATCTCCTTAACCAATCAGATTGAAGAATCATTAATGAGCAGCGCAGAGTCTGAACCAGGAAGTATAAGTTAGAATAGTTAATTCAATGCCAAATCATGTACAGAAAGCAAAATAAAGAGTGGGAAAGAAAGGTGGTATTAAGAGAGAGAGATAAAAGAGACAGAAATAATTTTTTTTAAATTATATAAATGTTTCAATTTTTTTTAATTTCCAACAATAATTAAAATCTGAAGGAATGAAACTCCACACTTGTAAAAGTTAGTTTTCAGTGCCAGAGAGGTTGCTTGGCAGTAATTAAGGCCGTGATTTTGCCGGCGCTCAGCGAATGGGATGGGTGGTGGGTCAGTTGTGAAATGTAAAATGATTGACAGCAAGTCGGGAACCCGTTGTCAAAACACCACACCTGATATCAGATCTGCCAGCGCTGAGTAGACCCGACAGGAAGCGACGGGGGACCCAATTCAAATCATTAGTGGCTGGTTTACAGCCACTTAACATTGCTTTTTTCCCCAGCTTTTTGAATTTGACAGGTCGCCGACCATTTTCCTGCTGTACCGAGACCTCGTCTGTGAAGCTGAGGCAGGAGGTCACTTGCCATTGATTCAGCTGATGAGTTGACAGCTTCAAAAGTCAAGTCAAAGCTCCCAGCTGATTGAGATATCTTCCCTTAACCATGAGCTTCTCTAAACTGCATTTCCACTACAGATTCAGAATGTTGCAAGTCTCCATCCAATCTGACCTCATTACCTCTCCCACCATTGACAGATCACTTCTGTCATTTCTACTTCATCTGCCATCTATTCCATCAGCATGGGTGCACTTTATACTCTTTCACCTTGGTCCTCAGAATCTGACCATGATCAGCCCCAACACCAGCATCACCAGGCACACCAGCAGCACCAACAACCACACCAACCTTCTCCACAATCACCTGATGCTGCACAGGATACAGGGCATCAGCACCCGACCACATTGCTGCCCGGAACTACAGTGATGGCCTCACCATGGCCAGATATACTTCACTTGATGCTGCACACCCTGGCTGCCACATGATGTACCAGGTTGGCACCACCCCACACCAACAACATAAAGCATCCCTACAATGCCCAAGCCATTCCTTTCATTCTCATCACCATTGCGGGGGGTACCATTATGTCTCACCATTCACTGCAACTCACTAAGCCACTTCCAAAGGTGCACACAAATCTGTCCAAGAATGCAAAGTGTTGAAATTAAAGATTTCAATGTTTGACAGCACATTAACAGAAACTTCACATGAACATTGGCTAAAACACACAAGTGCCTACCCTTGTATGTTGTTAGTTGGTATGATTGCACTAGGATGAGGGTGAGTGTGAGGGGTGGCTAGTGAGATGGGGATGTGATAATGTAGATAGAGAGGGATGGGTGGAGTGTAAGGTAAGTTGGTGTGAGTAAGGATGTGCAGGGGTAGGGTAAGGAAGGCAGAGTGATGGGGATGTGATGCATGGCACAGCAGGATGAGGTTGAGTGTGGCTTTGCAGTAACGTTTTGTGATCTACTGAGATCATTGAAAGGTATGCGCCACTGCAGCCTGGTCCTCCTGACGACATCCCTGCTTGTGCGCTCCTGTGAAATGTGCAACCAGGCTGTGTTGATCTCCTTGGGTGGTCTCTTCCACCCATGGGAAGGGAAGAGGACCTCCCTGCGTGCTGTGACTCCCTCCATAAGCATATGGAGGGAGTCATGGGAGAGCCTGGGTGCAGTCGTGCACCTCTGTGCAGTGCTTGTCAGTGTTTGCAGCACCTCAATGCTGTAGAACACTGACAGCACAAATGTCAAAGTAAATTTGCGCATGATCCCAATAAGGAAATCGGCTGGTGAAATGTCATCAAATGACATCATCAGACCCGCTTCCTTCAATTGGCTGGGAAACTTACTGGGCAGGCTTAACAAGCCTAATCAGGGGAAAGTCATGTCGGAGGCCGGGATGGAGACAGGAGCGGGGCCGGGACCCGCCACCGATGTCGCCCGCCACGGACCCGCCGAGGTAGGGAAAATCGCGGCCTAAGACTTAGCTGTTAAAAATTTACTTACACTGGAATGAACAAGCCCTAACTTTCGCTGGCGAGTTTAGTGCATATCTATCACATAAGTACAGGAACCTCACGCCCTTCCATGTATTTGAATGCTGAGATACCGGTATAGAGAAGCTTTAGTAGGAGTACGGCAACTCGGACAGCAGCTTCCTGATTTCCGTCTTTAACTGCACATGTGCAGTTGCTGTCCGATTTACTCTTTAATAAGGGTGAGCACTGTTAGCCTCATTGTTACTTTTACCGCAAAAACCAGGCCAATGTTTTAAACATAGTTTGATAAACTAAATAAACATTAGTAAAGTGGAGGGCATTAACCCACACCTCACAATATGCAATATTGACTTTAGTTACTGAACTAATGCTGAAAAAAAATAATATTAATATATATTTTTAAACAAGCTATTATATCAACTTTGAGTAATTCCTCTCCATTTTCCTTTTTGTCATCTGCCGCATTTTTCAGTTTAGCAAGTTTCTGGCTATTTTGAGACATCTCAGTATGTATTTCAACTTACTTTTCCGCTGTTTTGCTGAACCATGAATAATGTTATATGGACTTGTTGGGCTGAATGGCCTGGCTCCATGTTGTAACTTGATTGTGCGTTTGAGACTGAATATGGAGTGGTAGTCCCCATGCGGCTTAAAATCCCAACCCTTTATGCTCCCATTATTTTGTCATGAAACCATGTCTGCTATACTCTAAGAACTTCTGCTGTCTGGAAATTTTGCTCATGATTTGCTTTTCCAATTTATTTTCCTCTTCTGAAAGTGCTGCCTTTTGCTGGCTTGCAGATCCACATTGGGTGACCCTTCATTATTTCATTCAAATAACATTCTTCACGTCTGAACATAGAGGACAGTGGGCTAATAAGGAGTGGAGGAGAGTGTAAATCGAATGCATTGCTCATTAGGGGTGGGGATGCCGAAGTTGGTGCGGAACCCAGATCCACTAGTTTTTTGTCCCATTTGGGTCCCATCAAAAATCCCAATCATGTCATCCACCCACTTCACTTACTTCCAGCAGCATTCTTAGTCTATCTGATAATTTAAACCAGGACACCATGTGATGGGCCCAGCTAAGAGCAGACTTAAGTCACACACTGGACTTTAAGTAGGCCTCAAGATTAAGTAGGCCTCCAGAGGGATCGATTACATTTTAATTCGAACCCCTTTGCTTCCTGAGGAGCAGTCAAAATAATTTGCTGCCATTTTTTTCGACTCTTCCCAGGCCTCAGGTTCCCCCTGTGAGAGCAGCACCTCATTGGTGCAGATGCCTGTACTGCGCCTCTGCAGGCCCTGTCCTGACTATGTAATTGATCCAGTCCTTAAGACTTGGGACGGCATCAACGCTAGGGCACAGTTGCAGCCAGAAGTCCTGCCACACCACAATCCTGGTGGTGGAGTGGAGCTTCAGAAATGTCAGTTCCAGTGAGTGTTGTCAGGTAATTTGATAGTGCCAGGTGTCCCAGTGGAGCCAATACCACTCTCAACTGACATACACAAAGGTGCACTTTCCAGATGGGGCCACTGGATAGTGATCATGAGTAGGAACCCTAGCCAATTTTTGTCCTCTCTCCCTCGGGGCACTTAAGCAATTGTAATGTCCCCACCCCTTAGTGAACATTAAAGGTTTTATGGCACTATTCAAAGAAGAGCAGGCAATTTCCCCAACATTCTTCCCTCTACCAATGCCTTCCAAAAATCGATTATTTGTAATTTGCTGTTTGTGAGATGTTATTGATGTAGGATAGCTGCTTTTTCTACTTACACTGTTGCATTTCACAAGTAATTAATTGTATGAACTGACTTGAGGCATTTTGACATGACAAGTGCTAGATGAATGCCAGTATTTCTCAGGCGTACATTTAGAAAAGTGCGTTTTAATCTTCAGCCTACTGAAAACCCGAAAATCAATTTAACTTTGCTGTGGAAATCGTTAGCAGGCTGAGCGTTAAATATAATTGTGTACAGTGGAAGCCTCATCACAGAAATATCTTGGCAATGAGCAGAATGTTCCTTTTACTCAATCATTTCAAAGAAGGAAGCATGATCCAAGGGTTAGACTACTACTGCATCAATGGGTGAACATCTAACTGAAGCAGCGTGCTAATGTTAAATGGCAATAACTTATCTTGTAAGCAAGTAGGCATTAATTAACCTCCAGCATCTGATTTGCATTAGTTAATAAGGAGGTGTAAAACTATTCCATTGAACAACATAGCATTTGATCAATTTCTAATGAAAATACAGTCAATGTGGTTCTTTGAAAAAAAATAATTGGCACTCAGCGCAAGGAATCACAGTACTTGATTAACTGTGTGAAAATGTAACTTTGATTCTAATTTTGAGTTAGCAATCATATCCTAGTGAGAAGAGAGGTTAGGAGGAATTTATTTGCACAGAGAGTTGTTGGAGCATGGAATGCTTTTCCACAGTGAATATTTGAGGCAAAGATCATTAGGTCTTTTTTAGGAAAAGTGGATAAATATTTGAAGCAGAAGAAGATATGGGAGTACAACAACAACAACAACAACAACTTGTATTTATATAGTGTCTTTAATGTAGTAAAACGTCCCAAGGTGCTGCACAAGATTATTTTAAGACAACAAATTTGACACCGATCCACATAAGGATAAATTAGGGCAGGTGACCAAAAGCTTGGTCAAAGAGGTAGGTTTTAAGAATCGTCTTAAAGGAGGAAAGAGAGGTAGCGAGGCGGAGAGGGTTAGGGAGGGAATTCCAGAGCTTAGGGCCTAGGCAACAGAAGGCACGACCACCAAAGGTTGAGCGATTATAATCAGGGATGCTCAAGAGGGCAGAATTAGAGGAGCGCAGATATCTCGGGGGGTTGTGGGGCTGAAGGAGATTACAGAGATAGGGAGGGGGCGAGGCCATGGAGGGACTTGAAAACAAGGAAGAGAATTTTGAAATTGAGGTGTTGCTTTACCGGGAGCCAATGTAGGTCAGTGAGCACAGGAGTGATGGGCGAACAGGACTTGGTGCGAGTTAAGACATGGGCAGCCGAGTTTTGGATGACCTCAAGTTTACGTAGGGTGGAATGTGGGAGGCCAGCCAGGAGTCAAGTCTAGAGGTAACAAAGGCATGGATGAGGGTTTCAGCAGCGGATGAGCTGAGGCAAGGGCGGAGACGGGCGATGTTACGGAGGTGGAAGTAGGCGGTCTTTGTTATGCTGCGGATATGTGGTCGGAAGCACATTTCAGGATCAAATATGACCCCAAGGTTGCGAACAGATGTTAGGGAGAGGGATGGAGTCAGTGGCTAGGGAACGGAGTTTGTGGCGGGGACCGAAAACAATGGCTTCGGTCTTCCCAATATTTAATTGGAGAAAATTTTTGCTGATCCCGAACTGTATGTCGGACAAGCAGTCTGACAATTTAGATGCTGTGGAGGGGTCGAGAGAAGAGGTAGTGAGGTAGAGCTGGTGTCGTCAGCGTACATGTGGAAACTGACACTGTGTTTTTGGATGATGTCACTAAGGGGCAACATGTAGATGAGAAATAGGAGGGGGTCAAGGGTTGATCCTTGGGGGACACCAGAGGTAATGATGCGGGAGCGGGAAGAGAAGCTGTTGCAGGTGATTCAGGGAGAGGGCAGGGCATTAGGATTAGTCTTGCAAAGAGTCAGCATATACGCTGTGAACAGAATGGCTTCCTCCTTTGTTGTAAACATCTATGGTTCTAAATATGGCATTAAATACATAGGGCCTGAAATTATGATTGGACCCTGCGTGAAACTGGGGCAGATCACCCCACAAGGGGCCAGAAAATGGAACGGAATATAGTTCCACCGGGCTTCTGCCCCATTTTTTCTGTTCTGCCATTTTCCAGTGGGGTAGGCTGTGGGTGAATCTTCTGCTTACCCCCTCACATCAAGAGGTGGTGCCTGGGGGTGTTCCAAAACTACTCTGGAAATTCTGCAACTTTTTTAGGCCTCAGTGCCAGCTGAGACCAGGAAAGGTAATCAATCCTGCAGGAGATAAATTATCTTCCACAATAGGCCTGCAGGCTCCAAATGGAGCAAAAGAACCAAAGAGAATGCTTTTCTCTGAAGCCTCCACCGTCGGAGCAGTGTGGCAACGCTCTGGCATTCTGCTGGCAGTTCAAGGTGGTCATCGCTTATGCGCCCTAGACAGCCGAGCCTGGCCAAGCAGGGGATCAATCCCCGGGATTTGGGATGGGGTCTCCGCCTTGGGGTTGGGGTAGACGGGGTTCTGCCAACAGAGTGGCCCCCAAAAATTTCAGGCACATAGTACAACACAGTTGAATCCAAAATTGATGCATATAGACTATCTGCAGTGGGTCTAAATAGGTTGTCTGTGCCAGCTCTCATGTAAAAGTTGATGACAGCACCCAACAATCTACTGATATCACAGCTTCAGGATACATATTGCATTACTACCCCATCTAATTATTGGTGTGTGGTGTGAACACCCTACCCTCGAGCTGGTACACTCACATTGCTGTGCAGATTTAAATGCATGTGGCTGGGTAAAGCAAACTACACAAACATAGAAACATAGAAGATAGGAGCAGGAGTAAGCCATTCAGCCCCTCGAGCCTGCTCCGCCATTCGATGAGATCATGGCTGATCATCCAAACTCAGTACCCTGTACCTGCCTTCTCCCCATATCCCTTGATACCTTTAGCTTTAAGAAATATATCTAATTCATTCTTGAATATATTTAATGACTTGGCCTCAACTACCTTCTGTGGTAGAGAATTCCACAGGTTCACCACTCTCTGGGTGAAGAAATTCTTCCTCATTTCTGTCCTAAATGGCTTACCCGTTATCCTTAGATTATGACCCCTGGTTCTGGACTCTCCGACCATCGGGAACATTCTTCCTTCATCTAGTTTGTCCAGACCTGTCAGAATTTTATATGTTTCGATGAGATTCCCTCTCATTCTTCTATACTACAGCGAGTAAAAGCCCAATCGACCCAATCTCTCCTCATATGTCATTCCTGCCATCCCAGGTATCAGCCTTGTGAATCTTCGCTGAACTCCTTCCATGGCAAGAACATCCTTCCTCAGATAAGGCGACCAAAACTGCACACAGTACTCAAGGTGTGGTCTCACCAAGGCCCTGTACAACTGCAGCAGGACATCCCTGTCCCTATACTCAAACCCTTTCGCTATGAAGGCCAACATACCATTTGCCTTCTTCACCGCCTGCTGCACCTGCATGCTTACCTTCAGCGACTGGTGCACAAGGACACCCAGGTCTCGTTGCACTTCCCCTTCTCCCAATCTATTGCCATTCAGATAATAGTCTGCCTTTCTGTTTTTGACACCAAAGTGGATAACCTCGCATTCATCCACATTATATTGCATCTGCCACGCTTCTGCCCACTCACCCAACCTGTCCAAATCATCCTGGAGTTTCTCGGTATCCTCCTCGCAGCACACACGCCCACCCAGCTTTGTGTCATCTGCAAACATGGAGAGATTACATTTAGTTCCCTTATCTAGATCATTAATGTATATTGTGAATAGCTGGGGTCCAAGGACCGATCCCTGCGGTACCTCACTAGTCACTGCCTGCCACTCGGAAAAAGACCCATTAATTCCTACTCTCCGCTTTCTGTCCGCCAACCAGTTCTCTATCCAAGTCAATACCTTTCCCCCAATCCCATGTGCCTTAACTTTACACGCTAATCTCTTATGTGGGACCTTATCGAAAGCCTTTTGAAAGTCCAAATACATCACATCTTCTGGTTCTCCCTTATCTATTTTCCCAGTTACATCTTCAAAAAATTCCAGTAGATTAGTCAAGCATGATTTACCTTTTGTAAATCCATGTTGACTTTGTCCGATCCTGTCACTGTTTTTCAAGTGCTCAGCTATTACATCCTTTATAATGGACTCTAGCATTTTCCCCACTACCGATGTTAGGCTTACCGGTCTGTAATTCCCTGCTTTCTCTCTACCACCCTTTTTGAATAGTGGGGTAACATTAGCTACCCTCCAATCCATGGGTACAGTTCCAGATTCCATCGAATGTTGGAAGATGATCAGCAATGCATCTACTATTTCTAGGGCCACTTCCTTAAGTACCCTAGGATGTAGATTATCAGGCCCTGGGGATTTATCGGTCTTCAATCCCGTCAATTTCTCTAACACCATTTCCCTGCAAATACTGATTTCTTTCAGTTCCTCCCTTTCATCAGACCCTATTTTCTCCAACATCTCTGGGTGGTTATTTGTGTCCTCCTTTGTGAAGACAGAACCAAAATATGCATTTAATTGGTCTTCCATTTCGTTGTTCCCCATTATAACTTCCCCCGCTTCTGACTGCAAGGGACCTACACTTGATTTCACTAATCTTTTTCTCTTCGCATATCTATAAAAGCTCTTACAGTCAGTTTTTATGTTCCCTGCAAGCTTACTTTCATATTCTATTTTCCCCTTCTTAATTAATCCCTTTGTCCTCCTTTGTTGAATCCTAAACTACTCCCAATCCTCAGGGTTACCGCTTTTTCTGGCCAATTTATATGCCCTCTCCTTGGATCTTATGCTATCCCTAATTTCCCTTGTTAGCCACGGTTGATTCACCCTTTTTGTTTTATTCTTATGCCACACTGGGATGAACAAATTCTGTAGTTCATCCATGCAGTCTTTGAAAGTTTGCCATTGCCTATCCACCGTCAACCCTTTGAGTGACATTCCCCAATCAATCCTACCCAATTCGCGCCTCATACCATCGTAGTTTCCTTTATTTAAATTCAGGACCCTAGTCTCTGATTCAACTACTTCACTCTCCATCCTAATGAAGAATTCTATCATATTATGACCACTCTGGCCCAAGGGGCCTTGTACAACAAGATTGCTAATTAATCCTTTCTCGTTACATAATACCCAGTCTAAGATGGCCTGATCTCTGGTTGGTTCCTCGACATATTGTTCCAGAAAACCATCCCGTAAACATTCTAGGAATTCCTCCTCCACAGTATTTTTACTAATTTGTGTCTCATGTAAATTAAAGTCACCCATGATGACTGCTGTGCCCTTACTGCATGCTTCTCTAATTTCCCTTTTAATGCCGTCCCCAACCTCTGTATTACTGTTTGGAGGTCTATATACCACTCCCACTAATGTTTTCTGCCCCTTGTTATTTCTCAGTTCTACCCATACAGATTCCGCATCATCAGAGCTAATATCCTTCCTTTCAATTGTGTTAATCCCCTCTTTAACCAGCAATGCTACCCCACCTCTCTTTCTTTTTTGCCTATCTTTCCTAAATATTGAATACCCCTGGATGTTGAGTTCCCAGCCTTGGCCACCCTGGAGCCATGTTTCTGTAATCCCAATCAAATCGTATTCATTTACCTCTATTTGCGCAGCTAATTCATCCACCTTGTTCCGAATGCTCCTTGCATTAAGACACAAAGGGGTAAAAATTCACTTGGTTGCGCCACCCGTTAGCGTCTTAAGAGGGCGCTAATGGGGCGCAAAGCCGCTAACGCCCGGGCGCAGCGATGTTTGCGCCGCTCGAGAACTTAACTTGAGATTGTGCGGCGGCGCTAAAACTTACCGCTGCGACCACATGCGCGCGCAGATTGTGACGTCATTCCATGGTGCAACGCCCTTGGGGCGCCCCATAGCGGAAATTGAGTGGCGCCCCCTGCCTTACCGCCTGGCGCTTCCAACGACCAGAAGACTGGAACGCTATCAATCGCTGTGGGGCTGGGGGGGGGCGCTATTTAAAGGGGTCCTCTTCCTGTCTTTTATTGTTGGTGGCATTTTTGAACTACGCATTCTGAGAGAGAGAGGGAGAGACTTCTGGAGAGATTAAACGTTGTGTGAAGGAGTTTTGGGTACTGAGCAGCACTTTGCAGGTTCATTTTGATTTGCCATTCCTTGTATCGATTTAGCAGAGACCGCGGGAGCTGCACTCTGAGCTCTTTGCCTGGTGCTCTCCATTGTTCTTTCCAGCACATTTGATGTGCAAGTCTCTCCAGGCCGAGATTCAAGGCAGCAATGAACAGGATGTGGATGGAAAGCAAGATTAACCATCCCCTTTAAGAACTGGCCCGTGCCATTGTGTGTGTGTTCCATTGCTGACTGACATTACATGAGCTTCGCCAGCGCTCCGAGTTAGCGCCTCACTGCTCGGCCTTTGCGCCTTAAGAGAGGTGTGCAGCGCCTGATTTAGCGCTCCACTCACCTCCCGGGGCGGTAAAAGTGAAGTTTCCCGTCAGTGCCGATAATTAGCGCCAGGCGCTAATATTTGCGTCCGGACGATATTTGCGCCCCAAATGGGGCGCGACCTAATTTCTACCCCAAAGCCTTCAGGCTTGTTTTTTTAACGCTCTCAGACCTATATGAATTATTATTTACTGTGACCATGCTTGATTTAAACCGTTGAGTTCTTTGCCTTCTACTTTTGTTTTTCTCCTTCCTGTCTTTTGCTTTTATCCTTGTTTCCCTTTCCTCTGTCTCCCTGCTCAGGTTCTCAACCTCCTGCCACTTTAGTTTAAACCCTCCCCAACAGCACTAGCAAACACTCCCCCTAGGACATCGGTCCTGGCCCTGCCCAGGTGCAGACCGTCCCGTTTGTACTGGTCCCACCTCCCCCAGAACCATTTCCAATGTCCAAGGAATTTGAATCCCTCCCCGTTGCACCATTCCTCTAGCCACATATTCATTTGAAATATCCTCCTATTTCTACTCTGACTAGCACGTGGCACTTGTAGCAATCCTGAGATTACTACCTTTGAGGTCCTATTTTTTAATTTACCTCCTAACTCCCTATATTCAGCTTTTAGGACCTCATCCCATTTTTTACCTATATCGTTGATGCCTATGTGCACCATGACAACTCGCTGTTTGCCCTCCCCCTCCAAAATGATTATTGCACATATGCACTCAACACCCTGTGTACATGTCTGCGTATATGCACTTGCATTACAAGTTTTAGCCAAAATGAAAGTGTTGCTGACTAGGGTAAGGAGAGCTCTGCTTCCACAAGTGAGATGGCATTATTTACTACACCTTAGCTGGTCTAGCTACCGTACTATATAAAGGCATAGAGACTAAAGTTTCAATCCGATTATCAGTATACACTTGTACTTACATTTCCCTGATATGGTGACTTTTGCTGGTCTTGATTAGGCTCTCTCGATGGCAGAGAGAAACTAGGGATAGCAAGTCCAAAATTATGAGCTACATAGATAGGGTAGATAGAAAGGAACTTTTCCCCTTAGTAGAGGGGTCAATAACCAGGGGGCACAGTTTCAAGGTAAGGGGCAGGAGGTTTAGAGGGGATTTGAGGAAAAACTTTTTCACCCAGAAGGTGGTTGGAATCTGGAACTCACTGCCTGAAAGGATGGTAGAGGCAGGAAACCTCACAACATTCAAGAAGCATTTAGATGAGCACTTGAAATGCCATAGCATGCAAGGCTACGGACCAAGTGCTGGAAAATGGGATTAGAATAGACAGGGCTTGATGGCCGGCGCGGACACGATGACTCTATGGGGGAGAAATTCAGTATCGCCCCATTTGGGGCGCAATTATCGGCCGGGCGCAAAGATTAGCGCCTGGCGCTAATTATCGCCACCGACTGCAAACTTGACTTTTATCGCCCCTGGAGGTGATTGGAGCGCTAAATCAGGCGCTTCACACCTGTCTTAAGGCGCAAAGGCCGAGGAGCGAGGCGCTACCTCAGAGCGCTGGCGAAGCTCATGTAATGTCAGTCAGCAATGGAGCACACACACAATGGCACGGGCCAATTCTTAAAGGGGATGGTTAATCTTGCTTTCCATCCACATCCTGCTCATTGCAGCCTTGAATCTCGGCCTGGAGAGACCTGCACATCAAATCTGCTGGAAAGAACAATGGAGAGTACCAGGCAAAGAGCTCAGAGTGCAGCCCACACAGTCTTTTCTAAATCGATACAAGGAATGGCAAATCAAAATGAACCTGCAAAGTGCTGCTCAGTACCCAAAACTCCTTCACACAATGTTGAATCTCTCCAGAAGTCTCTCTCTCTCTCTCTCAGAATGCGTAGTTCAAAAATGCCACCAACAATAAAAGGCAGGAAGCGATCACCTTTTAATAGCGCTCCCCCTTTCCCTTCATGACTGCAGAATGCTCCCCTCAACCTGTCGTTGCTAGCGTCAGGCGGTAAGGCAGGGGGCGCCACTCAATATCCGCTCCGGGGCGATACCGGGGCGTTGTGCACTCGACTGACGTCACGATCTGCTGGCGCAGGAGATCGTGGCGGTAGTGTTTAGCGCCGCCACAAAATGTCTAGTTAATTTTGCGAGCGGCACACACTTCGCCGCGCCTGGGCGCAAGATGCTTTGCGCCCCATTAGCGCCCTCTTAAGGCACTAACAGGAGGCGCAACCAACTGAATTTTTCCCCCTATGACTCTATACTCTAAGGGGTAGAAATTAGGTCGCGCCCCATTTGGGGCGCAAATATCATCCGGACGCAAATATTAGCGCCTGGCGCTAATTATCGGCACTGACGGGAAACTTCACTTTTACCGCCCCGGGAGGTGAGTGGAGCGCTAAAGCAGGCGCTGCACACCTCTCTTAAGGCGCAAAGGCCGAGCAGTGAGGCGCTAACTCGGAGCGTTGGCGAAGCTCATGTAATGTCAGTCAGCAATGGAACACACACACAATGGCACGGGCCAGTTCTTAAAGGGGATGGTTAATCTTGCTTTCCATCCACATCCTGTTCATTGCTGCCTTGAATCTCGGCCTGGAGAGACTTGCACATCAAATGTGCTGGAAAGAACAATGGAGAGCACCAGGCAAAGAGCTCAGTGTGCAGCTCCCACGGTCTCTGCTAAATCGATACAAGGAATGGCAAATCAAAATGAACCTGCAAAGTGCTGCTCAGTACCCAAAACTCCTTCACACAACGTTGAATCTCTCCAGAAGTCTCTCCCTCTCTCTCTCAGAATGCGTAGTTCAAAAATGCCACCAACAATAAAAGACAGGAAGAGGCCCCCTTTAAATAGCGCCCCCCCCAGCCCCACAGCGATTGATAGCGTTCCAGTCTTCTGGTCGTTGGAAGCGCCAGGCGGTAAGGCAGGGGGCGCCACTTAATTTCCGCTACGGGGCGCCCCAAGGGCGTTGCACCATGGAATGACGTCACAATCTGCGCGCGCAGGTGGTCGCAGCGGTAAGTTTTAGCGCCGCCGCACAATCTCAAGTTAAGTTCTCGAGCGGCGCAAACATCGCTGCGCCCGGGCGTTAGCGGCTTTGCGCCCCATTAGCGCCCACTTAAGGCGCTAACGGGTGGCGCAACCAAGTGAATTTTTACCCCTAAGTCTTCCCTTTCTCATCAGGCTTGTGTTTTGTTAGATTGCTCAATGAAAAACATTGTTTTTTTTTTGAGATATCTGCACCAAACACTGTCCCATATCTCCTGACCAACAAGAAGAGAGGATGAAAATCTAAGAAGGAATATAGGGTAAAAATGGAAACTAAAATACTTGGATCTGCTAAATTGAACGTGGATCTGTTGCAGTGCTGGCTATGCGCCGTGCTGAGCAAACAAGCTGAAAGCAAAAGATTAGAGAAGATGCAGATGGAAGTCCTGCTCCACTCAGTTCCTAATCTGAGACATGCCAGGCAAGGAGGTGCTGAATGGTGACCTCAGCATATCCCAGCAGGAGAGAAATGACTCAGCAATTCCTGGCACCTCCTGACAGCTGGCGACAAGGAGTATTGGCAGCTCTCAGGGAACAAGTCTTGCATCCATTGTCTTGGCAGCAGGATTCAGAAGAAGTGAACTGAAAAAAATGTGGAAAAATACACAAACACATTCCTCCTCATCAAAATAAATTAAAAAATGTAATTACATTTTTCTCCCAGCAAGGGAGGTGGTGGGTGCGTGGGGAAGGAAAATTGGGGAGGAAGGGGTCAATTTTTAGGTTGTGTGCACATTGGGTGGGTGGTGGGCGGAGTGATCATGCTGCCCACCCAATGGCACCAGCAGGAGCCCCAAACCATTTTCACGACCGTGTCTCATCTGCATATTTCAGAGAATAGCTAGTGCTCAACAAGCACTGACAGTCAGCTCACCGATCTGGGTGGGGGGTGGGGAGGGGAAATCCGGCAATTCCTCCGCAGAGCCAAGATGGAAGTATTCTCTTAAAGGGGTGGGGTGAGGTGGGAAGCAATTCCTAAAGCTATAAGCATTCTGAAACATTATCTCCTCTAATATATTCTTTACCTTCCACCAAAGCGTAGTTTCCACACTAATGCCACACAAATCATGTAAAAAACTAGAACAGAACAAATGGTCTTTGTCGAGTCAGACAGTGGCACATTTCTTATATCTTATCTCATCTTACATCATGCTCCTTGACCAAAAGTCACTCAGCAGATATTGTCAGCAAAGAAGTCATGCTCAACTTACCTCAACACATTATAGTCAACCCCTCCTTCACTCCTGTCTCTTCTATCTTTCTTTCATCTATCCACCGATTCTTTTTAACTTGATTGTGCCTTTGTTCTATTTGTCTATTTTCTTACATTACAACAGTGACTACATTTGAAAAGTACTTCATTGGCTGTAATGTGCTTTGGGACATCTTGAGGTCATGAAAGGCCATGCATAAATACAAGGATAGTACTAGATTAAAAGAGAGGTTTGCAATGCTGCCAAAATGAGTAGTAAGCCTGAAGATTGGGAGGGTTGTAGAAATAAGCAAAGGATGACCAAGAAATTGATGAAGAGGGAGAAAATAGAAAATGAGTGTAAACTAGCAAGAAATATAAAAACAGTTTCTGCAATTATTTAAAAAGGATGAGATTAGCAAAAGTAAACGTGGGTCCCTTAGAGGCCGAGACCTGAGAAATTATAATGGGGAATAAGGAAGTGGCAGTGACGTGAAACAAATATTTTGTATCTGTCTTCAGAGTAATGGGGAACCAAGGGTCTAATGAGAGTGAGGAACTTAAAGTAATTAATATTAATAAAGAAAAAGTACTGGAGACATTAATGGGACTAAAAGCCAATAAATCCCCTGGACCTAATGGCCTACATCCTAGGTTTTTAAAAGAGGTGGCTGCAGAAATAATGGATTCATTGGTTTTGATGTTGCAGAATTCCCTAGATTCCAGAATGGTCCCCGTGGATTGGAAGGAAGCAAATGTAACCCCGCTATTCAAGAAAGGAGGGAGAGAGAAAATAGGGAACTATAGACCAGTTAGCCTGACATCAGTAGTAGGGAAAATGCCAGATTCTATTATTAGGGATGTGGTAACAGGGAATTTAGAAAATCATAATATGATTAGGCAGAGTCAACACAGTTTTATGAATGGGAAATCATTTTTGACAAATCTATTAGAGTTTTTTGAGGGTATACTAGCAGGGTAGATAAGGGGGAACCAGTGGATGTAGTATATTTTGATAAGGTGCCACACAAGAGGTTGTTACACAAGATTAGGGTTCATGGGATTGGGGGTAATCTATTATCTTGGATTGAGGATTGGTTAACAGACAGAAAACAGAGATAGGAATAAACGGGTCATTTTGGGTTGGCAGGTTGTAACTAATGGGGTGCCACAAGGATCATTGCTTAGGCCTCAGCTATTTACAATCTCTCTGACTTAGATGAGGGGACCGAGTATAATGTATATAAGTTTGTGGACGATACAAAGCTAGGTGAGAAAGTAAGCTGTGAGGAGGACACAAAGAGGCTACAGATGGATATAGACAGGTTAACGGAGTGGGCAAGAAGGTGGCCGATGGAGTATAATGTGGGGAAATGTGAAATTATCCACTTTGTTCGGATATATAGAACAGCCTAATATCTTTTAAAAAGTTAGAGATTAATAAATGTTGGTATGCAGAGGGATTTGGGTGTCCTTGTACATAGAAACATAGAAACATAGAATCTAGGAGCAGGAGTAGGCCATTCGGCCCGTCGAGCCTGCTCCGCCATTCAATACGATCATGGCTGATCATCCAAATCCAATACCCTGTCCCTACTTTAATCCCCACAGTACACATATCACACCCTACCCCCTTAACCCCATGTATTTAATTCCCCCTAACATATCCCATCCTATCCCCATAACCCCACATATTTAACCCCCCCCTAACACTAAGGGTCAATTTGTCATAGCCAAATCAACCTAACCCGCACATGAATCACAGAAAGTTAACATGCAGGTACAGTAAGCAATTAGGAAGGCAAATGGTATGCTAGGGGTTGGAGTATAAGAGTAAGGAAGTCTTACTGCAATTATATAGGGCTTTGGTGAGACCATACCTGGAATACTGTGTACAGTTTTGGTCTCCTTACCTAAGGAAGGATATACTTGCCTTAGAGGGGGTGCAACGAAGGTTCATAGATTGATTCCTGGGATGAGAGGGCTGTCCTATGAGGAGAAATTGAGTAGAATAGGCCTATGTTCTCTGGAGTTTGGAAGAATGAGAGGTGATCTCATTGAAATGTACAAAATTCTTAGAGAGCTTGACAGGGCTGAGAGGCTGTTTCCCCTGGCTGGAGAGTCCAGAACTAGGGGCCATAGTCTCAGGACAAGTGGTCGGCCATTTAGAAATTTCTTCACGCAGAGGGTTGCAAATCTTTGGAATTCTCTGCACCAGAGGATTGTGAATGTTCAGTCACTGAGTATATTCAAGACGGAGATCGATAGATTTTTGGACACTAAGGGAGTCAAGGGATAGGGTGGGAAAGTGGAGATGAGGTAGAAGATCAGCTATGATATTGAATGGCAGAGCAGGCTCGAGGGGCCATATGGCCTACTCCTGCTCCTATGTTTTAAGTTCTTAAGTCAGTCTTTATTTTCTTTCTTTTATCTATATACATACTTATCTACCAATTAGAATAGTTCTAATTACTGACCTCAGCACAGGTGCAACTAAAACAATGCAAGGATATCAAATAGTGCCATTTGGATGTATGGCATGAACTCCTGCTACCAAGGGAAAGAAAGGGGACAAAATTCGGTTGCTTTGCGCCTCCCGTTAGTGCCTACGGGGCACAAAACAACTAGCGCCGCTAATGCCTCCCGCAAAATTCAGCACTTAGCACCGCGATATTCCCTGGGAGCGCCCCAAGAGGGAGGGGGAGCGCTTCCAGTAGCGCCCCACCTCCGTCTTGGGGCGCAACCATTGAATTTTGGGCCCGGGGGCGCTAACTTTTTCGGGGCGCTAAATGTAGCACCCCAGCGCAGTGAGCGCCCCAAAGGGGGCTCGATCGAATTTTTGCCTGAAAGACTTTTGGGAATATTATGATTGATAGAAAAATATCAAACATCGTATTCCACTTTGGAGCAGTAGCTAAAGACTTTTGGCATGTATCTACACAAAATTGTGACCGTACATACATTTTTTTTGTCTCTCAATCAATAATTTAGTTCTAATTTCTTTCATGGCTGTTTGCTTTCTGCTTCTTCAGAACTCGAATTTTCCATACTATGCATTAGTCCAGTTTATGGGAAAGTGTCATCAGATATTATTTCAAAGATTTAAAGGGGCAATGCTGCTACAAAATTGCCCACGGAAAACTAATGGCAGTGGATCAACTGCCCTTTATATACACCGCCTGATTTTCCTTTCTTTTGAAATTAATGGAAAGAAAAATTGGGTGAGGTGTATAATGGCCGGCTGATCTACTACCACCAGTTTTCCGCCCGCCAGTGAAAGTTACAATCTACTCCATTACCTTCAGGATGTTTTAGATTATAATTCCCCAAACATTCTTCCCTTCCTTTATTTTTAAGTGAAAAGTAATTGCTTAATCAGATATAGTTAGTTTGTTTCTGATCACTTACAAATAGAACAAGAGAACTCCTTGACGTTTTCAAAGATTCATCCAGACACGTAGGGATTTCAAATCGCAATTTTAATTCCGACTGACTGAAAATCTTTGCATTTTTAGATATAACATAATGTCTGGTTTAGTAATGAGTCACCCGTTGGCAAAAGTCTCAATGTTCAACAACATTATTCTTACTGCAGTGCCATTAATCACATTGACTGAAATGGAAGAACAGTTCGTCTGTTGCCTCACTCCGTTTGTTATACACAGCATCTTTATGCAACAAATTCTAAGAAAAAGTATCTAGATCATGTATAATCATGAATGGAATTGAATATTGTGAACGTTATTACAAGCATTAAAGTTGCTATATATTTAATAGCTGGTAGAGTTAACAAAAGCTCCAAATGTCAGGTCTTTTATTAAAAAAAACAAGCCATGCCTTTATCCAGTTAGGGATGTCAGTATAACGAGATTACCACATGGTTCCATTTAGGAAAGTTCTGCATTAGTCACAAGTTCTCACTTTCAACGAAGTTTTTCACACTTGAACAAAAACAGACCTACTTCGAATGTTAAATGAATAACTACCACCAAAATAAGGGAGACAAGGGAGCTAGCAATATGGGTAGACTTAATCCATGAAAATCCACCTCCTTGTGTGACTGTGGTTAACTGATGAAGAAGTCACACTTCATTTAAGTAATATGAACCATTTTTCTCGCTAGGTTTGACCGATCACAGCTGAGAGATTATATCACTGGGCTGTCCCAGAGTTTCCTGTACCAGGAGCTGACAGTACTATAAAACTGTACGCTTGGTGCAGGCTTCATAGGGATTGCATTTGGCTGGAGGATAAGACTGGCATCTCGCTGCTGACCCCATCCCATAGAATATGGCGCTGAAGGCTTGTGAACGCTGGTCCCTGCTCATTTTCCTCTTCCTTCCGTTTTGCCTATGTCAGGAAGAATACTCGGAGGTGAGCGTGAAAGATATTGCAAACTTGACAAAAGTAGTTGAAAACCATGAAGCTTCCATATATTTAAAGGGCGAACAGACTGAAGCTGCAAACCACACAGGTGGGGTAAATTCGAGACCGGATGCAGCTGACAAGACAGGAAAAGTACAAAAAAAGCCGAAAAGAAACAAATTTGAAACTAAGGTGATAGAACAGCCAACTCCCAATAGCATCCAGGTACTCCGAACTGATTTTATACACAAAGATGGTAATAGTCCCAAGGCAGTTTGGCTTCATCTGGGTTAAACTGGAACAATTTGAATTTTAGGATAACAACGCTTAGTTGATTTTCAGTTAATGCTTGTACTTTCTGTATCCTGAAATGCCAGTAAGGTTTTTGTTGAAACGAAAAAGAGAAACATCTTTGTTTGTTTATTATAGGTTCACTCATTAATTTGTTATATTGCTTGTAGAATAAAATAAAACCAACTGTTGAAACAGGATTGAATGCTTAAGAAATTGAATAATCCAGGACTTTATAATTAAGTCATTAAAAAAAACACAATTTAAAACACATTTTCTTTCCTATTTCCTAAATAATGGGCGGAAGAAATTTATGAATTAATTCTCTCTCATTATTGAGAACTAATATGAGAACTAATTAGAATTTTAAATTTGTTATAATCCTTATTAGACGTTGAAATTTCACCATTTTAATGTTTGAATAAGTTATAATTATCTATCGTCAGCCTACTCCTATTTTTTATGTTCTTAATTCGAAAGGCTTGTAGGTGGTAAGGTGAGGCGGGATCAATTATTTCGAAAATATCAAATTAGACAATGTTCTTCCAGAAGAAATGGTAATGAATTCAATGGACTATGTAGATTCTGAAAGGTTTCAGCTATGCTGTAGTCTAAATTCTGCACTGCATTTTAATGGCAACATTTCTTTATGATAATACAGTAGTGGTTTGGCTCACAAAAAAACTCTGCATTGAGTTGTGACATAAATGTTGTTATTCATACAAATGAGACATTTAACTCAGCCAAAGTGGAAAATGTTTTATGATGTACAGCAACCGTCAAATTATACTGATATTTATTGACATTAGCTGCTTTTTTCCAGTAACTGTAGCATTGTATCCAATTAAGTAATATAATAAACAAACCCTGATCTTAAACCAGTGGTTCTCAAACTTTATTGGTTGAAGGATCCATTTTCAAATGGATTAGTAATCATGGACGCCCCATCTAAATTATTATTGCCTCCTTGTATTGATACTGTACCAGGATCTTCTGACAATGAATTGCAATATATCTATGGTGACATTTACAAAATGGGAATCCCTCAAGTGTGCATGTATAAATTTCAAATGCATTGGTTATTCAGTGTATTCAAGTGCTGCACAGATTATTATGTCAGATTTGTTCCTTGGCCAGCCCTTGATTGTGGACAGACAGATCTAATGTAACGTATGTCCGACTTATGGGGCCTGTTCTTTTTGGCCGTATCCCGGCGCTGCAGCAGCCAGCTGGTAGTCGGGACGGGATCTTTGTTTACAGACGGTCGGTTCCTCTCCGAACAGCTGATCCTGCGCTTCTCTGCCTCCGACTCCTGTTGCTGGTGGTGGCATTGTGGCCGCTGTTGGCCGTCAGTCTTCTTCCCTCCCTCGTACTCCTCTTCTTTCAGCAGCGCACAGCTGCTGCTGCCGCCGCCATGGTAAGAATTCGCTGCCCCGCTTAGCAGCGCCCAGCTGCTCCACACCGGCTCGCTCTCCATCACCGATTGGGTCTTTTGCGCAGACCCCCTGGAAAGTCTCTAAGGACCTTCAAATAAAACAACGGTCGGAATGTAACTGTTTTTGTTGTTCAGGCACGTCAAAATAGAGCAAATAACATAAATAAAACTGACACTTCAACCTGTGTCTGTCGTAGGATTTTCAGCACTGAAGTAGCTGATTCAGCAACTCAATGCCTGTACTGATGCTTGCTCTATTCCAGAGCTATCTACTACAGTGGCCCGTATTTTCCGACCCCTACGGGTGTGTACGCGCTGTGTACACACCCGTAGGGACATCGGAAATGCCGGTTTCAGGCATGCGAAGCGCATGCGCTAAAAAACGGCATTTCCGATCTGTCAAGAATGCTCTTGACAGATCGGACGCCTGCCCTAGAGAAGGGCCTCTGCGGGGGGAGAGTTCCGCTTTCTGCAGAACCTCCGCCCGCTGAAAACCCTTAGAAATCTTACGCCTGGTAAAAGCAGTTGTAAGGCCTGCTTTTACCAGCATAAGAGTTGAAAAAAAGTAAAAAAAAATAAATTTCACTCATTTATAATTTAAAAATACTTTTAAAAAAGGTAAGTTTATTTTTAGCATCGTAAAAAACTTTAATTACTTTTTTCAAAAAATTAAATTTTTGTTTAAAATATTTAATTTATTGTCATTTTAACTCATTTTAAAAACGTGATGGCTTTTTAAAAATTTATTTAATGTTTTAATGTGTTTTTGGGGTGATCTCCATTCATATATTTGACAGGTCTATCTGTCAAAAGTATGAAGGGAGATTCCCTTCTCCCATTGGCTCGCCTGGCCCTCGTGATCCCAGGGACGCTTGCGAACTGCATGTGCCCTGGGATACGTGGGCCCTGCGCATTTCGACTGTGGAGAGGCCCAGGAGCGGAAGTGTCCGGACCGCGGGAGCCCTCAGGTAAGTTCGTAGATTTTTTTCCGATAGGAGGGATCCGCACGCAGGAAGCCTCCTATCGGAAATTACGGGCCAATGTAACTTTCCTGTCTTTCCTCATGCCCTTTAATATTTATCTCTTGAAGTTTTATCTAATTCCCTATTAAATGTTGTGACTCACTTGACTTCAATAGCTAACTGTGGCAATGCATTTCACATTCTAACACGATTGTGGGAGCACCATCAGCACAAAGACCGCCACCACCTTCTCAGGGCAACTGGGATGGCAATAAATGTGGGCTGCGAAAGTCGGCACCTTAGTGCCGGCAGTTAAGGCCGGTTTCGAGAAAGAAATGGCGGTCGCCTCGCATCCGCCCACTTCCGGCGCGGCCCGTGCTGGTCGACATCTTGGTGAGGGCGATAGCACGGGCAGGACGTGCGTGAGTTAACAGTATGCAGATTAGGCAGATCGTGACGTCAGTCAGCGAGTAACACTGATTTGACGCACTATCTGCCATTTTCAACGTCGCCGTTCCAATCAATGCCCTCTCCTAAACACGCACAGCTGAACGTGCATTCAGCTTCATGAGGGACCCTCCACCAGCGCTATTTAAAGGGATACATCTAACTTGCAGATAAGTTGATTATTTCTCTTGTACTGGCTCTTGCACAGTTTATATGAATACTGGCTTGCTGAAAGACATTTATAAAGTTGTTAAAGTGTGCAGGGAGTGCTGCTGGACATTGGGAAGGCATTTTCTGCTCCTGGAAGGCCTCTGACTACACCACTTGCTCCCAGTCATGGGGGCTTTAGATGCATTCCCCCTCACGCTGCAGCATGACAGGGAGATGGAGCAGAGGCAGCAAAGACAAGCTGCTTGCAGAGGGAGAAGGAGGAGGGGAAAGAGGGCTCTCAGCAGGAGGTCTTACCCACCTAGAGTCTTCAGGGAGCACTTCTCCTACCTGCACCTAAGCCAAGAACAGTGTGTTCAGCGGCTCCACGGAACTCTGCCACCTCTTGGAACCAGACCTGCAGCCTGAGAGCAGGGTGACGACGGCGTTGCCAGTGGACCTCAAGGTGACTGTGACACTGAATTTTTTCGCCAGCGGATCCTTCCAGGCTGGAACAGGCGACATAGCAAACATCTCGCAGTTCGCCATCTATCGCTGCATCCGAGAGGTCACTGAGGCTCTGTACTCTAGGAGAAGGGATTTCATTGTCTTCTCTCTAAACAGAGAGAAGCAGGAGGAGCACGCACGTGGCTTTGCCAGAATATCTGGCTTCCCCATGGTGCAGGGCGCCATTGATTGTACACATGTGGCTTTGCGGGCGCCGCATATCAATGCTGAGTTGTACTGTAACCGCAAAGGCTACCATTCACTTAATGTGTAGTTGGAGTGCGACCACACCCAGCACATCATGATGGCGAATGCCCAGTATCCTGGCAGCAGTCATGATGCCCTCATCCTGTGCCAGTCCGCTGAGCCAGCAATCTTCAGCCACCACGTCGAACCCAAGGGTGGCTGCTTGGAGACAAGGGCTATCCGCTCTACACTTTGCTGATGACTCCCCTCCGCAACTCCACCACTTGTGGCCAGCAATCATATAATGACTGCCATGCTGTCATGAGGAACCTCAGCGAGCAGACCATCAGGGTGCTCAAGCAACGGTTCCACTGCCTTGACCGCTCGGGAGGAGCCCTCCAGTACTCACCGGCGCAGGTGTCCAAATTCGTGGTGGTCTGCTGCATCTTCCACAAATTGACCACCATGAGGGTGCAGCCCTTGCCACCATGGGTTCCACGATCACCTCAGGAGGAGGAGGAGGAAGAGGAAGAGGCAGAGGAGGAGGAGGAAGAAGGGAAGAAGCAGCCTGCAGATCCCTGTTCCAGACGGGATGTCCGTGAGTGCGTCATCAGACTCTGGTTTCCCTGAATGAAACCCCAGATCCCCGTTGCTCAACACTTCCCCACCTTATCATCCCTCTGTCACGGAACATCACAGCATCCTCCTGGGCACAATGCTGAAATGAGAGCCACCACAAAACAAACATTTCAAACATAATTTATAAATGATTAATTCCAATATTACATTACAAATTCAACTAATCACCCTTGTGCATTCCCTTAGTGTCTGTCTTTTGTGTTCCTTTGCCTATTCTAGTGCTCCTACGCAGTGCTACCTCAGTGGCTGCAGCATGGCTGGTGGAAGGCTGCTGACTTTCCGTGAGGGACACTGCAGATGGCCTTGCAGGACGACCTCGAGTAGCTCTGGGCCTAGAAGGCCTGGCTGTAGCCTGCACCACCTCGGCATGGGCGGCAGCTGTCTGGGCTGGCTGGCTGACAGGCAACAGCAAGGGCACTGGCGGAGTGGCAGGGGTGGGAGTACAAATGCTGTCATCCTGAGAGAGGACAGCAGGTTCTTGCTCCATGGAGCCACTGCCACTCCCCTGGGACAACGCCTCAGCATTTCTAGTCATCTGTTGGAGGACAGATTACTGGACTGCTGTGAGACCCTGCAAGTCCCTTTCCACACTCGTAAAGCCAGCCACAATGGCAGCAGTCTGATCTTGCGTGGCAGTAAGTTGAGCCTGCATGAGAGCAGTCTGAGCCTGCATGACATAAATCTGAGCTTCTACTGCAGTTTCTGCTTGTGCTGCAATGGAAGCTACGACATCACCCATCACACCCAGTATCATGGTTGGGTCCACAAGTTCTCTAATGGAGTTGCCCATCACTTCCATCCTGGAAATTATGAGCTCCAAGTTCCGCGCAAAGCCCCGTGCAATGTTGGAGTCGGACTCCTCCATGCTCCTTGACACTGACAAGAGGGTCTCTGGCAGGCCTGCCATGCACCAAGCATTTCTGTGTGCGTGCCCATCAGCCTTCTTCTGAAGGCTGCCCCATCCAAGTCCTCATCTGAGTTCTGTGCAGCAGAACTCGTGTGCGACCTCACCCTCCGGGGAGCTGGCAACTGTGCTACCCTTTCCCCCTAGCCTGGCTGCAGCCCACTTGTGCCCGGTGTATCACTGTGTGCAGATCCCGCCTCTATACTACCCTCTAAAATTTGCGCAGTGCCATTTTCTGAGCTGGTGCCTGGGAGTGTCAGACCTTTTCTTCTCCATCACTCTCCTCCTCTACTTTTTCCTGCACAGGCTGGGCTGGTGGCAGTTCTTGAGTATCTGAAAGGAGAACGGCACAAGGATCAGGTTGCAGTGAGGGGAGAGGGGGAAAGCTAGATGTGCATGCTTACACCATCAGCAGCTTGTAAGTGAGAAGAGATTGTGCGATGAGGGGGAAGTGGGATATGAGAAGAAAGATTACGTGTGAGCATACCATCATCAATGCTTTCAGCCTTGCCAATCGCCATGGCCTCAGTGACAGCCCTTCTAATTATCTCCAGCACTGTCTCCTCCAGCTGGGTCAGGTTCTGCAACTGTGCTTGCCCCCTGCCGGTTTGCTCTTGCTCACGCTTGGCCTGCAAGAGAAAGTAAGTGTGTCAGTGAGTGTGGTGCAATGTGTTTAGGTGATGTGCCTAGCATGGTTGAATAGCTGGCCTTGTGTGCAAGATGTGGGTGTGAGGCTTGCAACAGTGGTAAGTGTGTGAGGGTGAGGTGAAGCTGTGATTGTGAGGTATGAGTCGCGATTGTAGAGATTGTTGGTAGGTGAGTGATGGGGGTGTCATGCATTGAGTAGTGTTTGAGGCTTGTGGTGCAGTTGGTGAGATATGGCTTTTGAATTTCCATTCACTGACCTTGACCACTCGTATGCGTTCATTGAACTTCTTCCAGCACTTGATCCAGGTCCTGGCGGAAAGACTGGTGGCACTGTCGGCTTCAGCGATCTCCTCCCACTGCCTTCAAACAGTGTGTCTGGAAGGTCTCCTGGACCCCTGCGGGTAGAGGACCTGTCTCCTCCTATAGACCCCCTGCACCAGGGGCTCCAGTGCTGCATCGGAGAACCGAGGTGCCCTTTCTCTGCCCTATTGAGACATTATTCAATCTTCCTATTTTTAACACTTGCCTCCACAACCAGTTCCAGCACCTGTCAGAATGAGGTCCTTCTCTCACAAAGCACCTCCCCTTTAACAAGTGCAGACAGCCTTTCACTCTGCAGGCAACCTTTAAATAGAGAGCAGCCTCCCCATGATATTGCGCCCCCTGTTGAGCGCTGAACCAACCAGCAGCGTGTTTAGCGCTGGGCTCAGCGCTGCCATCATGTTAATGAGCACTACTTTCAACGGGTGCGGGCAGATCGTGTATCACGATCCCCACGCCCATTTTTCGGGCCTTATCCAATTTAGCCCCCGTGGCCTTTCCAATGTCGTCCACAACCTGAGAACAAATATTTTAAAAATCTTAAGTAAATAAAAGCTGCGTCGAATCTACCAAAAGCTTGACTTAAGTACAAGATGAAGTTGCATAGGTGTGAAACTGAGATGCTTATGGATCCTTAATGCAATGTTTTATTCTGTAGTTGATTTTTCTGATGCCTATTATGGCAATGAATACATCTTTGTTGCTGCATTATGCTCTGATGGTATTGAATCTATACTTCAAATTTTCTTTCTTTTTATTTATTTTAATATTCCTTTAAATATTAGTCATTCCAGATAATTAATCCCATGTATCTTAAAAACTGTATTGTGATATGTTGAAATATGCTGATTATTTTTGGTTACCTGATTGTATGGCCTCTTCATTTATGCTATCAGCACACCCTTGATAAATGGTCAGTCATTTTACATAATGGAAACACAGTATCCCGAATATAGAATATAAAATAACAGAAAAAATAGAGGATAATTTACAAATATGTAAGAATCCAACATACTGACCCAAACCAGGTAATAACTCACCTTGCAGTGAATGGCATCATCTCCCACCCCCCCCCACCCCATCTCTACCGCCCTCCCCCTCCTGGGGTGGGGGGAAGGGGGGGAGAGGATTTTTAACTGCTGTCCACCTGTTTCTTGCCTGACAAACACTTCTCTATTCAATAAAAACATTGAGACATTTCTAACACTTTGTAAAATTAACGGCCCAGAATTTTCTGGAACGCGGCATCCCATGGTGTGCCTGGTTAGTTAAAACTTTTTGCTGCAACCTTCAGCTCAAATGTTTTTTGCCCTGTAAGTTGCTGAAAGTGCGAGCTGATAATGGCGCAGTGAGAGCAATGGGGCAGCTGGGACCTTGGTGAACAACAGGGCCAACAGTGTATCTCCTTAAAGAATCGAGAAATAAAGAGAGGAAGGACTGAGAAGGGGGATGAATTAAAGTGGGTGAATTCAATGTCAAATCAGGTACAGCGAGAGAAATAAAGAGAGGGAAAGAAAGATTGGATTAAGAGAGAGAAAAAAAGAGACAGAAAGTAAAAGTAAGAAAAAATATTTTAAAACGTATAATTTTACATTTTTTAAATCACGTTTCACAACCTGAAGGAGTGAGACTCTACACTTTCCATTGTTCACTTTCTGGGTCAGAGAGGTTGATTGGGAGTCATTAACAATTATCACGTTGTTAAAAGGGTACTTACGCTATTAATTACTAGACTTAACTTTCTGTGGCGTGTTTAATGGGCAATTAATGTGCAAATGCAGCAACTTTGTGAAATACATGGGGAGGTTAAGGGCAAGCAAGAAGCTAACGGCGGAGCGGTGCAAATTTCCAGCAAATTGTGGCGATTCACGATTCACAGGCTATCTCTTCTATCTCTTCCTTGCCACAAGTTGCTGGCCGATTTGCACATTAATAAGAGCGTGCATCATTCGCACACTGTTACTTTTTTCAGCAAATTCTGGCCCAACGTATTTTATGGCTGCCAGTGTGAAATAATATTGACATAATTCATTTATCTGACTATGTCAGCAACCATGGCATATACTCTTTTTTTCTCTCCCAGAAACAAAGAGAAAAATGATAAAAAAGGAAACTTGTTATCCTAAAATCAGACCAGTTGCCTTGAGTGACTTTTTTGGCTGGTTAATTTAGATTGTTGTTAAAGTAAACTTGCAAATTAAGAATTAATTTTCTTTTTTGAGGAACAACATGAGGTTGTGGATAGGACTGGTCATTTAGAATGTAACCAATGCTGTCACCGAGCAGAGCCTGGGCCCCGTGGATGGCCTGGTCCTCCTGGACAATCTGGTATTCCAGGTGAGTCATTCATTGTGTTTTTTCTATGTTTCCTTTTCCTCTTCCAATTTTATCCCCTCCTTTCCTCCTGAAGCTTATTATTCTTGCTGGGGCATCATTCCACAGGAGCCTGTAGACCCTCCAGTACCTCACCCAAATGACCATCCTTCATGTGAATCTACACAGTGTCTGCAGGCTATTCGACTGTGGGAATCATCCACTCACATGCATTTTTCAGCTTGTGGGACGGGCTGAG
Organism: Squalus acanthias; assembly: GCA_030390025.1. Classification (NCBI taxonomy): domain Eukaryota; kingdom Metazoa; phylum Chordata; class Chondrichthyes; order Squaliformes; family Squalidae; genus Squalus; species Squalus acanthias. The sequence goes on along the minus strand of CM059426.1, from coordinate 38,649,403 downwards.
GGTTGTTCACTGGATCCGAAGCAAGAATCCTGCCTGATTTCTTTCTCCTCTTTAGCCAAGGAGGCTGAGTGACTTTTTTTCTTCTACGCTTTCTTGTGTATCTTCTCATAGAAGCATACAGCATAGAAGGAGGCCATTTGGCCCATCGTACCTTATGCATATACAATATCTGCAAGTTGATTGTAAAAGAGGTTCCAAGGCAATAGTGGTAAATATTAGTGTTCAACATATTCCTTTTCTGCAAATTAAAGGAAGTAAGCAATGACCTTACAGTTAATTATACATTTTGCACAATATTGACAGATTCAATTCACTTGTTCAATACAAAAAAATACTGAAAATACACACAAGGTCCTTCAACATCTGTCAAATGCAAAGACTGCAGGTATGGTAGTGTAGTGGTTATGTGACTAGTCTAGTAATCCTGTACGCCTCGGCTAATAGTCTAGAGCAGAACATGAGGTCAAATCCCACCATAGCAGTTTCAGAATTTGAATTCAGTATACAAAATCTGGAATGAAAAGCTGGTATCAGTAAAAATGACCATGAAGCTGTTAAGTTGTCATAAAAACCCAACCGGTTCACTAAAGTCCTTTAGGAAGGAGACCTGCCATCTTTACCCAGTGTGGTTTATATGTGGCTCCAGTCCCACACCAAATGTGGTTGACTCTTACAAAAGCAAAATACTGCAGATGCTGGAAATCTGAAATAAAAACAGAAAATGCTAGGAATACTCAGCAGGTCAGGCAGCATCTGTGGAGAGAGAAACAGAGTTAACGTTTCAGTTCTGATGAAACGTCATCGACCTGAAATGTTAACTCTGTTCCTCTCTCCACAGATGGTGGTTGACTCTTAACTGCCCTCTGAAGTGGCCTAGCAAGTCGCTGAGTTGTATCAAACTGCTTCAGTTCAAGAAGAAGGCTTACCATCACCTTCTCAGTGCAACTAAGGATGGGCAATAAATGCTAGCATGCCAGTGACACCCACATCCCAAGAATGAAACTTCTACTTTATTTATCACTAATATAACCAGTTCTAACTACCTTTTTTTAAAAAAAATTACAAGTTGAAAATACTTTACTTACCCGTTACCCCATTGTTCCTAAATGGAAAAATTTGACCTCTGATAATTTAATGGCATCACCTGATTAGCAAGTTTTATCTCCATTTCCCGGCCACAGCCAGCCAGATTGAGACACTGACGAAAGGTCATTGACCTGAAACGTTAACTCTGTTTCTCTCTTCACAGATGCTGCCGAACATGCTGAGTATTTCCAGCATTTTCTGTTTTTATTTCAGATTGAGAGGTTGGCTGGCTATCAGGCGGGTAGGCCTTCGGCACCAGGCCACAGCCGGGGAGCGGAGAGGAGGAAGTGAGAGATCGGAAAGGCTGGTGGGGTGGCGGGCGGGGGGGGTGGTGGTGGGGGTGCGGGGTGGGAAAAGATCGGAGGCCAGAGCGAAGTTCGGAGGCTGGGGTCGAGGGAAATCGGAGGCCTCGTGGAGGAGATCAGTGGAGTCGGGGGAGATCGGAAGGGTCGAAGGGTTTCCGGTCGAAGGGTGGGTGTCCGATCGCGGGGAGTTGGAGAAGCAGGTAAACTGGGTCCAGCCGGTAAGTGGAAAGGCACTTAGCTCCTGGATTAGCAGTCCTCGCCTCCCTTTAGCCGCCGGGTTTCCCGAGGCCCAGAAAACTTGGCTGGCCAGAGTTAAATTTAAAATGGTGATTAAATATGAGCCACACAGCCTCATTATAATATTTAAATTGCCAACCCGCCTCCTGGGAGCAGGTTGGTTGCCCAACCCCTGTCCCTCCTCTGTTAAAACCGGAAGTGGGCGGGCTGGAGGCAGGTTGGGGTCGTGATTCAGATTTTTAACATTTTGACATCCCACCCGATCCAAACCCGCCCATTTTTCGAGGTTAAAATTCCCCCCTATGGGTCAATGTTTGCTGTATTTTACATGCCTGATTGCACTCAGATGAGATAACACATCCATTCTTCTCCAAGGCTTCAAAACACTGGAATGTTTTGGGAAACACCCACTCTCTGGGTGCAAATTTCAGGAAAAAGGTGATGGAGATCCATAATGCTGGGTCTCCACCCTTCTCTATCTCCCTGGTGGGAGGGGAGCTGAGCTGAGCCTGCATGATGCAGGCCTATTGCTGTCACATTAATAAAATGGAAGGGGGCATTCACAGCCTCCCAGCTTTTCTCCTATATTTGTGGACACGGGACACTGAGACCTCGGTACTTCACAATAAGTTACAGAGTGCTTATGAAAGTTCTGAGGGGGGCCTGGCAGAAAGCAGAGGGGGAGCCCTAGGGCACGTTTAAAAAGAAATTTTAAGAACTACCCGCCAGATATTTGGGCATTGGGCTAGCTGCTGCTCCTTTTTCCTACCCTATTTTCTGGTGCTAGGCCTAGCTTGGGGGAGGTGGACCTGGACTGGGGGGTGTCTCTGGGCCATGTTAATGTCCTCGGAAAGGAAATTCAGGCACACCTGGGCCGGGACAGTTGCAGCGCTCTTTGGGCGCAGAATTCCTGTTCAGCACAGGGGGCAAGGAAAATTGGCCCCACCTTCTCAGCAAAGCATATGAACACAAGAAAGCAGGAGTACTGAGTCATAGAAACATAGAAACATAGAAAATAGGTACAGGAGTAGACCATTCGGTCCTTCGAGCCTGCACCGCCATTCAATGCGTTCATGGCTGAACATGCTACCTCAGTACCCCATTCCTGCTTTCTCGCCATACCCCTTGAGCCCCCTAGTTGTGAGTGTTATATCTAACTCCCTTTTGAATATATTTAGCGAACTGGCCTCAACAACCTTCTGTGGAAGAGAATTCCATAGATTCACCACTCTCTGGGTGAAGAAGTTCCTCCTCAGCTCAGTCTTAAATGGCTTCCCCTTAATCCTTAGACTGTGACCCCTGGTTCTAGTTTTCCCTAACATTGGGAACATTCTTCCCGCATCTAATTTGTCTAAACCAGTCAGGATTTTAAATGTCTCTATAAGATCCCCCCTCATTCTTCTGAACTCCAGAGGATACAAGTTCAGTTGACCCAATCTTTCTTGATATGTCAGTCCGGCCATCCCAGGAATCAATCTAGTGAACCTTCGCTGCACTCCCTCAATAGCAAGAATGTCCTTCCTTAAGTTAGGAGACCAAAACTGCGCACAATACTCCAGGTGTGGCCTCACCAAGGCCCTGTACAACTGCAGCATCACCTCCCTACTCCTGTACTCAAATCCCCTTGCTATGAAGGCCATCATTCCGTTTGCTTTCTTGACTGCCTGCTGCACTTGCATTCCCACCTTCAGTGACTGATGTACCATGACGCCCAGGTCTCGTTGCACCTCCCCTTTCCCTAATCTGCCACCATTCAGGTAATAGTCCGCCTCTCTATTTTTACCACCAAAGTGGATAACCTCACATTTATCCACATTGTACTTCATCTGCCATACATTTGCCCATTCACCCAACCTGTCCAAGTCACTCTGTAGCCTCCTAGCATCCTCCTCATTGTTCACACTGCCTCCCAATTTAGTGTCATCCGCAAATTTGGAGATATTACATTTAATCCCTTCGTCCAAATCATTAATATATAATGTAAACAGCTGGGGTCCCAGCACCGAACCCTGCGGTACCCCGCTGGTCACTGCCTGCCATTCTGAAAAGTACCCATTTACTCCTACTCTTTGTTTCCTGTGTGCCAACCAGTTCTCAATCCACGTCAACACATTACCCCCAATCCCATGTGCTTTAACTTTGCTCACCAATCTCTTGTGTGGGACCTTGTCGAAGGCCTTCTGAAAGTCCAAATACACTACATCTACTGGTTCCCCCCTGTCCACCCTATTGGAAACATCCTCAAAAAATTCCAGAAGATTTGTCAAGCAGAAGGTGTCCCTGCCTTCCATTTCAACTAATTTAGCAGATAATCTGGACCCTTCTTCGTTCATATGGCTTAGCTCCACAACCTGTGCACTTATCAACGGAACCATTGGAGAACTCAGTTTTGTATTTTTGACCTTGAGGAATATTTATGCAATTATTATCTTTATTTTTCATTGTCTAAATGCAACCAGTAGCAAGCAAATAGCAATTTTCTCCCAGAGTACAAATTTCTGTAATTTAATAGGAAACCATGGAAACAATGGAAATAATGGGCTCCCAGGACGTGAGGGGCTAAAGGGTGATCAAGGCAACAAAGGGAACTTGGGTCCCCGAGGAGAACGTGGAATTCAAGGAATTAAAGGAGAGAAGGGACAAGCTGGGATACCATCAGAACTCAAAGTAAGAATGATAATATTCTGTTCACAATAAGCATACTATTTTACAGTACATTATTATGTAAAACTAATGGACAGTAAGATAGTCAATATACAGCAAATTACAAATTTAGGAGCAAAACAATTACATAATATGAAATTAATCATATTCCTCAACAGGTTGGTGTATATTACAGTGTCACCAAGCAATTAGCACAAATTATGAATTAGCCATACTAATTTGTGATACCTTTTTGCATATTGCCCTTGTTATTATTTGACCTTTAACTATAACATGTACACAATTTTTCTCATTAATGCAAAATTTGTACAATACCGAGACTGGACATTTTTATAACAGCTATTGGCAATCTTTGTTGGCACATCACTGCTGCCATCCTGTGATTGTTAGGAATTTGCATTCCTGAATAGCTTTTATGAGAATAAAATAAATAAAATGGTAACCAAATCCATGATACTTTCAAAGTCCTGTGCAATAAAGGTGTTATTTTCTATAATTGCTAAATTGGTAAATTGTTACAATGAACAATAGTCTCATTGAGAAATCAATGCATGAAGTTGGCTATTAGTCTGACTATGATAATGTTGCTTTGCAATATGCCATAATCTCTATTATGCATAACAGTAATACCCTTAATATAAACTGCCATTGCAACAGTGATCACCAGGAGAGAAGTTTTACTGCTAATAATAACCTGCATTTTCATAACACTTTTAATAGAATATGCCATTCCAAAGTGTTTTGGTGGCCGTGCCTTCAGGTGTCTTGGTCGCAAGTTCTGGATTTCCGTTCCTGAACCTTTCCTCCTCTCTATCACTCCCGCCTGCTTTAACACACTCCTTAAAACCTACCGCTTTGACCAAGCTGTTGGTCACCTGTCCTAATATCTCCTTATGTGGCTCGGTGTCAAATTTTGTTTGATAACGCTCTTGTGATAGCACATCAAAGGTGCTATGTAAATGCAAGTTGTTGTTTTACAGAGGCAAAAATAACTGGACACTAAGCAGTAGGTAGAGAAGGATTAGGGTTAATGAAGGCACAATCAAAGCAAAGGGTTTTAACGAGCTTTTTGAAGGAAGGGAGAGTGGACAGAGTGTCTGAGCATTTGAACAAGTATGAGCTGATCAAAGAGAGTCAGCATGGATTTGTTAAGGGTAGATCATGTCGGATTAATCTAGTGGATTTTTTTGAGGAGATCATTAACAAGGTGGGCAGGGCAGTGTATATGGATATTATCTAGATGGACTTCTATAAGGCATTTGATAAGGTTCCACACAAGGGATTATTAGCAAAAATGAGAGCAAATGAAATTAGAGCTAACCTTGTGACATGGGTTGGTAATAGGTTGGGAGGTAGGAGGCATGGTAGAGATATAGGAAATGTGCACTGACTTCGGAATGTGAAAAGTGGTGTTTCCCAGGGATCTGTACAGGAGCCTCAGCTTTTAGGTATTAGGTATTGGTATCAAGGGATATAGATCAAAATATATGTCTCGAGTTAAAATTGATTCCACTGAATCACATTTAGTCAAGTGATGTGAGACTATGTTCAGGAGATAGTCTCACATTGTTTGGTCTTCACAGCCGCTGCAGCATATCTGTGAATGATCCAGCCCAAATCTTTAATCATTCCCAATGGTGTATTCGACAAGTTGAGAACTTTCTGAAATTCACTTTTAATCTTTTGAATTTAGCAGAGTCAGCCGCATAATTGGTTCTTTGCCAACAGTAAAATTTAAGCAGCATTTTCATGTCAATGCATATAGAGTTCTACCTGTCCAACAACAACAACAATAACAACTTGTATTTATATAGCGCCTTTAACGTAGTAAAACGTCCCAAGGCACTTCACATGAGTATTATCAAACACAATTTGACACCGAGCTACATAAGGAGATATTAGGGCAGGTGACCAAAAGCTTGGTCAAAGAGGTAGGTTTTATGGAGCGTCTTAAAGAAGGACAGAGAGGTAGAGAGGCGGAGAGGTTTAGGGAGGGAATTCCAGAGCTTAGGGCCCAGGCAGCTGAAGGCACGAGCACCAATGATGGAGCGATTAAAAGCGGGGATGCTCAAGAGGGCAGAATTAGAGGAACACAGGTATCTCAGGGGGTTGTGGGGCTGTAGGAGATTACAGAGATAGGGAGGGTCGAGGCCATGGAGGGATTTGAAAACAAGAATGAAAATATTGAAGTTGAGGCGTTGCTTAACCGGGAGCCAATGTAAGTCAGCGAGCACAGGGGTGATGGGTGAATGGGACTTGGTGCGAGTTAGGAGACAGGCAGCAGAGTTTACGAAGGGTAGAGCATAGGAGGCCGACCAGGCCAGGAGTGCATTGGAATAGTCAGGTCTAGAGGTAACAAAGGCATGGTCCAAGGAAGCATGCACAGAGCTCCATTGTCACTGGTCTGAAAGTAACTGGTAACTCCAGACTTTACTGATAGTGTAGCAACACCTTTAATTATTTTGGCAATTTTGTACAAATCAAGTGTTACCTAATTTAAAAGCAAAATACTGCGGATGCTGGAAATCTGAAATAAAAACAGAAAATGTTGGAAATCCTCAGCAGGTCAGGCAGCATCTGTAGAGAGAGAAACAGAGTTAATGTTTCTGGTCGATGACCTAATTTAATTTGCTTTTCTCGTTTTAATTAACTCCTTTGAGTTTTCATAGGTTGCTTTTATGGCTTCTATGGCAACCCATTTCACAAACCAGAACAGTGGCATCATTTTCAGCAGTGTGGAGACCAATGTTGGGAGCTATTTTGATGTTATGACTGGAAGATTTAGTGCACCTATAGCGGGTAAGTTGATAACATTATAGTTGGTTGATTGTCAAAAATGTATGTAAAGTACTTTCACTTCTTCACACAAAGGGTAGTAGAAATCTGGAACTATCTCCCCAAAAGGCTGCAGATGATAGGACAATTAAAGCTTTCAAGTCTGAGATAGATAGATCAAGGAATATGGAGCAAAGGCGCGAATATGGAGTTGAGGTGCAGATCAGCCATGATCTAATTGAATGGCAGAGCAGGATCGAGGGGCTGAATGCTCTACACCTGTTCCTAATGTTCCTACTTTCAAAAAAATTGGTAAAGTAAAAATCCTGTGTGCAATTAATTAGTGGATTCATCAAGCACTCTCAGGTCAGGTATGGCATGGGTAGATGTATACTAAAACTCCTGCTACTCTACATCAGCAATATGCCACAGCCTCAATATCTGAAGACGTCCTCCAACTACACCAGGACACATTCATAAAACAGCTAAAAGTTTAATGGGAAGATGGTAGGGATTCTGAAAGGATGAGATCAAATAGGCTGAAGGGTCTTCTTCGACCAAACGTGAATTAGGATCTTGCGACCAGTGTGATGTTTTCCCATTTCTCACACCAACCATCCTGGGGCCTCTTTCAGTGAGGTTTCCAGTTTAAGAAATGAACTTGCTCTCAGCAGTATTTGTAAATCAAGTGGATACATATGGAATTCTAAGCATTATTTTAACGCGTTCGTTAACCTGTTTACTTTAAATGTCAAATACAATTGACAACAAATTTTAACCCCATATTGCCAGTTAATTCCAAATTAAAAGCACTTGGAAAAGAGACTTCCAAATGACCCTGCTGAAGTTTTCAAGATTCTGAAGCTGATCCAGATAAATTGTTCACTATGGCAATGTATTCAAATACCAGGGGACACAATTTAAAAACAAAAACAGAAAAATGCTGGTAATACTCAGAGAAACATAAGTCAGTCAGTTGACACTTCAGGTTGAAGACTCTTCCTCAGAACCCTTCCTGCCAGTCCTGAGGAAGGGTCTTAGGCCTGAAACATTGACTGATTGACTTTTGTTTCTCCACAGATGCTGAGTATTTCCAGCTTTTTTTCTATTTATCAGCATCTTTAGTATTTTGCATTTTTGACTCAATTTAAAAATGTGAGGGCTGATTTTAACCCAGCACATCCGACAGGAATGAGTTGGGCTGGGGATTAAAATTGCATCTTGGGGTTCGCCACACTTATCCTGTATCATTTCCACTACCACCCCATCCACCCCCCCACCCCCACTAAACCACCATTATAACTCAGCAGTTTCTGGCTGTGTGTCAGGCACCCGTTCCAGACAAGCAGGGTGCTAACGAAAAGGACAACCGTGCGCTCTGATGGCGTCTTACCTGCCCCACTGCATTTTAACCTGAAATAGCAGATGCCCCGCCCAGTACTGGACCCACCAGCATAACCTGCTGTTATTGGCGTCTAGCAGCTTCTGAAGCACTACAAAAGAGGTTCTCAGGTGCAGCTCATTGGATCTAAGAATCTTATGCTGTCCAGTTTACTAGGAGAGTTTCCAGCTTCCAGATCACTACTTCTACACTTTTGTTGCCTTACAAGAGTCACCGTCTTGGACCTATCTGAGGAGCAGTGTAGCAGAGGGCTGCTATTCTCTGGGCAGACTCTCACAGGCCTCTGCAACCTTCTGCAACAGGACCTACTGTTTGATGGACCAGTGGGGCATGCCATGCCAGTGGTCCTCAGAGTCACCGCAGCCCTGAATTTTTATGCCACCAGATCCTTTCAGTCTGCTACACAGGACATCAACCGCACATCCCCATCTGCAATTCACAGCCGCATTAGGCAGGTGACTGATGCCCTCTTTGCCAAGGCCAAACAGTGTATTACATTCATCACTGGCCTTAGCAGGCAACATGAGAGAGCTTGCGGCTTTGTAGCAGTGGCGGCTTCCCTCGCATGTAGGGCATGGTTGACTGTATACACGTATCATCAGTGCACTGGAACATGATTCATCAACATTCATCAACAAAAATGGATAGCATTCTTATCACTGTACAGCTGGAGGCTGATCACAGGAACAACATCATGCAGGTCTGTGTGAGGTACCTCGGGAGCTGCCACAATACTTATATACTCACCATCACCGGCCCTATTCAACACTGTGAGGAACGTGACATGGTGACTGCTAGGGGGCAAGGGACAACCCTGCAAACCTAGCTGATGACCTGCGCAAGCCCCAACCCCCACCATGCCTGAGCAGCGCAGATACAATGAAAGCCTGGGGACCACCAAGCTCCTTATGGAACACATGATAGGAATGCTGAAGGTGTGTTTTACTGCCTCGGGGGTTTCGCTGCAATATGCTCCAGATAGAGTGTCTCTACCAATGGTGGTGAAGGCCACCATTGCACTCAATTTCAATGCCACAGGGTCCTTCCAGGCACCTGCAGGAGATCTCTCAGAAATGAGCCATTTTGTTTGTTTCCTTTTTGGACAACTGACATTGTCTTTTCTGCAAACTGAAAGAATTACAGACTGCAAGAAATAATAAGTCAATTGTCTGGATTTTCTCTGGGGGTTTCTCCCAATCTCTTGCCCTACCTTCAGCAGAACCTGAAGATACGGCATTAATGGCCATTTTTAATCATTTACAGCCGTTTCTCCAAAAGTTTTCAACCATCTTCCACCAAAGCAGGAGATGGGAAATTCTCCATCAATTTGTTTTATTCAATTGTGTAGTGCGGATAGCGTATGTGTTTTGATAGTGCATTTGACTCTTGTGTTTCTTGAAACTCAGCGCGGTGGTTGTGCATATGCCCTCTATGAAGTGCTCCTCTAGTGGGTGGCTGCGGGGGTAATACAGAAATCTCACTACTTGTCTCTAATTCAACATGACTCACATCGAGCAGTGCCAAGGGGCTTGATTTGCTGTGGGCTACTCAATTTCAGAAGCATTGCTTACTTTCACTTGGGCATTGCTATTTGACAGCAAAAAAAAGCTGCTGCAGACATGAGTGACAACCAGCTACTGCTGTGCTACTCTACATATGCCATGGCTGGATAGCATCTGTAGATAAGGCTCGCTGATCTGTATGAGGATAAATAATGGATGATTATGAGATCTCGGAATCACTCCCTCATGGTTCTTTGTACCTGTCCTCCAAGCAACCTAAAGACACTCATGATTGGATCTTGGAGTTTGGAATCCAAAGCCTCTATAACAACAGTATGAGCATTCAAGAGTGAGATTCCTACTGTGTCTATGACCTGCATAACTGAAGCCTCCATAGATGTCACTGGGGTTGTCATGTGCTCAAGGGCAGACTACAGTGTGGACAGTCATTGTTGCATGACATCATTCATGTGGGAGATGACAGCACACTTCTCGAGACCAGGCTCACTAAGGTCTGTAAGTGACTCATTAATATTGTCCTGGTGCTGTACCAGCCTTCACTAGAAAGCTGGTCCACTAGGATCTGTATCCAGATACAACTCAGCGCTAGCTGGCCCATCTTCAAATGCTACTACTGTTTATCCCTTCCACTGCCTAGTGCTGCTCCCTATGCTTCTTCCTCAACTCCACTAACTAATTGTCCTGTAATATATGCATCTTTGCTGCTGCCTGCTCCAAGTGGGTGGTGACGGTTGGTGCTCCAGTGACTGATCCTCTTCAGGTTCTGCTAAATGGTGACTGGTTGGCCTTGATCGGTGTAGATAGTAGATAATGGCTTGGAGTTGCCGCTAGGTTGTGCTGTTTTTTTCAGCGCAATTCGCTCAAAATCAGCCAAACCAGCGTCAAAGATCGCAAAATTTCAAGCGCAAATTACGCTCAGCGCAAATCGAGTATCCGCGATCTTTTGTGTTAGTTTATAAAAAACATGGTGCTAGAAGCTGGCCCCACCCAGAAAAACGGTCACCCCCGATCAAAGTAATCACCATTGCGAGTTTCCACTAATTGCACTTGTTTGCGGGCCTTAAAGGAGGCTATAATAATTAAGTTGGTTTTTTTCAGGTGTGGTGTGGGGACATAATAGGCACGTTTTAAAAGCTTTTGAATATAATGTTTGAATATAATTTTTTTTTAATTTACTAAGAAACTTACTACTCTGCCCCAATATAACTAGCAAATGGTTCTGTATGGTTTTGTAAAGTCTTTTACAGCTATCTAAAATCGGGTTACTCACAGGTGGTGGATTGACACTGATTAAAAATGCTTATTTTTTGTGATAAACATATTTTCAGCTGTATTAATTAAAGTACACCAAGTTACCAAGTACACCATTCTTAAATATATCAAGGAATATTTTTTAAAGCAAAATTTTTTTAAAAAGTTCTACAACGCTGCCCGATTGCGTTGGTTCATGGCAGATTTTACGTTCGGCGATATGCAAATGAGCTTGAGCAGCAACTTCAGAAAAAAAAACTTCTCAAAACTAGCGCAAATTTGGGCGCAATTTGCGCTCAGATCGCCAATTGAGCCCAAAGTGGATTCTCCAGACCGAGGAGTAAATGGCATACTCATTCATTTGGCTATTGCAAGGTTATCAAATGCACTATTATGCACTTGTGAACAACTACTGTGTGTGGAAATCGTAGAATATCTCAATAATATGATACACACCACAAGTTTTGTGCTTTCGTCCAATCTCCACATTTCCCAGCCTTTCCTCCCAAACCGACCTATAATAGTTTGCTCTAAGTAGTTTTGAAGGTTAAATTCAGCTTCGGCAGAGCATCGAACCGGGCAGTTGTACACCCTGCCGGATTTGGCAGGCAGGAAGTCAAGTGGCGGCATGTTAATGAAGCCCGGCAGTTAAAACTGCCATGGCCTCATCCTGCCGCAAGGCGGGTGGGAAAGTAACTCACCAGCGCAGTTTCCCACCAGCAACCCACTGAGTTAAAATCCACTCCTCTGTGTCAGTGCAGTGTGTTTTTGCATATATCTTTAGCAAGTACTAATGTCCTTCATGTCCCTGCAATTTTAATGTAATATTCATGCTTTACTTTTGTACTCTTCTGTAAGTCATGGAACTTCTCAACCTTTTGCCACACCATCTATGTTGTTCACATTGCATCCATGTTCCAGTGATTATGCAAGAATGTTTCTCGTCTCATTTTCATATTTTGGAGCCATCATCACCTACCAAAAGTCTTGTCACTTTCTCCATAACAAAGTATATGTAACTGAAAGAGGCTTTTTTTCAAATTTTGTTGAGTTATTCTCCTTCATAATTGTGCACTCCAGTGGTGGATTAATAAACTTTGATATTTATACTAATTATGTGCCTCAGTAGCTGCTGCAGAAGTGTTAGAGGCACCTTGCTGCTATTACTCGTTGCTGCTAATGAAATCGCAGTCTCAGAATCTGCATGTTGCAAAACTGTCCTGACAATTGTGTTAGCTGATCATAAATTACAAAGAAAACAAACATTTCTCCCGTTTTCTTTACAAACAAAAGTATGAACCCTCATTATGAAGTTTTTGCACTCCATTGTGCTTTGCAGGATGACATTTTCATATCTGAATCATTTAACTTGATATCTAGTTGCTTTTAGTAATGAGACATTTTCAACATTATGGAGAGTATGTTAAATTACAACTTGTAACCAACCAAAATTAATCTATTCATTTGAGAGGAATCATTGATGCTGAGTGTTAAATGAGCAGGTGATTTGAATAAATCAGTTCTATAGACACAGAACCTTCAGTAACTTCATGAAACTAACATACAAACTCTATAAAATAAAATTCCATTAAAGTGGAGAGGCAGGGAATTACGTAACGGAAAGAAACCAGAAAGAAATAAGAGAACATAACAACATCAGTTATCATAAAATGAGAAAAGGCCATTTAGGTCATCATATCTGTGTATAATCTGCTCTTTCATGGACTTCATCCAACTCATTTAATCTTCTGAAAGTTTCTTTCCAGCTCAATGCAAATCTGAATCAAACTAAACTCCAGAATATCTATCCAACTGCATGCCCTATGTAATTTATTGGTGCCCAATTGCCATTCTTTGGATAACATTTCCTTGGTCGCCATGGCTCAGTCAGGAGCTGTCATATTTCACACAGCATTTACTCATATCTACCGGTATACGAACATACCAAATTTACAGGCAGGAAAAGACCAGCTGGTCCATCCAGCCTGCACCATACCATGCTGGCTGGAGCATCATGACTAGACACTTCCTACCATCCCCCCACCAACACCATGCGCCCCCCCCCCCCCGCCCCCGCAGCCATGTAATCTCCTGGGGGAGGCAAAAAGTCAGAGAAAAATGCAGGACCAATACAGGAAAAATACTCTGGAAAATTCCTCTTCAACCCGCTCAGATGATCGAAACCAGTCCAGGAGATCACATGGACCAAGTGTTATCTATAAAGACCTTCTTTTTGATGCGATCTCTGCCCAAGTCAGGAATCGCTCCAGCTCCCTCCTGAAGGCATACAGAGATTCAGCACCCACCACACCAGCCGGCAATGTATTCCAGAGGCTCACTACTCTTTGGAATAAGAAGAACCACGTAACATCCAGTTTATTCCTATTAGAGTGGGTGAACTCAATGTCAAATCAGGTACGGAAAGAGAAATAAAGAGAGGGAAAGAAAGATTTAATTAAGAGAGAGAATAGAGACAGAAAGGAAAAGTAAACAAAAAATAAAAAATTTCAAATTTGCCATTTTTTAAATCTCCAACAACAATTAAAATCTGAAGGAATGAGACTCTACACTTGTAATAGTTATTTTTTGGTGGCAGAGAGCTTTCTTGGCAGTATTTAACAATTACACATGAAATGACAAGACTTAACTTTCTGTGGTGAGTTTAATTCATATCTACCGCACAAATACAGCAACTTCACACCATTCAATGCATTTCAGTGGTGAGGCAGACTGCGAAATGCTGTTTTCGTGAAGCTAATGGTGGACTTGGACACCGACTTTTGGATATTAGCAATTAAACGCACACCTTCTCCTCGCCTGAAGTTGCTGTACTATTTACGCATAAATACGGCTAATCCAATATCATCCATTTTATACTATCACCAAAAGTTAAAATGACCACGATGGAAGTCATTATGTGGAGGTCAATGGTATAGAACAGTGCACAATTTATATATGTCTCGTAAGAGAAATGTTAAGATAATGGGCCTGAATTGGCGGTTGGAGGCTTCCCGCGGGCGGATGCCTCCGACCAGCAAAAAATCTACAAACTTACCTTCTGCCTCGGGACCCCCAGAGACTCGCGCTCCTGGGCCTCTACGCATAGACATGCACAGAGGCCCATGTGTCCCAGGGGCACAGGCGGTTCGCAAGCGCCCCGGGATCATGTGGGCTTGCCCAACGAATGACAGAAGGGAATCCCCATTCATACGTATGGAGATTCCGTATGTATGGCATCCCCATAAGTATGAATGGGAATACCCCAAAAAATACCTCTACACTTCAAATAAATAAAAAAGAGCATAACATATTTAAAATTAATTAAAATTGCATTTAATTAAATATTTAAAACAAAAATATTATTTTTGAAAAATAAATTCACATGTTTTAAAAGGGCTAAAAATAAACTTACCTTATTTCACAGGTTTTTAAATGTATAAATTACTGAAAAAAAATATTTTTCTGTTTTTTAAAACTCTCACGCTGGTAAAAGCAGGCCTGCTTTTACCTGGTGTAAGAATTTCACAGGCATTTGCTGGGTAGAAGTTGGGCAAATAGCTCAACTCTCCAACCGCGGAGGCCCTTTTCCCGGGGATGCGTGTGATCTGTCAAGAAAATTGTTGACAAGTCGCAAGTTCCGGGTTTTAGCGCATGCACAGCGCATGCATAAATCCAAAACTTGTGCAGCCCTTACGGGCGTGGGTGCACCTCGTACACACCCGTAGGGGCCGCAAATTACACCCAATAATTGACAAAAATGTACAGCTAAAGCTTGAGGGTTCAGACTGATCGACATCTGACCAGCTGCTCCTTGCATGATAAAATAACTAGAGTTAAGTGTGATTATGTAGACGATGATGGGACTCTCCCCCCCCTTTGTGTGGTATCACAGTCTTGTATCGCTGATTAGATATGGGGATCTGACACATGAAAATATCCAGCCAGAGTCAAGAAAGATCATAATTTACAGTTTGGTATTGCTACAAATATTACATAAAATTTGTGAAAATGACCAATAAACAGAATTAATTATGAATGGCAAAGATATCAGCAGGGCAATTGAATTTGTTCTTTTTTTTTGACAGGAATTTATTTCTTTATTTTCAACATGATGAAGCATGAAGATGTAGAAGTGACTTCTGTCTACCTAATGCACAATGGAAATGCCATCATAAGCATGTATAGGTATGAAACCAAAATTCACAAATCTAGTGAATTTTAACATTTTAATTTTAAAATGAAAGTGTACCGATTTCCCAGGTAGTCTGCTGGCTGCTTCAGGTCATTTAAGTTCAGGAAGGCGTCTCGCCTGGGAAAATATCAAAGTAAACCAGCCCACAAGAGAGTTTAATGTCAAGAAAGCAAAATCTATTTCTTTAGATGTTTGAAACACATGTCTCAGATCATTCCTGTGCTTTGATCTTTACCTGAGAAAGGTCTTATGTTGTGAGCCCAGGAATTAAAAAGAAAACCCTTGTCCTTTTATTTTGGCTTCCTAGTCATATCACGTGCTAGCAACAACAACAACAACAACTTGTATTTATATAGCGTCTTTAACGTAGTAAAACGTCCCAAGGCGGTTCACAGGAGTATTATAAGACAAAAAATTGACACCAAGCCACATAAGGAGAAATTAGGGCAGGTGGCCAAAAGCTTGGTTGAAAAGATAGGTTTTAAGGAGCTTCTTAAAGGAGGAAAGAGAGATAGAGAGGCGGAGAGGTTTAGGCAGGGAATTCCAGAGCTTAGGGCCTCGGCAACAGAAGTCACAGCCACCAATGGTTGAGCGATTATAATCAGGGATGCTCAAGACGGCAGAATTAGAGGAGCACACATATCTCGAAGGGTTGTGGGGCTGAAGGAGATTACAGAGATAGGGAATATCGGGTAATCTTCCTTGACTTCGGCAGGTGGTTGAATAACCATTCTTTTAAATTGCGCTTAGTCTATAAACCCCCAGACTTATTAACCAATAAATGTTAAAAGGAACAGAAGCAATGATACACTGTAGAATTTACAGTTATTATAGGATTGACTATCAGAAGATAGAAAGTATCTTACTGTTCTTGCTGTACAAATAGAGACTCAATGAAGCATTCACTGAAAGTATACCCTCTCTGCAACAGATGCACTTGTTTCTACCATCTTTAACAGATTTCATTATCTACTCTCAGCTTGCTAACACAGTCTAGCAATGGAACTTTTATATTGTTGCCATACATGGACCTTAGTCTGACATTGGAGAATGTTTGTGACCAGAATTAGAAACATGCATTCACAATTCTTGAACAGCCAATCTTACACATACATAGTTGTTCCAATGTTGCCAATAGTGCTCAGAATCCATCCCACACTTTAAACCGGGTGAATTTGTAACATGTCCTACCATGTAATAGATCCGCTTCAACTAAATTCAGTCCTGCAATATAATTGAAGCATGAAAGTTCACATACAAGGAGGCCAAGGTCCCCAAGATCTCAGCTGCTCCAGCAGATATAGTAAGAATAACAATCTCAGTATGTAGGTCTCTGCTGAGTCACCAGAAGAAGTATAAATAATAATTCTAGCAAAATTACTGATAAATCATGAACTAATTAATACTTTTAGCCAAAATAACTGGAGAATGATTTATATTTACTTCACGTTGCTTAGAGACAATTGATGCTTTAAACTAATGCTCCTAATTAACCAGACCTGAAAACACCACAACCATTGAAGGGATAATTACTAGTCCTAGCCCCTTTAGGGTGTAGGGGGTGGTTTGTGTCAGCTTCACCTCTGACTTCTGAGCGGTTCGAATCGCTCCCACTCCCTTGGTTCTAGACCCTGGACTTATTTGTGGGTTGTGATGAAAAGTGCAGCAGACAACTGGGTTTGATGCACGAACTTTGATCTTTATTTGAGAAAGTAAAACACAACACAAACACTCTTAACACTCTAAAGGTGGGGAACACTTCGGTACAAGCGAGGGAAATAACATTAAAAGAATACTTCACCCCTCTCAATCCCACTTCACTAGCTAAGTTGGACTCCAGAGAACCAGGGATAATGCTCACCAAACGAATCCTTGACAGTTGAGAGTTAGGGTTTAGAGTCTTTTGAGTAAAAAGTTTCGTAAGGCCCTTGTTGCCATGAGGTGTCCGATGGTCACTAAGGCTGTCGCTCTGGTCTCTTCTTGCGTGTCGGCCTACTTCTGGAGCTGTTGGCCTTCTTTGTTGAACTTCTTTCTGTTGAACTCTGCCTCTATTTAAACTGTCTTCTTCCGAGCTGTGGAACTGCCTTCTTGCAGAACTGTAACTGTCTTCTTCAGAGCTGTGGAACTGCCTTCTTGCAGAACTGTAACTGTCTTCTTCAGAGCTGTGGAACTGCCTTCTTGCAGAACTGTAACTGTCTTCTTCAGAGCTGTGGAACTGCCTTCTTGCAGAACTGTAACTGTCTTCTGCCGGACTGCTTGCTGAATTCCTTGCTGCTGTGTAACTCTACTGGAGAACTCGAACTTGAACTGTTGTAACTGCTGAACTGACTTCTTGAGAAAACAGCCTTTCAATTATACTAATTGAAGCTTCCTTATCTGTACATTGTAAGATTTTGGAGGGCTCGTTAACGGTAATGACTTTACTAAGTGTTAAATGGCTTTTGGGATGGCTTGTATCCTGTCGATCTCCTTGGTTGATTACAGTTGATTGGTTTTGTGTTTGGTTTTCTAGGCTGGACTCAATCTTTCTATAGAAATGGCCCTGAGTGATTTGTATTATGCAAGTTTTCTGATGGGCCCTGTAATCGGTTTTGATGGGGCCTGTATTTTGGGTGGGACTGCTCTTTCCCTGGGTCTATTGTTCAAATATTAATGTCTGCTGGGGCTTGAGTGGGGTCATCCCAGTTCTCCAGACAGTGCAATTAACTGCAATAACCAAACTGCTTTTACAGAGGTCGACCCCACCTCCTTGTCCCTTTACAGGCCCAGACATAGTTTTAAAATGCCAAAACTTGGTTTTTGGTCTTAAATTCCTTATGTTAGGCCCAAATGCATTTTTATCACTCTGAGGTAGTTCCAAAGTCCTTTTTCCTTAGGTTTTGGGGATCTGCAAATTTTGGAAACCTTACAAGGGCTACCCCGGATCAGGTGTATTTCTCAGACGTTCACTTTCAACTAAAGTTTGAGGTAGCCGAATCCTAAAGACACTTAATTGGGTCCAAAGGTCCGGGCTATCTCTCCCTAAAGGAAAGGAACAACCCTAGAATGTTACCATCCTCCAGATAGCGCTTTTAATAAGTTTAGCTAGACTGTAATGTTCCGGATATTATGAGGGTCCAGAAAACTCCCCCAGAACTGTAACTCTTCACCAAAGAGTATACAGAAATTGAGTTCGCGAGTTTTTGATATAGAAGTCTTATGTGAGACAATTCTAAAAATATATAGATTTATTAAAGAACCGACATGCAATTTACAGTTGGTGAGTCAATCGCAACATTAACAGTTCCTAAAAGAGAAAACTTACAATCTTTTTAACAGAGAATCTTACTTTCAAATCTTAACTTCGCCACAGTATTACAGTTCTTAAAGTTCTTATACAGGCAGGATATCCACCAATATCAAATACCTTTGATCCCCGAGGTACAAAGAATTAGAGACTACAGAGCCGCCTCTGAAGCCGAGAATTGCTTTGCCCGATTAAAGCGAGTCTACTATCCCATTTGAGAGTTCAATATTTATACCCTTTTCCAGTGGTATTTCCTTTAAGGTTTTCTGCTGATGCAAGCTAATTATCTCTAGTCATTTTTCTGCCGACCTCTGCAACTCTTACAGCCACCTCAGCCAGAATCTTGTTTCATCTCTAGGTGTTCTAAGTTTACCATATAAAAACGATGTAATGGCAGGTGTTCCTTACTTTATGTCATCTTTACGAGGGCAGATGTTCCTTATCTTATGTGCTTCTTTACGAAGTGTAAATTAGAACACCTTATCCAGGGTGAACCATTGTTTTTTTCCCAAAAGTTTAGCCTGTCGGAGCCCTTCACCTTCTGTTTTAATAAGGTTATTTATTCAGGGTCAACAACTGTCTTATCTCAATAGCCAGAATGCTTTCATAGTTATTTCATAGTTAGGTTTCTAAATTTCCAAATTTCCAAACCCAGTTTGTCATGTTTTAATAAGGCCAGAATTCTTTCATAAGATAGTGTATTTTTCTGAATAGGTTATATGGCTTATTCCTTCACACCATTGTCTTTTCATTATTTAGTCCCGACATAAAGATATAATACACCATTACAAGAGGAGCACTTCATTATGAGAATACCTTTACCCAAGGCTGCCAATAATCACAATGAATTACTACCTTGAAATAACCTGCATAATAAGATAGCCACTTTTAATGTAGTATCCTAATTGCCTTTATCCACCATTCAGAACACAATTGTATTCGTACAAAAACCCTGAACATAACACGTTCCTTATCTTTCAATGGTGATCTAACGTAAATTTATTCTCAGTGTTCTCAATTTCAGATTTTGCTTAACTGATTTGCTGTCTAGTTGAAGCGAAAATGGTTTCATGTTCCAAATTACATTAACACTATTCCAACTAGCTAGGCACATGTGTGCCCTGCTTTACTGATTTTGGATATTCATTTAATTAAACATTTCCAGTTGTAGAAGCAGTAATTACAAACCAATACTTTTACAGTCAAGACTAAGGAAATACAAAATAAGCAGAACATTCTCCCATTAGAGGTGCTGTGGCATTATGAGAGGACTAAAAACACTCCTTTACCACCCACCAACTTTTATCTCCCGACAAACCCCAGGTACGTCTAAGACTTTAATACTATTCCCATATCTTGAGAGGCTCTTCAAACTCCTTCCTTGCACTACCGGATTAAAAAAACAGCTTGTTGTCTGATCCCTCTCTCACCTTTAGCCCCTAACCACTCTCTCTTTCTCTCTATGTTGCAATCTGCTGTGTATCTCTCTGTTTTATTGATACTACTGTAGTCAGTGTTCCTTTGAGTAGGCATATTCCAGTTACAAGTCAAACTATACCAGTTCAGTGGCCTAAGAGAGTACACGAGGGGCTGCCTCCTCTGGGCTGCAGGGTCTTAGGAGAGGCAAGCATGGCTTCATGTCAATTAAAACTTACTTTTCCATGGGAGTACATTTTTATCTTTAGAATTCCCAGTTCTCTAGTTTCTCTCCTTTCTCCCCTAATGCAGTCTCCAAGCTCATCTTATCCATGAAACCCACCCACCTCCTGCCGACCTCATTCCCTCTAAACTGCTGACCACCCAACTTCTCTTCCTGGCTTCCATGCTGACTGACAGTCGTGGTGTCAGCCGTGGCTCAGTTGGTAGCACTACTTGCCTCTGAGTCAAAGGTTGTGGGTTCAAGTCCCACTCCAGAGACTTGAGCATAAAATCTCGGCTGACACGCCAGTGCAGTACTGAGGGAGTGCTGCACTGTCAGAGGAGCTGTCCTTTGGATGAAACATTAAACCGAGGCCCCTTCTGCCCTTTCATGTGAATGTAAGAGATTCCACACCACTACTTTCAAGAAGAGCAAGGGAGTTCTGCCTGGTGTCCTGGCCAAAACTTATCCTTCAACCAACAGCACTAAAACAGATGAACCTGGTCATTACCACATTGCTATTTGTGGGACCTTGCTGTGTGCAAATTGGCTGCCATGTTTCCTACATTTCAACAGTGACTACACTTCAAAAATTGGCTGTAAAGTGTTTTGGGACATCCTGAGATCGTGAAAGGTGCTATAATATATATTATTTCTTTCTTTCTTATATTGTAAATGGTTCCCTTTCCTCAGGCACTGTCATCAAAAATACACCCTTGACCCCTCTGTCCTTAGAAACTACCATTCCATCTCTAACCTCCTTTTCCTCTCCAAAGTCCTCGAATATGTTGTCATGTAATCAAAGTCACAAATAACATACTCTGTGACTGTGACCATGGTGCACAATCCCTCCTCATCCTTCTCAACCTGTCTGCACGCTTTGACACGGAACAATAGTCTTACAGTTCTGGGGTAATGTTTAAGTATCTCATCCAAACTGGTTCTCCCAGTTGCGCCATCAGCCTCGACACATATGTATACATTTTTATATCAATTAATGTCGAAAGAAAAAGTGGTTTGATCATAATTATTTGAACTGTTTTGTCATTTTAACAGATGGTATGGATGGTGAGGTCACCTCTTTAAGAAAAATGCAACATATTTGATATTTTGTTTTGTCATCTTTCAGTTCCGAATCCAAGGGCAAACATGATACAGCAGGAAACAGTGGAGTGCTGAAGCTTGAAACAGGAGATGAAGTGTGGCTGCGGATGGGGAATGGAGCATTGCATGGCGATCACCAAAGATACTGTACATTTTCTGGCTTCCTCCTTTTTGAGAGCAGCTAAGAACCTTGGTTGTTAATGTTGTTCCTTAATAACATTAGATGCACCATACTGAGAATATAATTAAACATTCTGATCTAATTTAACATTTTATCATGTCATGGTCCACTCAGAGTGGTGAGAGAAGCTTCATTAAAACATAAAGGGCCCATTTCTGCCTTCTGTGCTTGGCTTTGCACCAAGTATTTTTTTTAGTATTTTCACATGAACCCTGCCCTCCTCCATCTTACCCTATGGTTACTCCTGCTAGATATGTCTGGTCCATGCATGAATTTCATAGAAACATAGAAAAATAGGAGCAGGAGTAGGCCATTCGGCCCTTCGAGCCTGCTCCGCCATTCAATATGATCATGGCTGATCCTCTATCTCAATACATAGAAACATAGAAACATAGAATCTAGGAGCAGGAGTAGGCCATTCGGCCCGTCGAGCCTGCTCCACCATTCAATACGATCATGGCTGATCATTCAAATCCAGTACTCTGTCCCTGCTTTAATCCCCACAGTACACATATCCCACCCTAGCCCCGTAACCCCACGTATTTAATTCCCCCTAACATATCCCATCCTATCCCCATAACCCCACCATATTCCCACTCTCTCCCCCTACTCCTTGATGCCTTTTGTGTCTAGAAATCTATCTATCTCCTTCTTAAATAGCTTCTTCTTCATGCTGGTCAAGATGAGGGCACACTGATATTTTGTGCATCCCAACTTAAAATTTCCCCTTGTGGAGCAGACATAGGGCAGTCTAATAGTATATGCACAGTTAAGACATGCTTTGAAGGAGTTCTCACCTGTATATCATGGACTCCAGTGCCAATGCAGTCAATAGCCCAGTCTGTGAGTTGCCCTGCTCTTACCAATGTTTTATAACATAAAAAGTGGGCAAAATCTGGAAGAAATACAGCTAATGCTTGACTGCCACATGCTCCCATTATCCATAGCTCATCAAAATGGGAAGTGAGTGCGCTGTAGCAAATTTGCATATGAACATTTTGATTCCTTGCAACAAACAAGAAAATTATAATTTTGAGCATGGTCACAAGTTAGGTATGTCCGCATACATATCTATTTCTATGCCATCCTTAAGGAATGGAAAGTTGGGCCCTACAGTATTTAATCTTTAAAAATACATACCTGCATTAACAATGACATATTAATGCATGACATTAATAAAATGTATTTTATGTAGTAATTTTAAGTAGGGTTAAATGTTTTTGTCAATTCAGTCACTTTATGGCAAGATTGTGTCCAGAGAGTTGATAATTTCAGGGGTAAATTAAAAAGAAAACAGTAGCATCATAATACAATTTAATTAACATGTGAAAAGTACGCATGCTGGCAACAGTTCCAGGGTTAACATCTTTTGTGATAGAGACTGTACGATGCCAGCAAATAAATTTATATACAAGATGCCACTGATCCTTGATTCATTATGAGTGGTGTTACTGCTATGTTAGTTGGTGTTGTGGTATTCTTTATTGTATATCTGGTCACATAACATTTTACTTTTGTTTAATTTTGTTTCCTTACATCGTTGATACTCCTAATATGATCTGGTGACCCTTTACAGCCTGTCTTCCTTTAATCCCTTGGCCTTGTCAAACTTGATGCTCCATGTGGTTTTGGGTCTTCATTTATAGCCTACCGGCCCTTCAGCAAAAGAAGGCAAGGGAATGCTGTTTGGAGGCTTCATTATTCCAGCATTCATGTAACATGTAATAAAGTCGATTTAAAAATGAACTACCGGTCTTACATTTTCCCCGTTCCTGCACCCAGCGTCCACTTGACAACTGCCCACAATAATATGATTGAAACTGGGAACTCACCGGGGCCATGTTTTTGCAGAGGAGGCCGGAGCCATTTTGAGGCCTGGACCTCATTTAAATAGAGCTGTGAGCTGTGATTGCCAAATGTGTATCCCAAGTCTCAGAGAGAACATGGCATAGGACCCCACTTTGCATATTAAAAGGGGCCTACCGATGAAAGAGGCAAGGGCTTCAGCTGCCCAGCGGTTAACACCTGTACAAGTGGCAGCCAGCCAATTGTCAGCGTTATCAGCGTGGTAAGTCTACCGACCCCATTTTGAGGCCATTACTATCCCATTAATGCTGATTTCAGCAAACTCACCCATCACTTAGTGTTATAATGTATTGCAGCAATCTTGACATTTGAGCAAAAATACTACTTGGGATCATGGCCATGAATAAAAAGTTAGTTAGTAATGTTGCCTTATGCATACCCAAAAATGTTTTAATTTGGCAATTGTTTATATTGTACTTTCCTGTGCTTTTGTTAAATAATTTTTGTAAACCATCTGAAATATACAGATACATTTATGCACCATAGTCAGGAATGCCCAGAGACTTGAGCATGAAATCTAGGCTGACACTCCAGTGCAGTACTGAGAGAGTGCTGCACTGTCGGCGGTGCCGTCTTTCAGATGAGACCTTAAAACTGAGGCCCGATCTGCTCTCTCAGGTTGACGTAAAAGATCCCATGACACTGGTGTCCTGGCCAATATTAATCCCTCAACCAACATCACTGAAACAGATGACCTGGTCATTATCACAGTGCTGTTTGTGGGAGCTTGCTGTGTGCAAATTGGCTGCCGCATTTCCTACATTATAACAGTGACCACACTTCAAAATTACTTAATTGGCTGTAAAGTAGTTTGGGACGTCCTGAGATTGCGAAAGGCGCTATATAAATGCAATTTCTTTTTTCTTTTACTGGTGACTGAAATTCCATTGTTCTGGGACTCTAGCTGGTGCTCTTGGGATCGCTGTAAAAATGCAAGTTGTTGTTGCATTTCATGTTTCTGTACATTTTTTCTGTGAATATGGAAAACCAATGGTCTTGCCGATAATATACGAAACAGCTGTGATCCCCTATGATCTGTGCCACTGGATTATGGTGACTGAATTTGTGGTATTCTGGAATTTTTACCAGATTGAATTTCTTGATTTTTCTGCAAAAAATGAGAACCAATAGCCTTGACTGCAGCTTTTGTGTTAACATGTATTTTCTTTTGGTGCTGCCCTCATTATTAAGGTTGTCAATGTAAAGAACAGTTTAACAAACCTGTCTGAGATTCCATTACCCATATCACTCATTTATAAGTCCACATTTACTGATTCATGAGCACAGTTCCAGGTTCTGATTGACGCATGACTATCCCTTTGAATTCAGTTGAAAGGAGCTCAGTATAATCCAGAAAAACGTCAGGAAAATTTATCCCTGCTCAGTTTCCAACCTGAGTTGAACTGTTCTCAAAACAGTTTCTTTACACATCTTAATTATTTTACATTATATAAATCATAAGGATGCATGGAACAAGAAAAGCCAAGCCAGCACAAGAAGCCGCCAATCAACAACAACAACAACAACATACATTTATACTACCAGTAGTAAAATGCCCCAAGTCGCTTCATAGGAGCATTATCAAACAAAGTTTGACATTGAGCCACATAAGGAGATATTAGGACAGGTGCTCAAAAGGTTGATCAAAGAGGTAAATTTTAAGGAGCGGCAGAAAGGAGGAGAGAGAGGTAGATATGTGGAGAGGTTTAGCGAGGGAATTCTAGTGCTTAGGGCCTAGGCAGCTAAAGACTGAAGCCGCCAATGGTGGAGCGATGAAAATTGGCGATGCATAAGAGGCCAGAATTGGAGGAGCACAGAGATCTCAGAGGGTTGTAGGTCATACACAGGCCAGGTAAAATCCTTTCTACCATAAACTACCCCAGTGTTTTAAATTTATTCATTCATGGGATGAGGGCATCGCTGGCAAGGCCAGCATTTATTGCCCATCCCTAATTGCCCTTGAGAAGGTGGTGGTGAGCTGCCTTCTTGAACCACTACAGTCTGTAAGGTGAAGGTACTCCCACAGTGCTGTTAGGGAGGGAGTTCCAGGATTTTGACCCAGCGACGATGAAGGAACAACGATATATTTGCAAGTCATGATGGATTATGACTTGGAGGGGAACTTGGAGGTGGTGGTGTTCCCATGAGCCTGTTGCCCTTGTCCTTCTACGTGGTAAAGGTCGCGGCTTTGGGAAGTGCTGTCAAAGAATCCTTGCCGAGTTGCTGCAGTGCATCTTGCAGATGGTACACACTGCAGACACAGTGCACTGGAGGAAAGGTTTTGTATAATGTTTCCTTATTCACAAAAGTAATCAAGTGAAACTCAACTATCTATCCATCACCTAATCTCCACTATTCAGACATGCCCTTCATAGATCACAACTTTCACAAACCTCATCGGCAGGAACCATTATGTCTCATCACATTATGATTATCCCAACGTATAGTAGAGTGAACGAAGAAAGCATAGAAACATAGAAACACAGAAGATAGGAGCAGGAGTAGGCCATTCGGCCCCTCGAGCCTGCTCCGCCATTTAATGAGATCATGGCTGATCAACCAAATTGAGTACCCTGTCCCTGCTTTCTCCCCATATCCCGTGATCCCTTTAGCCTTAAGAAATATATCTAACTCCTTCTTGAATATATTTAATGAATTGGCCTCAACTGCCTTCTGTGGTAGAGAATTCCACAGGTTCACCACTCTCTGGGTGAAGAAATTCCTCCTCATCTCAGTCCTAAATGGCTTACCCCTTATCCTTAGGCTGTGACCTCTGGTTCTGGACTCCCCTGCCATTGGGAACATCCTTCCTGCATCTAGTTTGTCTAGTCCTGTTAGAATTTTATAAGTTTCAATGAGATCCCCTCTCATTCTTCTAAACTCTAGCGAATATAAGCCTAATCGACACAATCTCTCTTCATACGTCATTCCTGCCATCCCAGGTATCAGTCTGGTGAATCTTCGCTGCACTCCCTCCATGGCAAGAACATCCTTCCTCAGATAAGGCGACCAAAACTGCACACAATACTCAAGGTGTGGTCTCACCAAGGCCTTGTACAACTGCAGCAAGACATCCTTGCTCCTGTACTCGAATCCCATTTGCCTTCTTAACCGCCTGCTGCACCTGCATGCTTACCTTCAGCGACTGGTGCACAAGGACTCCCAGATCTTGTTGCACTTCCCCTCTTCCCAATCTGTTGTTATTCAGATAATAATCTGTCTTCCTGTTTTTGCCACCAAAGTGGATAACCTCGCATTTATCCACATTATACTGCATCTGCCATGCATCTGCCCAATCACCCAACCTGTCCAAATCATACTGGAGTTTCTCTGCATCCTCCTCACAGCACACACGCCCACCCAGCTTTGTGTCGTCTGCAAACTTAGAGATATTACATCTAGTTCCCTCGTCTAGATCATTAATATATATTGTGAATAGCTGATGATAAAGAGCATTGTGGAGGAAAATATATTTAAATTGTGAATTGAGGGACAGTGGGGGTAATCTTCGACTACTTCACGAAACAGGCGTAAACTCGGTGGAGCAGCCTTGGGCCAGCGCAAAGTTGACTTTGGGAGACCTGAATCATTCCTGATCCGGGCCTCAATTGACTGCCGTGGCAAGCTGTGGACACCAAATGAGCAGGGAGGGAAATCGGCTGGCTCCAATGCTGAGGTGGCCTAGGTGATCGTTGAGTGGGTCCCACATGTGCCAGCAGTGGACTGGAGTTTTTCAGTAGGCCCAATAGGATTTGTACCTGAAAATTGCCACTGGGTTGTTACAACCACCCTAAGTTCCCAATTTGTATACCGAAGCAACCTGCCTTCGGCAACAGGCTGCTCGCCCATTTACAGGCCCACCTGAAAATTGCATCAGGCGGGCCTTGTGTGTCAATTGGGTGGCCGATGTGCCCCCTCCACCCCTATTTTTAACTGTTGGCTGATTGTTTTTAAGGTGAGTAACGAGCAGCTGACAATTGAATATCACCCCCAGTACATCAAATAGGATGCGACAAAAGTAAACTGTGCAATTTATTTAGTTTTGTTCATGACTTGCAACTCCTTTTGAATTTACATGCCAAATTATTGAAATCCATTAGCCCCGGTAATTGTTGGGGAGCATTTGTGAGTGTGAGCTGTTCAACACCCTTTTGAAATTCCTGTAGGCCTGTTTCCGGCCCTGAAATGGTGCAAATGGGCATCGGCCCCCATTACTATTATTTGGGCCAGATTGCAGTGCCTGCCACTTGTCCACAGGCAACCTGTCCACTTTAAGAAAATGAATATCAGGCTGCTTGCCTTGCCAGCATCAGCCTGAAGATAAGTCCCAGGAAGGGAGCGGAGGGTGAGGTGCGTGGGGGGTAGGAGTGATAATGGGGGGTGGCGGGGCGAACTGGGCACTGCGGAGTCAGGGAACAGGGGAGCACTCCCACTTCTCCTGGCTCCACAGCAGCGATTATTAACTTTTTTAAAAAACTTACCCGCTGCTGAAGATTTCTGAGTGGAGCAGGCCGGGCTCCTGCTCTGCTCATCGGTTACCAATTTCAGCTAGGGGGGCTAAAACAGGCAATAGGCCCCTCATTTACATATGCCAAGGACGCCTGTAAAAAGGTCCGACCCATTATCGAATCGGATGCCTTTCAGGCGTACTTTGGGTGAGGGACATTGGTCTCCAAAATCTGCCCTCGTTGTCCCTATTTTACATCCGTAAACCGGGCACAACAAAGTCCAATTTCTCCCTCTTTGGGTCAGTCTGGAACTTTGCAGATATAGTTCCCACAGTTGGTAAGAATGTAAGAATAATTGCATAAAAGTTAATCATTTAATATGTAGCATAGTATAGAAATTGCGAGCTATTTATTACTTTCCTTCTTTTGAGCAGTTAGCATAGTCTATCTAACATCTGCTGTGAATATTTTAATGTATTCACTTGTTCTTCTATTGTGCATTACATTCACTTGGCATTTAATCCCTAAAATGAGGTCTGGCCTTGTGATATTTTACCACTTCTCAGAAGATGCCAGAAGAATTCCGTGGAAGCACAGACTAGACCCAGAAGCTAAGGAAATCAGAAGAACGATTTTCTATTTGTTTTATACAGCATGCTATCAAAACGTACCTAGCTATCAAACCCAGTGAACATCTTATTGAGGCCATAGAGGCTACGTCTGAGAGTATTTTAATACATGTAAACTGAAATGTCTAGAGTACGAAGCGTAGAAAAGAACCAAAAACACACCATGATATATTAAAGAGAAGTTATAATTCAAAATAGCCTATTAGCCTAGGCCGCCAAAACAAGAGTCTGGCTTTCTAAATTACAAA
Organism: Squalus acanthias; assembly: GCA_030390025.1. Classification (NCBI taxonomy): domain Eukaryota; kingdom Metazoa; phylum Chordata; class Chondrichthyes; order Squaliformes; family Squalidae; genus Squalus; species Squalus acanthias. Next base: position 38,620,567 of record CM059426.1, on the reverse strand, counting down.
TGTGGAAGTCTCTTCCCTTACCTGTTTTTATCATGTGGAGATCAACAATGTGACAAGAAATATTTTCTTAATAGTGAGAGACTAGAAACTGTGCAAAGGGACTTGGGTGTCCAGGTACACAAATCACTCAAAGCCAGTGCACAGGTACCAAAAATAATCAGAAAGGCGAACGGAATACAAAAGCAAAATACTGCGGATGCTGGAAATCTGAAATAAAAACAGAAAATGCTGGAAATACTCAGCAGGTCAGGCAGCATCTGTGGAGAGAGAAACAGAGTTAACGTTTCAGGTCGATGACCCTTCGTCAGAACGGAATGTTGGCCTTCACCTCAAGTAAGTTGAAATACAAAGGAAAGGATGTTATGCTTCTGTTGTTCAGAGCTTTGGTCAAACCACATCTGGAGTATTGTGTTCAGTTCTGGGCACCGCACCTCAGGAAGGATATATTGGCCTTGGAGGGGGTACAACACAGATTTACCAAAATGATATTGTGGCTGAAAGGGTTAAATTATGAGGACCTGTTGCATAAACTTTTTTTGTATTATCTTGCATTTAGAAGGTTATGGGGTGAATAATTGAGGGATATGGATCAAAGGCGGGTACATGGAGTTGAGGTACAGATCAGCCATGATCTGATTAAATGGGGGAACTGGCTCAGTTGGCTGAATGGTGTACTGCTGTTCCATGTTCCTAGATGATAAATACATGGTGAAATCTGTCATAAGGATAGTGTTGCTGACCTCTGCATTCACATATGGTGACATGATATAGGCTACCATTTTTTTTTGCTGCACTGCCAAATTTGACGTGCAGCTTTTAATAATATAAAAGTAGATTTTATAGGGCCCCGGACTGAACAAGAAGCATCAAATGTAATGCCTGCATAATGACACTTACTACACTTCAAAGTATTCCATTTTATATGTGAAGCGGTTTGAGACATTTCTGAGATGTGATAGGTGTTATACAAATGCAAATCTTCCTTTGTTTGAAAAGGTGAAAAGAGATCAGAATAAAACAGAAAATATTCCAAATGCATAGCAGGTGAGTCAGCAATTGTCAGAGAAAGTTCGGTAAATGTTTCAGGTATGACCCTTCATTAACTGCTCTTTCTCTTTCATGTGTTGACTGACCTATAGTGCATTTCGAGCATTTTTTTTTATTGTGGAGTTGCAGGATTTGTCTTTTTTTAATCTATGAAAAGAAATAAATTGGACTTGAGAAGTTTGCAAGATAAGAAAAGCATGTTCAGGTGTGTGGAGAGATGTAATAGTGCACGCAACACTATAAGCAGAAATTAGGGCTTTGGTTAATTAAAATGAGGAACTAAGAACAAAGAAATCTTCTAATGATCAAAAAAAGCATGAATTAGTTCATCTTTGCTTAGGTAAGCATGCAGGTGCTGCAGGCGGTGAAGAAGGCAAATGGTATGTTGGCCTTCATAGCGAAAGGGTTTGAGTATAGGAACAGGGATGTCTTGCTGCAGTTATACAGGGCCTTGGTGAGACCACACCTTGAGTACTGTGTGCAGTTTTGGTCGCCTTATCTGAGGAAGGATGTTCTTGCCATGGAAGGAGTTCAGCGAAGATTCACAAGGCTGATACCTGGGATGGCAGGAATGACATATGAGGAGAGATTGGGACGATTGGGCTTATACTCGCTGGAGTATAGAAGAATGAGAGGGGATCTCATCGAAACATATAAAATTCTGACAGGTCTGGACAAACTAGATGCAGGTAGAATGTTCCCGATGGTTGGAGAGTCCAGAACCAGGGGTCATAATCTAAGGATAAGGGGTAAGCCATTTAGGACAGAAATTAGGAAGAATTTATTCACCCAGAGAGTGGTGAACCTGTGGAATTCTCTACCACAGAAGGTAGTTGAGGCCAAGTCATTAAATATATTCAAGAATGAGTTTGATATATTTCTTAAAGCTAAAGGTATCAAGGGATATGGGGAGAAGGCAGGTACAGGGTACTGAGTTTGGATGATTAGCCATGATCTCATCGAATGGCGGAGCAGGCTCGAGGGGCCAAATGGCCTACTCCTGCTCCTATCTTCTATGTTTCTATGTTTCTATGAATTCAAGCAATTGCTGTAATTAAATGTGGTTATGCGTTGGGGCCATTAAGAAAACTGTTAATTCAACAGCCTTCTCAGTTCATTAATTTTATTAATTTGTTTAATGGCGTCTAATATTTTGTTACTACTGCTGTTCTGCTTCATCTATCCTGTTCAACCAGCAATGTCACAGGCCTTTAATTCAGTTTTCTACTGTCACTTTTCAACTTAAGACCGTATTCTTCCTCCATTCGCCCCTACTTCTAACATCAAGAACCCTGAACCAAGCATGCAGATAAACTGAACTGTGACCCCTCAGCAGTGATGACACAATGGCCAAGATTTTGCGGTCACCAGCAAAGGAATGTTGCGCTTACAGCTGCCCAAAGAATTTTTGCGGGCTTTTGAGCTGCAACTTGCTGTCATTGGGTGTCTAATCCAGCGTAGAGCCCTCCATAGGGGATCTGTGGCATGTATGAACAGGGTAAGCAACAGCGTGTCTCTTCAACCAATCAGATTGAAGAATCCTCACTGAGACTTGCAGAGGGGAATTTTAATGTTCTGGCACGCTGGGAGTGGGGGGTCTGGTAGATTTAATTCCACAGCGTGCGTGTGACCTCACTAACAGGTTCCCTGCCCGGAAGTCAGCCTGATTGACAGGCTTGCCTTCCAGTTGGGCGGGAAATGCTGGGGAAGGGGCTGCAGCCCCAGGTAAGTGCGAGCCCTGTCCCTGTGGGGGGGAGTCCGATCCTGGGGCGGGGAGGGGGGTGGTGTCTGATCCCCGACCCCAGGGGGATCCGATCCTTGACCCCGGGTGGGGTCCAATCCCGGTGGGGGGAGTTTGTAGGGGGGTGCATTGATGGCGGGGAGCTTGGGGGGCCGGGAGAAACACTCTTGCTCCTCCAGGCCCACAAGGAATGCTTCCCGAGGCTGTCCTCAACTCGCTGCAGCTGCTGGGATTCCCGAGGCCCGGGAACCCCAGCCGGCCACAGTTAAATCCGAGGCTTCCAGCCTCATTATCATATTTAAAGTGCCAACTCGCCTCCTGGGAGCAGGTTGGCTGCCTGCCCCCTATCCCGCCTCCATTAAAACTGGAACTGGGTGGGTTGGTGGTGAGTTGGGGTCGGAATTCAGATTTTTTAACACTTTAACCTCGCACCTGACACAAATCCATACGTTTTTGGGGTTAAAATCTCCCTGCAGAGTCTAAACCAGGAAGTATAAATTAGAATATTTAATTTAACGTAAAATCATGTACAGAAAGCGAAATAAAGAGAGGGAAAGAAAGATGGGATTGAGAGAGAGAGAGAGTGAGATATGAAAGAGACAGAAAGGAAAAGGTAAATAAAAATGTCTTTTTTAAAAATCTCCAACAATAATTAAAATCTGAAGGAAGGCAACCCCACACTTCTAAATTTAAATTTTCAGTGCCAGAGAGGTTGTTTGGCAGTAATTAAGACTTATCACGCAATTAAAAATTCACTTAAACCTGAATGCACCAGCCCTAACTTTTTCTGGCGTGTTTAGTGGGTAACTATTGGGTAAGTACCGCAACTTCACGTCCTTCATGCATTTTAATGCCGGTACCGGTGTAGAGCAATTTGTGGAGGAGCAGGGCAACTAGGACAGCGACTTCCGGGTTTTCGCATTTAACTACATATGTGCGGACTCCATAAGTTGTTGTACGATTTACTCCATAATAACGGTGAGCGCTGATAGTCTCGCCGTTATTCTTCTGGCAAAATCCGGGCCATTAATACTTTTGATCACTGTAAGGAGAACCAGGAAAACAGATTATTCGATCTTTTTATTTCATTGTTATGTGTGGGACCTTGCTGTGGGCAATTTGGCTGCCACATTTCACTACATTATAACAGTGACTACACTTCAAAAGTAATTCATTGGCAGTGCAGCACTTTGGGAGGTCCTTTTGTCCTGGAAAGTGCTATACAAATGGAAGTTCCTTTCTATCTTTAACTATAATACACAGTCATCCAATTACAGAAACACTCAAAATCAAGTTCCAGAAATGATCTATAGAAAAACCTCACACATCAAAGCCTTTAAAACTACCACACAGAAAGACTATTAAAGAAAGGGTAGAGTTGATTAGAAACAAAAAAAACTCTTCACTTCGATAGATTTCTTTCATAAAATAACATTTTGGGATACAGTATCTGAGTAATTTGAGACATGACATGTGGTAATTGTAGCATGCTTGGAAGGAACAGATGACCTTGGACTTATGGTTCCCAAAGCTCTCCACCACTGGATTTTTCTTGTGTTATTTCTGGCTCTGTTTCAGACTAATTGATAGAGATTGATTGCTATGATTAGTCAACAACTCCATTATGGTGTGAATACTAGGATGGTAGAAGTTGAAGTAGATAGACCATGGTCTCTTTATGTCTAGCAAACCCTATGTTCCAATTGCTACCTACAGAAAGGATGGCGGAGCTCATCGGAAAAAAAGAAAATAGAGTATAAAACAGAAAAAGACATACAAAGGATAAAATAGAATATATTTTTTTCAAAAAGCAATGAAGTAAGACTAAAGTTCAATTAATACAATTTGAAGATAAAAGCCTCCAAAATCTGTGATGGCAGCATCCTGGCATAAGTGCATTGACTTGGCCAAAGTTTCTATAGTCAAAGGGAGGTCCCTTTAGTTAAATATAAATGGTGAGCGCCTGTGGCACTCGAGATATATGTGGGTCACCCGACCACCGAGGAGGTGGCACACTGTGGCACTGCTTGTTGAGGCCAGGGGGCTGCTAAGTTCCCCCTCAAAAGGAAGATGAGATTTTCTAGCTCCCTCAACACCTTTGTAAGGGGACCGATAAAAATAATTGCTTACAATTCTTCAGGAGCCGAGGCTGCAACCTAGGCCTTGGCCCTTGGGTCTAACTCTGCCAAGGCAACAGCTGATACACCTGCTTTCACTTGGCCCACTAGTTTCCATGAATATGTTGGGTCCCCGTGAGACTAGGGACATGGGAACTCGCAGCATTGGGAGTACCTGCTCTCGGGCCCTCCCCCTCCTAAGCCGCTGGCTTTGTAAAGGGTGGGTGGAAGCATCCCTTCTGGCGCAGTCCAACTGGTGCTCCAGAAGGGCCACAGATATTTGGCCTCAGCGGGAGAATCGGGAAGAAGAGAATATGAAGAAAATGGAACAAAAAGCAAAAAAATTGAAGATGCTGGAAAATGAAACATAAACAGAAAATTCTGGAATCACCCAGCAGGTCAGTCAGCCTCTTGGAGATAGAAACAGACAAGTTAATGTTTTGGGTGCGGACTCTTTGTCAAAACTTACTTATATTTCAGGTGTGAACCCTTTGACAAAATTATACCCGGGCTAAAAGGGTTAAATTATGAGGACGGGTTGCTTAGACTAGGCTTGTATTACCTTGAGTATAGAAGATTAAGGAGTGATCTAATTGAGGTGTTTGAGATGATCAAAGGTGTTGATAGTGTTGATAGAGAGGAACTATTTCCTCTGGTGGGGGAGTCAGGAAGCACTTCTTTACACAAAGGGTAGTAGAAATCTCAAACTCTCTCACCCACAAAGCTATTGAGGCTAGGTCATGTGAAAATGTCAATACTGAGATTGATAGATTTTTGTTAGACAAGAGTATTAAGGGATACGGAACTAAGGTGGGTAAATGGAGTTCAGATACAGATCAGCCATGATCGAATTGATGGGCAGAACAGGCTTGAGGGACTGAATGGCCAACTCCTGTTCCTATGTTCCTATATTCCAAGATACTACCTGGCCTTTTGAGTTTTTCCAGCATTTTATATTTTTTAAAGAATAAGGAAGGTATAAACCCCTCAAATTCTGCCAGACCCCAGCCATAATTCTGGCAAGAGTTCAACGGAACCCACCAGGAAATGGAAGGAACCTGATCCTGATTGTGTTGGGTCCACGTAATTTCCAGGATTTTCTGGTCAGCCTAGTAAAGGGCAGAATCTGTAACAAGGTTACAGGATGGACCCAGAGGTGGATTCGGGGTTGGGGACTATCTATGCCACGATTCCTACTTAGTCGGGATCCGGTGCAGGATTGGAGGACGATACACCGAATGAGACAAGGTGTCCCAACCTCCAGATGAGTGGAAATGGGCCCCACTGATATGTCCAGGCCTGGAAAACAACCTGGATCCCTGCTGAATGTAAACATTTACATAAGGTCTAAAAGGACAGTCAATGGGGTCTGGGGAAGCCTGGACAACTGTCCCCCAATGGTGGTGAACACCAGATTTTCCGGAAGTTTGGGACAGGCAGGTGCCGGAAGATGTGCCTGTAGTGGTTAGGGCACTCACCAGCCTATGCAAATTAGGCTCCCTCCTGCTTTTTTATTATTCGTTCCTGGGATGTGGGCATCGCTGGCAAGGCCAGCATTTATTGCCCATCCCTAATTGCCCTTGAGAAGGTGGTGGTGAGCCACCTTCCTGAACTGCTGCAGTCCGCATGGTGAAGGTACTCCCATAGTGCTGTTAGGGAGGGAGTTCCAGGATTTTGACCCAGAGACTATGAAGGAATGGCGACATATTTCCAAGTCAGGATGGTGTGTAACTTGAAGGGGAAATTGGAGGTGATGGTGTTCGCATGTGCCTGCTGCCCTTGTCTTTCTAGGTGGTAGAGTCATGGGTTTGGGAGGTGCTGTCAAAGAAGCCTTGGCATCTGCAGTGCATCTTGCAGATGGTAAACACTGCTGCCACAGTGTACCAGTGCTGGAGGGAGTGAATGTTTAAGGTGGTTGATGGGGTGCCAATCAAGCTTTGTCCTTCTTGTTGAGCTTCTTGAGTGTTGTTGGAGCTGCACTCATCCAGGCAAGTGGAGAGTATTCCATCACATTCCTGACTTGTACCTTGTAGATGGTGGAAAGGCTTCGGGGAGTCAGGAGGTGAGACACTCGCCGCAAAATACCTAGCCTCTGACCTACTCTTGTAGCCATAGTATTTATGTCGCTGGTCCAGTTAAGTTTCTGGTCAATGGTGACCCTCCAGGATGTTGATGTTGGGGGCGATTCAGCGATGGTAAGGCCATTGAATATCAAGGGGCGGTGGTTAGACACTCTCTTGTTGGAGCTAGTCATTTCCCGGCACTTGTGTGGCGCGAATGTTACTTGCCACTTATTAGCCCAAGCCTGAAAGTTGTCCAGGTCTTGCTGCATGCGGGCATAGACTGCTTCATTATCTGAGGAGTTGCGAATGGAACTGAACATGGTGCAATCATCAGCGAACATCCCCACTTCTGACGTTATGATGGAGGGAAGGTCATTGATGAAGCAACTGTCCATGCAAACGCTGGTGGAGTCAGTGCTACAGGCTACTGGCAGGCACAATCCCACATGATCGCTGGATAGCAGCCCGCAGGTTTTGGGGACCTGTATATTTAAAACATGTTGCTGTTATTTAAACTTTGTTTTTATTTTAGTATTCTATGAGAATATTTCAGCATTAGAGATCTTCCTGACATGTGAGTAGCTTTTTGTTGGAATTTTTGGGTTTCCATCAGTTTCAGTCAGTGAGCTAAAAATGATAAGGAATGACTGGCCCTGGGAATCCGAAATTCTCCAAAGCTGCCAGAAGACTAAGAGTGACATTTTAACAACTAACATTAGATTATAAACGCAAGCCAACACAATTTATAAGCACAGCTACAATACCATTCTTGTCAGCTTTTCCCTGGGTGAGGAAAGATAATGCCAACAGCTGCCCTCTGAAAAATGAATAAAAATTCCTGAGCACCACATCTGGCCTCAGTGCCTTCCTGGGAAAAATCAGCAGGGTTCCGACTCCTCATCATTATGACCCATTCTTGAAAGTATGCACGTGTTGACATCCGTGACAACAGGATCACGTTTGCATTTGATGTCCTCCCCAATAGCCTAGGCTCACGGATGATGGATAGCAACTCGTGTGAGTTAGTGGAGGATTGGGACTGCACCCCAGTATGATTCAATAGCTTCAGTACAGATGGGGAGGAAACAGCAGAGAAAATCAAAATAAAAAGACATATGGTCGAACTTAAAATGTGACAGCAATGACACGATGGTTTTTGTGGCTCAGGGCATTGGGTGCATTAACGTACATAGGATACATCAACTTCACTGCAGGAAACCTGTTTTCACTTTGCAGTCATTTGATTTATAAGAGCCTTTTTCAGTTACCACAGTCACCTAACAGGTTGCTGAATAATGTGCTCACACTCACTGAGAGATACTGCGTCTCTAGTTCATTAGAGTGCTGGCATAACAATGTTGATTGAGACAGAAGGCATTCTACAAATTTACGGCATTTAACTCACAGGAGAACAGGGAAAAGTATCGTATGCAATCATGGGAGACAAAAACAGCCATAAGAGTAGCCTAGAGATCTCTGAAAAAGATGGTATGTAATTGTGGCAGTAATAGCAAAAGCTTTTTCAGCTATGTCAGAAGTCAGAAGATCATTAAGGACAACGAAAGGATATTGTAGAGCAGATACAAACTGATTTTGAGGTTATAGCAGAGCTGCTATTTGACTATTTTACACCAGTCTATTCTCCTGTAGATGATTCTTATGAACCAGATGAGGGGTGCTCAGTATTGAATAGCATTACTTCTTTTTATTCGTTCCTGGGATGTGGGCATCGCTGGAAATGGCAGCATTTATTGCCCACCCCTAATTGCCCTTGAGAAGGTGGTGGTGAGCCGCCTTCTTGAACCGCTGCAGTCCGTGTGGTGAAGGTACACCCACAGTGCTGTTAGGGAGGGAGTTCCAGGATTTTGACACAGAGACGATGAAGGAACGGTGATGGGCTGGATTTTACGAACCTCGGCGGGTCGGTTGCGGGCGACGTCGGTGGCGGGTCCCGACCCTGCTGCTGGCTCCATTCCGCTGTCTAAAATTAATTTACCATGATGGGGCTTGTTCAGCCCACCCAGTGTGTTTCCCGGACAATTAGAGGAAACGGGTCTGGTGACATCATTTGATGACGCGTCATCAGCCGGTTTCCTTAAAGGGACCATGGCGAACTTCCTTTTGACAGTTCTGCTGTCAGTGTTCTACAACATTGAGGTGCTGCAAACACTGACAAGCACTGTACAGTGGTGCAGGTTGCACCCAGGCTCTCCAATGACCCCCTCCCTGCTTACGGAGGGAGTCTCAGCACGCAGATGGGCGGAAGAGACCTCCCTAGGAGATCAACACAGCCTGGTTGCATATTGCAGAGGAAAGCACAAGCAGGGATGTGGTCAGGAGGACCAGGCTGCGGTGCTACAAACCTTTCAATGATCTCAGTAGATCACAAAACGTTAGTACAAAGCCACACTCAACCTCATCCTGCTGTGTCTCTCATCACATCCCCATCACTCTGCCTTCCCTACCCTACTCCTGCACATCCTTACTCACAGCAACTTACCTTGCACTTCCACCCATCCCTCTCTATCTACATTATCAATTCCCCATCTCACTAGCCACCCCTCACACTCACCCTCATCCTAGTGCAATCATACCAGCTAACAGCACACAAGGGTAGCCACTTGGGTGTTTTATGCAATGTTCATGTAAATTTTCTGTTAATGTGGTGTCAAACATTGAAACCTTTATTTTCAACACTTTGCTTTCTTGGACAGATTTGTGTGCACCTTTGGAAGTGGCTTAGTGAGTTGCAGTGAATGATGAGACATAATGGTAGCCCCCACAATGGTGATGAGTGTGAAAGGAATGGCTTGGGCATTGTAGGGATGCTGAATAGTCAGCATGGATTTCAAAAGGGAAAGTCTTGCTTGACAAAGATCGTTGAATTTTTTGAAGAGGTAACAGAGAGACTAGACATGGGTAATGCAGTAGATGTAATTTATCTAGATTTTCAAAAGGCCTTCGATAAGGTAACACATAATAGACTAATGAATAAGGTCAGAGAATGTGGAGTCAGGGGACAAGTAGCAGAATGGATAGCTAGCTGGCTTCAAGACAGAAAGCAGAGAATAGGGGGAAAGGGTAGCTATTTCACAGTGGCAGGAGGCGGGTAGTGGTGTTCCACAAGGATCAGTGCTGGGACCACTGTTCATAATTTATATTGATGATTTAGACTTTGGAATCAAAAACACAATTTCTAAATTTGCGGATAACACCAAATTGTGGGGGATAGTTAATACTGAAGAGGACTGCAACAAATTACAGGAAGACATTAATAAACTTGCAGAATGGGCATATGATTGGCAAATGAAATTCAACACAGATCAATGTGAGGTATTGGGCCAAAAATTCGGCCCTTGCCGGGTGAGTACGCACTGTGTACTCACCCGTTAGGCATCCTGAAGTGCCAGTTTCCTGCATGCACTGCACATGCGCGGGAAACCGGAACTTCCGGTCTGGTGAAGGGAGCAGTTCAGAGGTGAACCGCGTGTGCGGTAAAGGCTGCGCGCACGCAACAAACTTAGGTTTTTTTTCAGGTTTCTACGGGAGGGTAAGTATTGAAGAACCTGCACTTTTAAAAAGGAGGCGCAGGACCTGTTTTCAACAAGGTAAGTGGTTAATTAATTATAATTTAAAATTTTTTCAACAGGTTTATCTTTTTTAGATACTTTAAAGAAAGGTAAGTTTATTTTTAGCACTGTTAAAAAGTTTTTTAATTTTTTCAAAAATTTTAATTTTTGTTTAAAGTAGTTAATTTATTTAACTTATAGTTATTTTATAAATGTGATGGTTTTTAAAAAAAAATTATTTTAAGTTTAGCTGTTCTTTTGGGGCCGATTTCAATTCACAGATTTGACAGGTCTTGCTGTCAAATCTATGAATGAAAGATGGTCTGCTACCATTGGCTCTCCATGGCCCACGTGATCCCAGGGGACACATCGCACTAACTACGCCCCTGGGACATGCAAGCACTGCACGCCGGCACTTGGAGCAGGCCCAGGAGCTGAAGTTCCCGTGGGCCGAGAGGTCAACGGCAGGCGCGGTAGGTAAGTGTGCGCGCGATCCTTACCCCCGCGGCAAGCTGGAGAGACGAATTTCAGGGCCATTACATTTTGGTAGGAAGAGGTAGGATGTGAGTTTGCGTGGGGTAGAGGAAGAAAGGGATCTTGGAGTACAAATACACAAATCACTACAAGTAGTGACACAGGTCAACAAGGCCATAAAAAAGCAAACCAGGGACTAGGATTTATTTCCAGATTAATAGAATTGAAAAGTAGTGAAGTTATGCTAAACTTGTATCAAACCTTGGTTAGACCACACTTGTTAGAGTAGATACAGAGAGAGTGTTTCCACTTGTGGGGAGGAGCATAACTAGAGGCCATCAAGATAATATAGTCACCAAGAAATCAAATAGGGAATTCAGAAAAAACTTCTTTATCCAGAGAGTGGTGAGAATGGAACTCGCTACCACAGGGAGTGGTTGAAGCGAATATATAGATGCATTTAAGGGGAGGCTAGATAAGCATATGAGGGATAAGGGAATAGAGGGTTCTGCTGACAGAGTTAGATGAGGAAAGACAGGAGGAGGCTCGAGTGGAGCATAAATGCCGGCAAAGACTGGTTGGGCCGAATGGTCTGTTTCTGTGCTGTATATCCTATGTAATCCTATGTAATTCATGGTGTTGGTGTGGGGTGGTGCCAACCTGGCACATCATGTGGCAGCCAAGGTGTACAGCATCAAGTGAAGTAAATCTGGCCATGGTGAGACCATCCCTGGCCTCCCGGGCAGCAATGTGATTGGGTGCTGATGTCCTGTGTCTTGTGCAGCATCGGTTGATTGAGGAGAAGGTTAGTGTTGTTGGTGCTGCTGGTGTGCCTGGTGATGCTGGTGTGCCTAGTGATGCTGGTGTTGGGGCTGATCGTGGTGGATTCTGAGGACCAAGGTGAGAGAGTTTCAAAGGCACCCATGCTGATGGATTAGATGGCAGGAGAAGTAGAGATGACAAAAGCGATCTGTCAATGGTAGGAAAAGTAATGAGGTCAGACTGGATGGAGACTTGTGTCAAGACTTGCAGCATCCTGAATCTGTAGTGGAAATGCAGTTTAGAGAACCGAGTGGTTAAGGGAACATTTCTCAATTAGCTGGGAGCTTTGACTTGACATTTGAAGCTGTAAACTCATCAGCTGATTCAATGGATAGTAACCTCTTGTCTCAGCTTCACAGACGAGGTCTAGGCACAGCTGGAAACTGGTGGGTGACCTGTCAAATCAAAAAAACTGGGAAAAAAACAATGATAAGTGGCTGTAAACAAGCCACGAATGATTTTACTTGCCTCCCCCGCCGCTGCGTGTTGGATCTGCTCAGCGCTGACAGACCCGACGCTTTGTAAAAGCGCATGGCGGCGGGTTCACAGCAGGGTCCCGACCCACTGGGGCAAAATAAAACACTTTCCCACCCGACCCGCCACCCATTGCACCTGCTGACCCCCCGCAAAATCCAGTCCGATATATTTTTGGATAGTGTGTGACTTGGAGGGGAACTTGCAGATGGTGGTGTTCCCATGCGCCTGCTGCCCTTGTCCTTCTAGGTGGAAGAGGTTGCGGGTTTGGGAGGTGCTGTCAAAGAAGCCTTGGCGAGTTGCTGCAGTGCATCTTACAGATGGTACACACTGCAGACACGGTACGCCGGTGGTGGAGGGAGTGAATGTTTAAGGTGGTGGATGGGGTGCCAATCAAGCAGGCTAATTTGTCCTGGATGGTGTAGAGCTACTTGAGTGTTGTTGGAGCTACACTCATCCAGGCAAGTGGAGAGTATTCCATCACACTCTTGACTTGTGCCTTGTAGTTGGTGGAAAGGCTTTGGGGAGTCAGGAGGTTGTAAGGTTTTCAAAATTTACAGATCCCCAAAACCTAAGGAAAAAGGACTTTGGAACTACCTCAGAGTGATAAAAATGCATTTGGGCCTAACATAAGGAATTTAAGACCAAAAACCAAGTTTTGGCATTTTAAAAACATGTCTGGGCCTGTAAAGGGACAAGGAGGTGGATTCGACCTCTGTAAAAGCAGTTTGGCTATTGCAGTTAATTACACTGTCTGGGGAACCGTGATGACCTCACTCAAGCCCCAGCAGACATTAACATTTGAACAATAGACCCTGGGAAAAGACAGGCCCACCCAAAATACAGGTCCCATCAAAACCGATTACAGGGCCCATCAGAAACATGCATAATACAAATCACTCAGGCCGATTCTATAGAAAGACCGAGTCCAGCCTAGAAAACCAAACACAAAACCAATCAACTGTAATCAACCAAGGAGATCGACAGGACGCAAGCCATCCCAAAAGCCATTGGACACTTATTAAAGTCGTTACCGTTAACGAGCCCTCCAAAATCTTACAATGCACAGATAAGGAAGCTTCAATTAGTATAATTGAAAGGCTGTTTTCTCAAGAAGTCAGTCAGCAGTTACAACTGCTCAGGAGTTCGATTTCTCCAGTAGAGTTACACAGCAGCAAGGAATTCAGCAAGCAGTTAAACAAGAAGCTGTTCAGGGAGTTCAGCAAGAAGCTGTTGAAGGGAGTTCAACAAGTTAAGGAGTTCAGCAGTTCTCAGGAGTTCGAGATCTCCAGTAGAGTTACACGGCAGTTCAAGGAGACAAGCAGTTACACAGTTACAACAGAAAGGAGTTCTCGAGTACAACCGTACACAGTTTCAACAAAACAAGCAGGCAGCAAGGAACAAGCAGGCCGACATGCAAGAAGAAACCAGAGCGACCGCCTCAGTGACCATCGGACACCTCGCGGCAACAACGGGCCTTACGAAACTTTTACTCAAAAGACTCTAAACCCTAACTCTCAACTGTCAAGGATTCGTTTGGTGAGCATTATCCTTGGTTCTCCAGAGTCCAACCTAGCTAGTAAAGTGGGATTGGGAGGGGTGAAGTATTCTCCTAATGTTATTTCCCTCGCTTGTACCGAAGTGTTCCCCATTTTTAGAGTGTTAAGAGTGTTTGTGTTGTGTTTTACTTTCTTAAATAAAGATCAAAGTTCTTGCATCAAAACCAATTGTCTGCTGCACCTTTTATCACAACCCCCAAATAAGTCCAAGGTCTAGAACCAAGGGAGTGGGAGCAATTCGAACCGCTCAGAAGTCAGAGGTGAAGCTGACACAAACCACCACCCCCTACAGGTGAGTCACTCGCCGCAGAATACCCAGCCTCTGACCTGCTCTTGTTGCCACAGTATTTATGTGGCTGGTCCAGGTAATTTTCTGGTCAATGGTGACCCCCAGGATGTTGATGGTGGGGAATTCGGTGATGGTAGTGCCGTTGAATGTCAAGGGTGGTGGTCAGACGCTCTATTGTAGAGATAGTCATTGCCTGGCACTTGTGTGGCGCAAATGTTACTTGCCACTTATCAGCACAAGCCTGAATGTTGTCCAGGTCTTGCTGCATGTGGACACGGACTGCTTCATTATCTGAGGAGTTGCAAATGGCACTGAACACTGTGCAGTCGTCAGCGAACATCCCCACTTCTGACCTTATGATGGAGAGAAGATCATTGATGAAGCAGCTGAAGATGGTTGGGCCTAGACACTGCCTTGAGGAACTCCTGCAGCGATGTCCTGCAGCTGGGATGATTGGACTCCAACAACCACAGCCATCTTCCTTTGTGTGACTCCTGCCAGTGGAGAATCATTCCCCTGCTTCCCATTGACTTCAATTTTACTAGGGCTCCTTGATGCCACACTCGGTCAAATGCTGCTGCTGTCAAGGGCAGTCACTCTTACCTCACCTCTGGAATTCAGCTCTTTTACCCATGTTTGGACCAAGGCTGTAATGAGGTCAGGAGCCGAGTGGTCCTGGCGGATCCCAAACTGGACATCAGTGAGCAGGCTACTGGTGAGTAATTGCCGCTTGATAGCATTGTCGACGACACCTTCCATCACTTTGCTGATGATTAAGAGTAGCCTGATGGGGCGGTAATTGACCGGATTGGATTTGTCCTGCTTTTTGTGGACAGGACATACCTGGGCAGTTTTCCACATTGTCGGGTAGATGCCAGTGTTGTAGCTGTACTGGAACAGCTTGGCTAGAGTCTCGGCTAGTTCTGGAGCACAAGTCTTCAGCACGACAGCCGGGATATTGTCAGGGGCCATAGCCTTTGCTGTATCCAGTGCACTTAGCCGTTTCTTGATATCACATGGAGTGAATCGAATTGGCTGAAGACTGGCTTCTGTGATGGTGGGGACCTCAGGAGGAGACCGAGATGGATCATACACTCAGCACTTCTGGCTGAAGATGGTTGCAAACGCTTTAGCCATGTCTTTTGCACTCATGTGCTGGGCTCCGCCATCATTGAGAATGGGGATGTTCCAGGACCCTCCTCCTCCTGTTAGTTGTTTAATGGTCCACCACCATTCACAACTGGATGTGGCAGGACTGCAGCGCTTTAATCTGATCCGTTGGTTGTGGGATTGCTTAGCTCTGTCTATAGCATGCTGCTTCCGCTTTTTAGCATGCATGTAGTCTGTGTTGCAGCTTCCCCAGGTTGGCACCTCATTTTTATGTACTTCGATAAAGTGCCACATAAAAGGTTACTGCATAAGATAAGAGCTCACAGAATTGGGGGTAATATATTAGCATGGATAGAGAATTGGCTAACTAACAGACAGCAGAGAGTCGGGATAAATGGGTCATTTTCCGGTTGGCAAATGGTAACTAGTGGGGTGCCACAGGGATCAGTGCTGGGGCCTCAACTATTTACAATCTACATTAATGACTTGGATGAAGGGATCGAATGAAATGTAGCCAAGTTTGTGGATGATACAAAGATGGGTGGCAAAGCAAGTTGTGCAGAGGACTCAAAGAATCTGCAAAGGGATATAGACAGGCTAAGTGAGTGGGCAAACATTTGACAGCTGGAGTATAATGTGGGAAAGTGCAAGGTTATGCACTTCGGCAGGAAAAATAAAAAAGCAAACTATTATTTAAACGGAGAGAGATTACAAAATGTTACAGTTCAGAGCGACCTGGGGGTCCTTGTGCATGAAACACAAAAAGTTAGCATGCAGGTACAACAAGTAATCAAAAAGGCAAATGGAATGTTGGCCTTTATTTCAAGGGGGTTGGAGTATAAAAGCAGGGAAATCCTGCTACAACTGTACAGGGTATTGGTGAGAGCACACCTTGAGTACTGCGTACAGTTTTGATCTCCTTATTTAAGGAAGGATATACTTGTATTGGAGGCAGCTCAGAGACGATTCACTAGGTTAATTCCAGAGATGAGTGGGTTGACTTATGAGGAAAGGTTGAGCAGGCTGGGCCTATACTCATTGGAATTCAGAAGAATGAGAGGTGATCTTATTGAAACATATAAGATACTGAGGGGGCTCGACAAGGTAGATGCAGAGACGATGTTTCCCCTTGTGGGGAAATCTAGAACTCGGGGGCACAGTTTCAGAATAAAGGGTCACCCTTTTAGAACTGAGATGAGGAGGAATTTCTTCTCTCAGAGGGTCGTAAATCTGTGGAATTCTCTGCCCCAGAGAGCTGTGGAGGTTGGGTCATTAAATACATTTAAGGTGGAGATAGACAAATTTTTGCAAGATATGGGAGTGAAGGGTTATGGGGAGCGGGCTGGGAAGTGGCTTTGAGCCCAAGATCAGCCATGATCTTATTGAATGATGGAGCAGGCTCGAGGGGCCAAGTGGCCTATTCCTGCTCCTATTACTTATGTTCTTATGTTCTTATGTTCTTCTGACTAGTGCTGCTCCTGGCATGCTCTTCTACACTTCTTATTGAACCAGCGTTGGTCCCCTGGCTTGATGGTAATGGTAGAGTAAGGGATATGCCGGGCCATGAGGTTACAGATTGTGGTGGAATACAATTTTGCTGCTGCTGATGGCCCACAGCACCTCATGGATGCCCAATTTTGAGCTGCTAGATCTCTTCTGAATCTATCCCATTTAGCACGGTGGTAGTGCCACACAACACAATGGAGGGTGTCCTCAGTGTGAAGACGGGACTTCGTCTCCACAAGGACTGTGCGGTGGTCACTGCTACCAATACTGCCATGGACAGATGCATCTGTGACAGGTAGATTGGTGAAAACTGTGAAGGAATAGCCAGGATTCAGAAAAATACATGATACTAGGAACAGATTTCTGAAATTATTAATAAATGACATACTGGGTTTAAAAGTCTGAAAGCCTCGGCGACACAGGCTGCAAACAGAATACAGGCTTATGAGATAAGATCAGTTGTTAACACAAAGCTGTGAACACAGGCTTTGAAATGGGAATGGGTTATTGACCAAGAAACAAGCCCTATTGATAAAGCAAAGGTTTGCTTCCAGAGCGTCTGAACATTGGAATCAAAACAATAGAATGACTCAAGTAAAGTGTTATAATCTAACACGTCGAACAGGTGCACAGAACATTAAAAAAAACAAGTGCCTTTGAAAGAATGACATCAAGTAAAAGAAATGCCTGCTGAACAAATAGTTTTAATGTTAAGCTTGAAAGATGGAGTCCCAAGGTCTGATAAAAACCAATTGAAGTAAATTAGAAATGCATGAAGATACTAGAGAAGTGTTTTTAATTTACAAATTGTAAAAAGTACACAAACAAGACGACTTTGAAAATATTACTTCAATGGATACACCAAGCAATCACATTGTTCTTGTATTGAACTTGGAATGTCACAGAGTCACAACGTCTGAAAATAACCAGTTAAAGTAGTATTAGAAATTCAATAGAAAGACTTCGATAAGAATTGCATCAAACAGAAACCATTGCTGTCATTGTGTTTATGATGGTTTTGGAAACACCTAAACAGGACACCAGTCTAAAAGCTGACAGCTGAAATGACAGTAAAGAATAGAACAAAGTCAGCAAAGAATGACTTGATACAATTAAGCTTACACAAACACGAAAACTTCAAAGAATAAGCCACCCAAAAAAGAGTATAAAAATAGAGCTTTTCAGACAGAAAAGTCAGAAGTCGCTGAGAAGGCAAGCATTTCTCAACTTAACAGACATTCTCTGTAAGTTTACAACTTTTGAGTCTCGGGAATCAAGGTATTTGATTTTGGTGGATATTCTGGATTAAGAAATAAGTAGAAGTGTGGAAATGTAACGAAGTTAAGATTTGAGAATAAGGATCTCTGATAAAATAATGTAAGCTATTTGTATTTTGAACGATTAAAGTTGCGATTGCCATAATAAATGTTAACTGAATGTCGGTTCTGTAATAAATCTATATATTTTTATAATAGTCTCAAAGAGCATTTCTGTATCATTTTGCGAACTCAAATTCTGTACACTCAAAGGAGTTGCAGAATTCTGGGGGGTATTCCGGACCCTTATAATATCCGGAAGGTTACAGTCTAGTTAAACTTATTAAAAGTACTATGTGGAGCATGGTAACATCTTTAGACCGTTTCTTTCCTTTAGGGAGAGGTAGTCTGACCTTTAGACCCAATTAAGCGTCTTATGGGATCCGGCTACCGCTAACTTTTTGAGGGTAAACGTCTGGGGAATACGTCTGATCTGGGGTAGTCCAAAAGGGCTAGGACTTGTAATTATCCCTTCAAAATGAGGTCAAGTAGGTTTTTCCCTCGTGCTGGTTCTCTCACCACCTTCTGCAGGCCCAGTCTGGCAGTTATCTCCTTGAGGACTTGGCCAGCTCGGTCAGTAGTGGTGCTACAGAGCCACTTCTGATGATGGATGTTGAAGTTCCCCACCCAGAGTACATTCTGTGCCCTTGCTACTCTCCGTGCTTCTTCCAAGTGATGTTCAATATGGAGGAGTACTGATTCATCAGTGAGGGAGGGCGGTAGGTGGTAATCAGCAGGAGGTTTCCTTGCCCATGCTTGACCTGATGCCATGAAACTTCATGGGGTCTGGAGTCAATGTTGAGGACTCCCAGGGCCACTCCCTCCTGACTGTATACCACTGTGCCTCCACCTCTGGTGGGTCTGTCCTGCCGGTGGGACAGGACATACCCAGGGATTGTGATGGAGGAGTCTGGGACATTGGCAAACTGGTATGATTTTGTTAGTATGACTATGTCAGGCTATTGCTTGACTAGTCTGTGGGACAGCTCTCCCAATTTTGGCACAAGTCCCCAGATGTTGGTGAGGAGGACTTTGCAGGGTTAACTGGGCTGGGTGTGCCGTTGTCATGTCTGAAGCCGGTGCCGAATCAATGCCGGGTGGTATGTCCGGTTTTATTCTTATTATGGTTTCTTGTAGCGGTTTGTTACAACTGAGTGGCTTGCTAGGCCATTTCAGACGGCAGTTAAGAGTCAACCACATTGCTGTGGGTCTGGAGTCACATATAGGCCAGACCAGGTAAGGATGGCAGAATTTCTTCCCTCATTAGACTCGGGAACAGTGCCCATGGATTGGAGGGTAGCTAACGTTACCCCACTATTCAAAAAGGGGGGTAGGGAAAAAGCAGGTAATTACAGACCTGTAAGCCTTACATCAGTTGTGGGCAAAATGCTGGAGTCCATCATTAAGGATGAAATAGCGGAGCACTTAGCAAATGGGGACAGGATAGGACAGAGTCAACATGGATTTACAAAGGGTAAATCGTGCTTGACTAATCTATTGGAATTTTTTGAGGGAGTAACTGGTAAAATAGATGGGGGAGAGCCAGTAGATGTGATGTACCTGGACTTCCAAAAGGCCTTCGACAAGGTCCCACATAAAAGATTAGCATGGAAAATTGAAGCTCATGGGATAAAGGGGAAAGTATTGACGTGGATAGAGAACTGGCTGTCAGATAGAAAACAGAGAGTTGGAATAAACGGCTCATTTTCTGAATGGCAGGCAGTAACAAGTGGGGTACCACAGGGATCTGTACTGGGTCCCCAGCTGTTCACAATTTACATTAATGACCTGGATCAGGGAGTCGGATGCAGCATTTCCAAATTTGCAGACGACACTAAACTAGGAGGGGGGGTGGGCTCAGAGGAGGAGACCAGGAAGCTCCAGAGCGATTTGGACAGACTGGGTGATTGGGCGGATAAATGGCAGATGCACTATAATGTGGACAAGTGCGAAGTTATCCACCTTGGGTGCAGGAACGGGAGGGCAAATTATTATTTAAATGGCAATAAATTGGGAGAGGGGGAAGTACAGAGAGACCTGGGTGTTCTTGTACACCAGTCACTGAAGGCGAGCATGCAGGTGCAAAAGGCGGTCAAGAAGGCAAACGGTATGCTGGCCTTCATAGCAAAAGGGTTGGAATACAGGAACAGGGATGCCTTGCTGCAGCTGTACAGGGCACTGGTGAGACCACACCTCGAGTACTGTGTACAGTTTTGGTCGCCTCATCTGAGGAAAGATGTTCTTGCCATGGAGGGGGTGCAGCGGCGATTCACCAGGCTGATACCAGGAATGGCGGGATTGACCTATGAGGAGAGACTTTGTAGTTTAGGGATGTACACACTGGAGTTTAGAAGATTGAGAGGGGACCTCATAGAAGTGTATAAAATTCTGACAGGTCTAGACAGACTAGATGCAGAAGGAATGTTTCCCTTGGCGGGTGAGAACAGAACTAGAGGACATAATTTAAGGATAAGGGCTAAACCATTTAGGACAGAAATGAGGGGGAATTTCTTCACTCAGAGGGTGGTGAACCTGTGGAACTCATTGCCACAGAGGGCAGTGTACGCCAGCTCATTAAATATATTTAAGAGGGAATTAGATATATTTCTACAGGCAAAAGGGGTTAAGGGTTACGGAGAGAAGGCGGGGACGGGATACTGAATTGGAGGATCAGCCATGATCTCATTAAATGGCGGAGCAGGCTCGAAGGGCCGGATGGCCTACTCCTGCTCCTATCTTCTATGTATCTATGTAACGACATTAGTGAACCAGATGGGTGTTTTCGACAATCCGGTAGTTTCATGGTTACCATTACTGATACTAGCTTTTTGTTCCAGATTTATTTAATTAACTGAAATTAAATTCCACAGCTGCCGTGGTGGGATTTGAACTCACGTCTCCGGATTATTAGTCCAGACCTCTGGATTACTAGTCCAGTAGCACAACCACTATGCTACCTTTCCCATTATTAATATTAAAATAGATAGTAATATTATCTTGGATTGATTAGGAAAGATCAAAATTGACAGGGCCCCAGGTCTGGATAATATCTATCCAAGGGTGATTAAAGAGATGGGAGAGGTGCTCTGTGAGCCCCTTGCCCGTATCTTCAAACGTTCAATAGAGTCAGGGATTGTTTCCATTAGACTGGAAGCTAGCTCATGAAGTACTGATTTTCAAAAAATGGGAAAAATCAGAGACAGGGAACTTCTTCTTCTTAGGCAGTCCCTCGGAACCGAGGACTACAGCCTCTGTCACTGGTGGGGCAGACGGTGGTTGAAGGGGCGGGTGGGTGAGGTGCGCTCCTTCTGCTGTTTGCGCTTGGCTTCTGCTTGCTCCCGGTGAAGAGACTCAATGTGTTTGGCGCCTTCCCGGATGCGTCTCCTCCACTTTGAGCGGTCTTGGGCCAGGGATTCCCAGGTGTCGGAGGGGATGTTGCACTTTTTCAAGGAGGCTTTGAGGGTGTCCTTGAAGCATTTCCTCTGCCCACCTGGGGCTCTCTTGCTGTGTCGGAGCTCCGAGTAGAGCGCTTGCGGGAGAAGAGGAGGAGGAAGAAGACACCGCGTCACTGCATGTCTCACCCGCAGGCACCAGCTGAGATACTGCCACTACATGTTCTTTAGAGACTAGTATAGTACATAAGAACATAAGAATTAGGAGCAGTTGTAGGCTATACGGCCCTTCAAGCTTGCTCTGCCATTCAATAAGATCATGGCTGATCTTCGACCTCAAGTTCACTTTCCCGCTCGATCCCCATATCCTTGATTCCCCTAGAGTACAAAAATCTATCTATCTTAACCTTGAATATACTCAATGACTCAGTATCCAGAGCCCTTTGAGGTAGAGAATTCCAATATCCCTCAGAATCTGATATGTTTCACCTCTCATTCTTCTAAACTCCAGAGAGTGTAGGCCCAATCTACTCAATCTCTCCAGTCACTAGGGTAGTGGATGAGACATTGTCTACCTGGAATTCAGAAAGCTTTTGATAAGGTACCTCACACGAGGTTACTTGGTAATTTGAAAGCCTAGAAATTGGATAAGGCCCGAAAATGGGCATGGGGATCACCATGCGCGATTAACCCATGCCTGTTTGGAGGACTGCAGGCAGCACACAAACTTTGTGCTGCCTGCTAATTTACATGATTGTAGCATTCAACCTAGCACTGAATGCACTGCTGAGTGACTGAATGCTCAGCAGCGGGCTCAATTTATACGTGGCTAGCTCCAATTAAAGCTCGCCACCACTTCTTAAAGCGGAGGTGCATTCTGGCTGTAGCAGCTGCTGGAACTGGTTGTGGAGGCAAAGGTCAGAAAGAAGAAGGCTGAATAATGGCTCAACACGCCAGAGAAAGGGCTCCAAGGCTCTCGGATGCAATACTGGAAGACTTAGTCCAGGAGGCCAACTCCAGGAGAGAGGACCTCTTTCCATAGGGGGCCAGGAGGCCCTCCATGCAACAGATCAGACTGCAGTGGGAGCAGAGAGCCACTGTGGTAAATGCCAGCAATTTAGCCCCGAGGACCTGGACTCAGTGCAGGAAGAAGTTTAATGACCTCACATGAGTGGCCAAGGTCAGTGAATTCATCTTCAAGTGACACATCCCACCATCTGCACCATGAGCCTCACACAATGCTCAATGTACCACACCCCCATCACTCACCTACCGACAATCTCTACCAAGCACGACTCATACCTCACATTCATAGCTTCACCTCACCCGCAAACACTTACCACTGCTGCAAGCCTCACACCCACATCTCACAGCTTGAACCCACTGTCAGCTATTATACCATGATAGGCACAACACCCAAACACATTACACCACACTCACTGACACACTACACTTTCTCTTGCAGGAAAAGGTGGCAACAACCGGCACCAGCAGAACCTAACCTCACCTCACCCCCTTGGAGGAGACGGTGCTGGCCATTGACCTTGACGTTGTGTTTGACCCTGAGATGAGTTTCCGACCACATAACCGCGCCATCACCAAGACTGCCTACTTCCACCTCCGTAACATCACCCGACTCTGACCCTGCCTCAGTTAATCTTCTGCTGAAACCCTCATCCATGCCTTTATTACCTCTAGACTTGACTATTCCAATGATCTCCTGGCCGGCCTCCCATCTTCCACCCTACATAAATTTGTGCTCATCCAAAACTCTGCTGCCTGTATCTAAACTCGCACCAAGTCTTGTTCACTCATCATCCCTGGCTGGCTGGATTAACACCTAGTACAAAGGAAGATGGTTGTAGTTGTTGGCGGTCAATCATCTCAGCCCCAGGACATCGCTGCAGGAGTCCCTCAGGGCAGTGACCTCGGCCCAACCATCTTCAGCTGCTTCATCAATGACCTTCCCTCCATCATAAGGTCAGAGGTGGGGATGTTTGCTGATGACTGCACATTGTTCAGTTCCATTCGCAACTCCTCAGATAATGAAACAGTCCATGCCCACATGCAACAAGACCTGGACAACATTCAGGCTTGGGCTGATAAGTGACAGGTAACATTCATGCCACACAAGTGCCAGGCAATGACTATCTCCAACAAGAGAGCGTCTAACCACCGCCCTTGACATTCAACGGCATTACCATCGCTGAATCCCCCAACATTAACATCCTGGGGGTCACCATTGACCAGAAACTTAACTGGACCAGCTGCATAAGTACTGTGGTTACAAGAGCAGTCAGAGGCTGGCTATTCTGTGGCGAGTGCCTCACCTCCTGACTCCCCAAAGCCTTTCCAGCATCTACAAGGCACATGTCAGGAGTGTGATGGAATACTCTCCAATTGCCAGGATGAGTGCAGCTCCAACAACACTCAAGAAGCTTGACAACATCCAGGACAAAGCAGCCTGCTTGATTGGTACCCCATCCATCACCTTAAACTTTCACTCCCTCCACCACCGGCGTACCGTGGCTGCAGTGTGTACCATCTACATGATGCACTGCAGCAACATGCCGAGGCTTCTTCGGCAGCACTTCCCAAACCTGCGACCTCTTCTACCTGGAAGAACAAGTGCAGCAGGCGCATGGGAACACCATCCCCTCCATAAGTTCCCCTCCAAGTTACATACCATCCTGATTTGGAAATGTATCACCGTTCCTTCATTGTCACTGGGTCAAAATCCTGGAGCTCCCTCCCGAACAGCACTGTGGGCGTACCTTCACCACAAGGACTGCAGTAGTTCAAGAAGGTGACTCGAGCCTGCTCTGCCATTCAATAAGATCATGGCTGATCATCGACGTAAACTCCACTTTCCTGCCCGATCTCCATATCCCTTGATTCCCTGCGTTGCAAATATCTATCTATCTCAGCCTTGAATATACTCAAAGACTCAGCATCCACAGCCCTCTGGGGCAGAGAATTCAAAAGATTCACAACCCTCTGAGTGAAGAAATTCCTCCTCATCTCAGTCTTAAATGGCCTACCCCTTATCCTGAGACTATGCCCCCTAGTTCTAGATACTCCAGCCAGGGGAAACAACCTCTCAGCATCTACCCTGTCAATCCCCTTCAGAATCTTGTATGTTTCAATGAGATCACTTCTCATTCTTCTAAACTCCGTTTTACTGCAATTATATAGGGCCCTGGTGAGACCACACCTGGAGTATTGTGTACAGGTTTTGTCTCCTTACTGAGGAAGGATACACTTGCCATAGAGGGAGTGCAACAAAGGTTCACCAGACTGATTCCTGAGATTGGGGGGATTGTCCTATGAGGAGAGATTGAGTAGACTCGGCCTATATTCCCTAGAATTTAGAAGAATGAGAGGTGATCACAATGAAACATACAAAATTCTTTCAGGGCTTGACAGGGTAGATGAAGGGAAAATGTTTCCCCTGGCTGGGGAGTGTAGAACCAGGGGTCACAGTCTCAGAATAAGGAGTCGGGCATTTAGGACTGAGATGAGGAGAAATTTCTTCACTCAGAGGGTGGTGAATCTTTGGAATTCTCTACCCCAGAGGGTTGTGGAGGCTCAGTCATTGAGTATATTCAAGACAGGGATCGATAGATTTTTGGATATTAAGGGAATCAAAGGATATGGGGATAGTGCAGGAAAGTGGAGTTGAGGTCGAAGATCAGCCATGATCTTATTGAATGGTGGAGCAGGCTCGAGTGGCCAAATGGCCTACTCCTTGCTCCTATTTCTTACGTTCTTATGTTCTTATTGCACACAGGAGATGTCATCACAAATTGTTTGCTGTAGCAAGCATGGAATATAATTGAGAATAATCAACATGGATTGCAGCAAAAATACAGCCATGGGAGAAAAATGTTGAGATAATTACTGATGAACTGATATTATTATTGATTACTAAGAGCATTGCTGTTAAAGGGGGATCATCATGATCTTGATCTTTTTAAACAGGTTGAGAGATTTTCCTCAATGGTGGCATCACCATTAAGGTGGGGTTGAGGCGGCACTTCTTCCTACTGGTCCAACCCTGCCGTGATCCCAACTTATTTTCCTGAGTCAGAGTTAATAAATGCTGCAGGGCAGATGCCCAACAGCCCCCTAAATGGTGCCAGCACAAATTTTTGAATGTCTCTGAATAAACCTGGCAGCCAGGCAGTTGGAAGGATTGGGAGAGGGAGGGGCAAGAAATCTACTACTTTTCAGCCCAAAGAAAAACTTACTCATGCTTCTTGCTGCCACCATTCCCCTACCACCTCTTTCCTTCTGGCCTTTCCCTCCATCAGTAGCGCAGATGTGTGAACAGAGGGGAATTAGCCAGAATCCTAAACTCCGCCCCTCACTGTCATTTGAATGCGGTGGTGAGTGGCGATGGTGGTGGGCAATATTAGTGGCGGAGAGGATGAAAGAATGGTGTTGGCCAATTTTAGTGGTGGAAATTCTACACAAGGCCTTCCTGCCCATTTTACTACATTCGAGGAGGATGCTGAGAAACTCCAGTATGATTTGGACAGGTTGGGTGATTGGGCAGAAGCATGGAAGATGCAGTATAATGTGGATAAATGCGAGGTTATCCACTTTGGTGGCAAAAACAGAAAGGCAGATTATTATCTGAACGGCAATAGATTGGGAGAAGGGGAAGTGCAACGAGACCTGGGTGTCCTTGTGCACCAGTCGCTGAAGGTAAGCATGCAGGTACAGCAGGCAGTTAAGAAGGCAAATGGTATGTTGGCCTTCGTAGCGAGAGGGTTTGAGTACAGGAACAAGGATGTCTTGCTGCAGCTGTACAGGGCCTTGGTGAGACCACACCTTGAGTATTGTGTGCAGTTTTGGTCGCCTTATCTGAGGAAGGATGTTCTTGCCATGGAGGGAGTGCAGCGAAGATTCACCAGACTGATACCTGGGATGGCAGGAATAATGTACGAGGAGAGATTGGGTCGATTGGGCTTATACTCGCTGGAGTTTAGAAGAATGAGAGGAGATCTCATTGAAACGTATAAAATTCTAACAGGACTAGACAGACTAGATGCAGGAAGGATGTTCCCGATGGTGGGTGAGTCCAGAACAAGAGGTCACAGTCTAAAGATAAGGGGTAAGCCATTTAGGACAGAGATGAGGAGGAATTTCTTCACCCAGAGAGTGGTGAACCTGTGGAATTCTCTACCACAGAAGGCAGTTGAGGCCAAGTCAGTAAATATATTCAAGAAGGAGTTAGATATATTTCTTAAGCTAAAGGGATCAAGGGATATGGGGAGAAGGCAGGGACAGGGTACTGAATTTGGATGATCAGCCATGATCTCATCGAATGGCGGAGCAGGCTTGAGGGGCCGAATGGCCTACTCCTGCTCCTATCTTCTATGTTTCTATGTTTCTCTATCCCCGGGCTGCTCATTCTTGGGCCAGAAATCAGAGGAAATCCACCTTGCTATAATTCTACAACAGTTAATAACAACCTGCTTTCAAAACAATAGTTGGGAATGACCATTTTGACTGCGCCAGAATTATTGCAGTGTGTCCGGTATTTTTAATGCTTTAACACTTGTTTGCAAATAACTTTTACATAAAATAGTTTTCAACCGTTTATGCTATTTCTCTTGGGGTCCACTGAACTCCCAACAAAGTTACAGTAGGAGATCGGGACATCGGGCAGGGTCAACATTTTATGCAACAGATAGAATTTAGTGACTGGAGACAGCTGCTTCATCAAAAGTCTCCTTGTACATTTCTTAGTTTACAAACCTGATAAAATAATTTGAGAGCCAGTTACCTGGGCATTGTAAGAATACATCAGCGCTGTAAAGTAACTTGACTGAACTCAAAGTTGACCAAATTTAATGGACCGGCATACCTTGAGAGATGGAGGGCCGTGTTACTGGGCAAATTCCGTAAAAAGCACTGATAAGGAAGTGGGCTTTGAGAGTTCTGTGAAACAAACCTTCGAGCCATTGTTAACAGGAACTTCTTCAGACAATGGCGTAACTGGCCTTGAGGCCCACTGACTAACAGATAAGGAGAGGAGAAAGAAAAACAACTATTAGCCATTGTTAAAGTAGTCTGGGACACGTACGCATTGGGTGGTCTGCTAAGTTTTGGGGTATAAAAAGTGCAGTCGAAAGACACCAGGGGCTGCTGCAGTGAGTTGGGCGACTTGATCGGTCACACAGAGAAGAGAACCTACTAATCACCGCTGAACTGATCACTCGCTGGTGTTAGTATGTATGTATGCTTGTACTTGCTTGTAATCGCTGTTGAATTTAAGTAAAGAATAGTTACCCTGAAATCTTTGTCTCGAGTTTTCTGTTCCAATACTCTAAGTACTGTTCGACTGGAGTAAAAACTTACAAGTCTTACAGCATTAATGCCCCTATTAAATTGGAGCCATTTCAGGTTATGTACATCTTCAAACAGCGTAATTTTGTCACAGAAGTTTATATTCGGCAAAAGTGATCTTACAAAGTTATGATTATTATGATAAAGACATGTGAAGGAGAAAGCACAATCTAAGCATGGGCAGGTTTTAAATATTCATGTCCCAGGAATTTGCTGGAGCTACTTACATCCTTTCGTCTGTGTGGACCTCCTTATCTTCCTCAGTATTCCTTACTTCCTGCAATATAGAGGTTTTAAAAATCCAGCATCACTCAGCCACTACTTGTATTTCTGATCTTCACTGCTACACTTTTCAACCTTGGTAATGTCCTGTGCCCTTACCCTTCACAAAATACAATAAATAACAGTTGAAACAGTTGTAGTACATTTGATGTTATTAAAAATAAAAATATCTGTGCAAAAATAAAAAGAAAGCGGCTCCAGTTTTGAAAGATTATTTTGTTTACAAAAATGTTATCAATTTTTAGTTTAACAACTTTTATTTTTCAATTATTACATCCTTCCAGGAAGCTTATGTTGGGCAGAAAGTCCTTGAAGAAAGAATTGCCACAGGTACAAATACCAGCTAGTCATGATTAATCCAGGCCAGCCTGTATTGTAAGACTGATGATAGGGCATAATAAAAGCTGTCATGGCTGCAAATGTGTCAAGCTTTACTGTTGTTCGTGTTCAAAGGGTTATTAGAAGTTATTCTTCCCGGAAGAGTTTTTATTGTAAATTTTATTGGCCTCTCCATTTTGTGCTGTAACCTACAAAGCAGAAAACAGCATTAATTTCCTTTATTGCTTCATAAAACAATGTTGAAGTTATGATGCAGTTCCTCAGGGTGTAACTTTTGCTGACATAGTAAAGATCTGCCAAATACGTCGTACCCTAAGGATTGTACAACAACATTCATTCAAATAGCACCTTTGAAATAGAAAATATCTCAAGGCGCTTCAGAGAACTAATAACAACAAAAGTAGCAGAATTAGAACAGTTGAAAGCATGATCAGAAAACTAGGTTTTGAGAAGGTCTTTAAAAGCAAGGAGACAAGCAGCAAGGTGAAGTGGTTCAGAGAGAGAGTTCTAAAGAGTATGGCTGAGGAGGCTGAAGACTGCCACTGATGATGAAATGGAGGGAGGAGGTGCAAAGGAGGCTAGAATTGGAGGACTGAAGTGCATGAGCTGTGATGTAGGGCTAGATGAGTTTGAGGGGATAAGGTGCATTGGGTCATAGCGTGAATTTAATGCGAGGATGAGGATTTTGAACTTGACATGGATGGGCAAGTGGGATTGGACACGTCACATTTGTGTCTGTTTGAGCTTAGAATGCCAGTGAGTCTGGAGTTAGCAAAAGCATGGAAAAGGTTTTCGGCAGCAGTATGGTTGAGGTAAGGGCAGACGCAGGCAACGTTTTAGAGGTAAATGGTTTTGTTGTTGAATAGGATATGGGACTTGAAACTCAACTCAGGGTCACCAGTACACTGAGGTTTTGCAAAGTCTGGTTCAATCATGGTGAGTACCTGGGTAGGAGAATTGAATCAGGGGCAAAGGTACAGAATCTTTGGTGGAAATTGAGGAAGATGGCTTTGGTCGTCCCAACGTTCAATGGAGATGGAACACTGATAAGAGGTGGTGTTGCAGATTGGACTGGTTGACCATGTCACTTGCCACAGTAAGGAAAATGCACCATGATTGCAGTTACACAGGATTTTGTTGGTGACATTGTTGCTCTGGACAGGAGAAAGCCTTACTGAAGGATTTCAAACTGAGGATTGTGGGAGAGGTGAGCATGTTCAAGAACCATTAGGGAAAAAGAAGGTTTGAGGTAGGGTATAGTTATGGATTCTAGTTACGTGGATAGGTTGGAGAAACTGGTGTTGTTCTCCTTAGAGCAGAGAAGGCTAAGAGGAGATTTGATAAAGGTGTTTAAAATCATGAAGGGTTTAGATAGATCAACTAAAGAGGAACTGTTTCCAATGGCTGAAGGGTCAATAACCAAAGGGCACAGATTGAGGTGATTGGCAAAAGAGCCAGAGGCGACATGAGGGAAAACCTTTTTACGCAATGAATGGTTAGGATTTGGAATGCACTGCATGATAGGGTGGTGGATACAGATTCAATCGGAGCCTTCAAAAGGGAATTGGATAAATACTTGAAAGGGAAAAATTGCAAGGATATGGGTAAAGAACAAGGGAGTGGGACTAACTGCATGTTTGGATCTTTGGAATTCTCTACCCCAGAGAGCTGTGGATGCTCATTCGTTGAATATATTCAAAAATGAGAAGTCACACAACACCAGGTTATAGTCCAACAGATTTATTTTAAATTACAAGCTTTCGGAGCTATCGCCCCTTCCTCAGGTAGAGTAGCTGTGAGAGAATCTCCCAGAATTCACAATATAAACACAGAAAAAATGTATTCAAATCTTTCCCTACATCAAATATTGTGAATTCTGGGAGATTCTCTCACAGCTACTCTACCTGAGGAAGGGCCGACAGCTCCGAAAGCTTGTAATTTTAAATAAATCTGTTGGACTATAACCTGGTGTTGTGCGACTTCTCATTTTTGTCCACCCCAGTCCAACGCAGAGTTCGCTAGATTTTTGGATACTAAGGGAATCAAGGGGTATGGGGATAGTGCGGGTAGGTGGAATTGAGGTACAAGATCAGCCATGATCTTAATGAATGGTGGAGCAGTCTCGAAGGGCTGAATGGCCTACTCCTGCTCCTATTTCTTATGTTCTTATGTTCTAACTGGATTACTCTTCGAAAGAGCCGGCGCAGACTTGATGGGCTGAATGGCCTCCTTCTGTGCTGTATTATTCTATGATTCTAGTTGGAGAGGACAGAAAGGTTGAAAGTGAGCTCTTTGGGTAGGGGTGCTGACTGGAGTTTTTAAGGGGAGGGAAATTATGCCAGTTAAAAGGAGTTATTTATGAGGTCAACGAACACTAGGATAGGGAAAGGTAATTGGGTGGTTAGATGTGTTCTGGGAGCACTAAGTCCAGCAAAGTTATCAGGCGGCTTAACAAACACACAGATCTTTCCCAGAAATATACACAGACTACGGAATGATATACACACAGAAGCAGACTATATCTATTCATATATACAGATATAGACTATAAATTGTAAAATAATTCTACTCATATCTCTCATACAGTAAGTAAAACCAAGATATCACAACCACAACCAACACAGGGTCTTAGAAAGGAAACAAGGATACTATCAGTGTATACAAATAGCGTGTGAATCTGGACACAGGGAAATATTTGATTAAAGGCTATTTTCTGTCAAACCCTTGGCTGCTTCAAAAAATATTAGACAAATGTATCCCTTGTGGGTCTAATTAATTCTGGCTCTCCAGATCGGAGGCTGTCTATGTTAACTCAAGCTTCCTTGAATTGCCAATGTTTCTGCTGACCCAACTATCATACAATTGCCCACTATCTTTCACACACTGAAAGGTAAAGCAGTCCAAAGGTCCACCAAAGCCCCACCCACCATTCCAGTAATCCTGATTTTTTTAATGACTCTGGTAGATGAATAGACGTGTTGCAGCAGTTCTCAGCTGGTGTCCTATGAAAGCATCCAAGTTCTTTTTAGGACTTATTGGGGTTGAATTTCTGCGAGGGTTCTACCGATCATCTGCCATAATGTTGGTGGAAGATCCGCGGAAATCCCAGCAGAAAGTCAACGTTATAATTCTTTTGAGATATGTGCCACTAAAAGAAATGGAAAAAAGTCCATTCCCTCGCAGAGAAAGAATATTCCAAGGCAATACTATTGTGTTTCTAGTAAGGCGAAGAAAAATTGAATTTAACAACACAAATATGTAACTACATTTGCAGTATTTTTGACTATAGAAAATAAAGGCTAAATTGTTCTGATTATTTATCATTCAATTTTTTATGAAGGTAGGAACGGTCCCTCCCATTTTGACAATATAACTTTCTTTAAATCGACTACTTAAAACTAGACATCAATCAGAGGGATGATCCATTTTAAAGAGAGACATGCAGGAGGTATGGGCGGCACGGTGGCATAGTGGTTAGCACTGGTGCCTCACAGCGCCAGGAACCCGGGTTCAAATCCGGCCTCGGGTGACTGTCTGTGTGGAGTTTGCACATTCTCCCCGTGTCTGCGTGGGTTTCCTCCGGGTGCTCCGGTTTCCTCCCACAGTCCAAAAATGTGCGGGTTAGGTTGATTTGGCTATGATAAATTGACCCTTAGTGTTGGGGGGGGATTAAATATGTGGGGTTACGGGGATAGGATGGGATATGTTAGGGGGAATTAAATACGTGGGGTTACGGGGATAGGGTGGGATATGTGTCGGTGCAGGCTCGATGGGGATTCTGTGGGGGAAAGCAGGGACAGGGTACTGGATTTGGATGATCAGCCATGATCGTATTGAATGGCGGAGCAGGCTCGACGGGCCGAATGGCCTACTCTTGCTCCTAGTTTCTATGTTTCTATGTAATATGATATGGCCTGTGATTAGTGTGCAGGAGCTAAATTGGGCTCTGTAACACCTGCTTTTTGGGTGTTACAAGGCCTCCAAAAGAATGAAAAAGGTGTCCGCAATGGGCATGCACACTTTCGACAGGAAGTGCGCCGGACGCCATATTTGTAAAGGGGTTTGCACGCATACCGAACAACTGCCGGAAACATGCAGAGCAAGCAGATCATGACGCCAATCAATGTGCAATGCTGATTTGACTCCAGCGCTGCCATTTTCGAGCTCCACGCTGCAGCCTACACCCTCTCTTAACTTTGCACAGCTGAACACGGCATTAAACGGAATGAAGGACCTCCCACCAGCGCTATTTAAAGGGCTCATGAACTAATAACAGGTTAGTTGCTGGATTTTTTTCTTCTGGCTGTTGGTGCAATTCTACATGTTTTGGGAGCTTTTCATACTTGTCTAAAGTTTCAATACTCTACAGGGAGTGGTCTGGCTGGTACTGAAGTACTTTTTGGTGACTTAAAGAATTGCGCTGAAAGGAATTGCTTGCAGACATGGGTGGTCCAGTAGGCCTACCTACTGGAATTGAACATGACTGGGAGAATGAGGCGATGCCACGCAGAGCAGGACAAGCTGCTGGAAGAGGGAGAAGGAGGAGGGGATAAAGGCTCTCAGCAGGAGGCCATATCGACAGAGAGTCTTTCGAGAGCAATTCTCTTACCTCAACTTCAACGATGATCAATGCTTGAGACGTCTGAGCTTCACTAAAAAGTTCGTGACTGAAATCTGCCACCTGCTGCAGCCACAACTCCAACCTCAGAGCAGGGCAAGGACCGCATTGCCTGTGGCTGTCAAGGTGACCGTGGCTCTGAACTTGTGTGCATCGGGCTCCTTCCAGGCTGCTGCTGGAGATCTAAGCAACATCTCGCAGTTTGCAGTACACTTCTGCATAAGTGAGGTCACTGAGGCTCTCTATGCAAAAAGAGACAGCTTCATCTGATTCCCTCTTGCCAGAGACAAGCAAGTGGCGCGAGCACGAGGGTTTGCTCAGATTATAGGCTTCTCCAAGGTGCAGGATGCCATTGACTGCACACACATTGCTTTGCTTGTGTCTCATGTCAGTTCTGCCATTTTCCTGAACCAAGAGGGATTCCACTTCCTCAATGTGCAGCCACAGGCAATGCATCATGCAGGTCAATGCCCGGTATCCTGGCATTAATCATGATTTGTTCATTCTGCGGCAGTCCTCTGTGCCACCTGTATTTGAACCACCACGGTAAATCTTTGGCTGGCTACTGGGCGACAAGGGTTTCCACTCATGACATAGTTCATGACTCCGGTCTGGAACCCAGGCACATGTGCACAACAGGCATACCATGAGAATCATGCTGCCACAAGGAATATTATTGAGCACACCATTGGTGTCCTCAAGCAACGCTTCCGCTGCCTGGACTGCTCTGGAGGATCCCTGCAGTACTCAGCTGAGCAGGTCTCAAGGTTTGTGGGGACATACTCCATGCTGCACAACATTGCCATTATGAGGAAACAGCCCATGCCACCACCTATCTGGCGAGAAGCTGAGGAACAAGAGCACAAGGTGGAGGAGGAAGAGGAAGAACAGGAAGAGGAAGGGAGGTTGCATAGGATCACATAGGATTACATAGGATATACGGCACAGAAACAGGCTATTCGGCCCAAGCAGTTCATGCCGGCGTTTATGCTCCACTTGAGCCTCCTCCCATCGTTCCTCATCTAAATCTATCAGCGTAACCCTCTATTTCTTTCTCCTTCATATGCTTGTCCAGCCTCCCCTTAAATGTATCTATACTATTCGCTTCAACAACTCCCTGTGATAGCGAGTTCCACATTCTCACCACTCTTTGAGTTATGAAGTTTCTTCTGAATTCCCTATTGGATTTCTTGGTGACTATCTTATATTGATGGCCTCTAGTTATGCTCTTCCCCACAAATGGAAACATTTTCTCTGTATCCACTCTATCAAAACCTTTCATAATTTTAAAGACCTCTATCAGGTCACCCCTCAGCCTTCTTTTTTCAAAAGAAAAGAGACCCAGCCTGTTCATCCTTTCCTGATATGTATACCCTCACATTTCTGGTTCCATCCTTGTAAATCTTCTCTGCACCCTCCCCAGTGCCTCTGTATCCTTTTTATAATATGGTGACCAGAACTGCACGCAGTACTTGTGGTCTAACCAAGGTTCGATACAGGTTTAGCACAACTTCCCTACTTTTCAATTCTATCCCTCTAGAAATAAACCCTAGTGCTT
Organism: Squalus acanthias; assembly: GCA_030390025.1. NCBI lineage: Eukaryota > Metazoa > Chordata > Chondrichthyes > Squaliformes > Squalidae > Squalus > Squalus acanthias. Next base: position 38,585,934 of record CM059426.1, on the reverse strand, counting down.
GGTTTGCTTTTTTAATGGCCTTGCTAACATGTGGCGCAAATTTTAGTAATTTGTGTATTTGTACTCTGAGAAACCTTCGTTCCTCTACCCCACCTAGACTTGCACCCTCCAAGTGATAAGTGATCTCCCTATTCTTCCTACCAAAATGTAATACCTCACATTTATCTGTGTTGAACTTCATTTGCCAATTATTTGCCCATTCTGCAAGTTTATTAATGTCCTCCTGTAATTTGTTGCAGTCCTCCTCAGTATTGACTCTCCCCCACCAATTTGGTATCATCCGCAAATTTAGAAATTGTGTTTTTGATTCAAAGTCTAAATCGTTAATGTAAATTGTGAACAGCAGTGGTCCCAGCACTGATCCTTGTGGAACACCACTACCCACCTTCTGCCACTGTGAATAGCTACCCTTTACTCCCACTCTTTGCTTTCTGTCTTGAAGCCAGCTAGCAATCCATTCTGCTACTTGTCCCCTGACTCCACATTCTCTTAATGTATTCATTAGTCTATTATGGGGTACCTTATCGAAGGCCTTTTGAAAATCTAGATAAATTCCATCTACTGCATTACCATTGTCTACTCTCTCTGTTACCTCTTCAAAAAATTCAATGAGGTTGGTCAAGCAAGATTTTCCCTTTTGAAATCCATGCTGACTATTCATTATTATACTTTTCATTTCTAGATGTTCTTCCATTCTCTCCTTTAATAGGATTCCATTATTTTTCCTACCACCGATATTAAGCTGACTGGTCTATAATTCCCTGGACGTGTTCTATCTCCCTTAAATATAGGTATTACGTTAGCTATCCACCAGTCCTCTGGCACTAAACCATTTTCTAATGAATTATTAAATATGTGTAGTAATGCCTCTGCTATCTCTTCCCTAGATTTAAAAAAATGCATGGATGCAATCCAAGAATTTTATCCTCTTTGAGTTTGATTAGTTTATTTAATATATCCACTTTTTTATTTTAAATGCACTTATCTCATTACTCATTTCATCATCCAATGTCATGTCCACCTGTTCTATCTCCCTGGTAAATACCGAAGTAAAATAATGATTTAATATTTCTGCCATCTCTCTATCATTACCTGTGGTATTGTCCTGTCTATCCCTTAATGGCCCTATTCGCATCCCAACCTTCCTTTTTCTTTTGATGTGCCTGTAAAATATTTTACTATTTTGTTTTATGTTCCTTGATAATTTAATTTCATAGTTCCTCTTTGACATTCTAATTTTTTGTTGACTTCTCTCCTAATCCCTTCGTATTCTCTCTTATCATGCACTCCTCTATTGTCTATTGTAAGACTTTCTCTTACTACTGTTCGGACCTCGAGAATTACGAATTGGCTTAATAATGACAGACAAGGATGTGATCAATAAAATTGGTCTTTATTCACACTATAGTTCAAAATTCGAGTGTGCATAGAAGAACCTTTGGCAATAAATTCAAAGAACTCTCGGCAATAAATATGCCTGCAACTTATTAATTCAAATTTGCATAAAAGTACCCCCTTAACAATTCAAACGTACATAAAAGTACCCCTTTAGCTACATCTAAGCTTATGTCTGACTTTCATACATGCTCCTTCATCTCTGGGTGATCGGTCAAGGGAAATTGTAAGTCAAAACATAAACTGGCCATCTTTCTCATTTCAATCTTCCTCCTGCTCTGTCTTCTGTGTTCTTTTTTTCTCCCTTGGTTCCTTTGGTGTTCCTTCTGAAGCTTGAATCTCCCACCCCAGATCGTAAATTACTCTCTACCTCCCTCTGATGGGTCATTTTTACTCCAAACCTTCCCTGATTGGAGTTCCTTCCGCATGACACATTCCTGTTCCTGTGAGATGTATGGGGGCGGGACTTCCTTGTCAATCATGTTCTCCCTTTTTGTCCATGTGACCTCTCAAACAAAGAACACATACTGACCACCAGGCAAAAGACCCTCTTCTGACTTCTGCCATTTTGTCTCTTCACAAACAAAGAACACATGCTGATTTCTTACATTTTGAATCCGTCTGTTATCATCTTACAATTCGTTCGCAATTTCGATCTCCACACGGTAGCAGCGGTTTTATTACACTTTTCAGAATCTTACACTATGTACTTAATGTATGCCTCTTTCCTTACCCTCAATTGTTCCCTTATGTCTTTATTCATCCATGGAGTATCATTGGTGTTTAGTTTGTTCTTTCCTTTTAGCAGAATATATTTTTCCTGCACTCTTTTGAACACCATTTTAAATGTTTCCCATTGTCGTTCTACATCGTTGTTTGCCAATATTGTTGCCCATTTTATCTTCCCAAGGTCTATTCTCAGCCCCTCAAAATCAGCTTTTCTCCAATCTATTAACCTGTTTTTTGTCATACTTATGTCCTTCTCTATTATCATCTTAAAGCGTATTATATTATGGTCACTATTGTCGATATGTTCCCCTACTTTCCCCATAACTAGATCTAATAGAAAATCCTCCCTTGTTGGGCTTTTTACATATTGGGTTAGAAAGAAGTCCTGTAGACATTGTAGGAACTCCATTCCCTTATCCCTTTACCTACCTCTTCTGTCCAATTAATATCGGGGTAGTTGAAATCCCCCATGATTATTATTGTATCATTTTTACTCATTTCTCTAATTTGACTGTATGGGGTAAAAATTGAGTCGCGCCCCATTTGGGGCGCTAACCTCGCCGGGGCGCGACTTTTAGCGCCCCGAAAAAATTAGCGGCCCCGCGCCGGAACTTCAGTGGTTGCGCCCCAAGAGGGAAGCGGGGCGCCACTGGAAGCACCCCGCATCCCTCTTGGGGCGCTGCGAGGGAATATCCTGGCGCTACGTGCCGCAGCGCCACGCGCTGCGGCACGTCGCGCCGCGGTATTGCAGGCCTTCCTCCCCTTCTTAAAGGGGAGGGACCCTGCACAGCGCGAACCGGGGCCCAGCTGGGCCCCCAGGGATCGGGAGTGCCGGCAAAAGAGCCCGGCACTCAAGAGAAGTGCCGGGCTCTTGGAGCGCAGCCTGCACTTCACGGTGGGGGGGCTTCACGGGGGCCGGGGGCAGGTGCTGGCAGGCGGCCAGCAACAAAAATGGCCGCCTGCCACCTCCCCTTTAAATATCGCCGCCCCGGCCGCACGTACGCCTCCCTGAACCCGTCGGACATAGCGTCTGGCGGTAAATCAGGGGGCGCGACTGAAGATCACGGCCGGGGCGCAAGCGGGGTGCTGCGCACGGCGATGACGTCATCGCCGGCGGCGCAGCGCCACAGGGCACTACCGGCTGGCGCCGCCGCTAACCTCCCACTAAATTTTTCGGGAGGCGTGGGCGGCGCTGCGCCCGGGCGTTAGCTGCTTTACGCCCCATTAGCGCCCTCTTAAGGCGCTAACGGGAGGCGCAAGCAGCTGAATTTTTCCCCCTATATTTCTTCCTCCACCTCCATTTCACTATTAGGTGGTCTGTAGTTACGCCTCTTAGTGTGATTGATCCTTTATTATCTTTTTTCTCTATCCATATGGATTGCTGATATCTACATCCCTTTTTTCTACTGCCATTATATTATCCCTAATAAGTACAGCTACTCCACCTCCCCTTTTTCCCTCTCTATCTTTTCTAAATATGTTATACCCTGCAATGTTTAATTCCCAGTCCTGATTTTTCTGTAACCATGTCTTCGTAATCCCTACTATGGTTCCTCGCAATGCATGATTGCTTCTAGCCCCCCTGTTTAATTACAAACACTGTGTGCATTGCTGTGAAGACAGTTTAACTCATTTGTAATAGGATTTCCTCTCACTTTATGTTTAACCATCTTTTTAGGCTCCTGGGGGGAAAAATTGAGCCATGCATTTAGCGCCGCGGAAAAATTAACGCCCCAGAAAAATTAACGCCCCCGCGGCCGAAATTGAGTGGTAGCGCCCCCAAGAGGGAAGTGGGGCGCTACTGGAAGCGCCCCGCCTCCCTCTTGGGGCGCTGCAAGGGAATATCATGGTGCTACGTGCCACGGTATTGCAGGCCTTCCTCCCCTTCTTAAAGGGGAGTGGCCTTGTGCAGCGCGACCCAGGGCCCAGCTGGGCCACCGGGGATCGGGAGTGCCGGCAAAAGAGACCGGCACTCAGGAGGCCGGGACGGCAGCAGAGGCAGGTGCTGGCAGGCGGCCAGCAACAAAAATGGCCGCCCGGCACCTCGCCTTTAAATAGCGCCGCAGGTAGGCCCCCCTCATCCCATCAGACATAGCGTCCGGCGGTAAGTCAGGGGGCACTACCGAAGATCGCGGCCGGGGCGTGAGCGGGGTGCTGCGCATGGCAATGACGTCATCGCCAGCGGCACAGCGCCGTGGGGCGCTAACTGGTTACCGCCACCGCTAACCTCCTGCTGAATTTTGTGGGAGGCGTTGGCGGCGACGCGCCTGGGCTCTAGTTGCTTTGCGCCCCATTAGCGCCCTCGGGAGGTACTAAGCAACCACATTTTCCCCCCCTGTTCTATAACTCTATTTGCTCCCTTGCTGTCAATGTCCTCCCTTACTTTATTCTTTCGTATGCTCACTTTTCCTGTTTTGTTTATATTTAGGCTGCTTACATTTCTTGTAGATTTCTCCCCCCTTCTTACTACTTTAAAGCCTTTGCCACCTCCCTATTTACCCTTTCCGCTAGGACACGGGTCCCATCCCAGTTCAGGTGGAGCCTGTCCCATCGGTATAGCTCCTGCCTGTCCCAGAACTGATGCCAGTATCCCATGAAAAGGAACCCCTCTTTCCCACACCAGCCCTTTAGCTGTGAAGGAATAAGCCATATAACCTATTCAGAAAAATACACCATTCTATGAAAGAATTCTGGCCTTATTAAAACATGACAAACTGGGTTTGGAAATCTAGAAACCTAACGATGAAAAAGCTGTGAAAGCATTCTGGCTATAGAGATAAGATAGTTGTTGACACTGAATCAATAACCTTATTGAAACAGAAGGTTAAAGGCTCTGGTAGTCTGAACCATTCGGAATGAAACAATGGTTCACCCTGTACAAGGTGTTCTAATTTACACTTCGTAAAGAAGCACTTAAAAGTAAGAAACATCTGTCTTCATAAAAATGAAATCATGTAAAACACACCTGCCGTTAGACTGTTTTTTATGGTAAACTTAGAACACCTAGAGAAGAGACATAGGGGGAAAAATTGAGTCGCACCCCCTTTGGGGTGCTAACTTCGCCGGGGCGCTACTTTTAGCGCCCCATAAAAATTAGCGCCCCCGTGCTGGAAATTGAGTGGTTGCGCCCCAAGAGGGAAGCGGGGCGCTACTGGAAGCACCCCGCATCCCTCTTGGGGTGCTGCGAGTCAATATCGTGGCGCTACGTGCTGCAGCACCAGGCGCTGCGGCACGTCGCACCGCGGTATTGCAGGCCTTCCTCCCCTTGGAGTGCAGCCGGCACTTCGCGGGGGGGGGCTTCATGGGGGCCGGGGACAGCAACAGGGGCAGGTGCTGGCAGGCGGCCAGCAACAAAAATGGCCGCCTGCCACCTCCCCTTTAACTAGCGCTGCCCCGGCCGCAGGTAAGCCCCCCTGACCCCGTCGGACATAGCGTCCGGTGGTAAGTCAAGGGGCGCTACTGAAGATTGCGGCCGGAGCACGAGCGGGGCGCTGCGCACGGCGATGATGTCATCGTTGGCGGTGCAGCGCCACAGGGCGCTACCAGTTAGCACCACCGCTAACCTCCCGCTTAATTTTGCGGGAGGCGTGGGCGGCGCCGCAACCGGGCGCTAGTTGCTTTGCGCCCCATTAGCGCCCTCTTAAGGCGCTAATGGGAGGTGCAAGCCAACTGAATTTTTCCCCCATAATTCTGTAATGCTACCAGCTGAGGTGACTGTAAGAATTGCAGGGGTCAGCAGAAAAATGACTGAGATAATTAGCTTACATCAGCAGAAAACCTTAAAGGAAGTACCACTGGAAAAGGGTATAAATATTGAAATCTCAAATGGGATAGTAGACGCGCTTTAAAGGGGCAAAGCGATTCTCGGCTTCAGAGGCGGCTCTGTAAGTCTCCAACTCTTTGTACCTCGGGGATCAAAGGTATTTGATATTGGGGGATATCTGAATAAATCCAAGAACTGTAAAACTGTAGCGAAGTTAAGATTTGAGAATAAGGTTCTCTGATAATAGAATTGTAAGCTTTCTCTTTTTGGAACTGTTAATGTTGCGATTGACTCACCAACTGTAAATTACATGTCCGTTCTTTAATAAATCTATATATTTTTAGAATTGTCTCACATAAGACTTCTGTATCAAACTCGCAAACTCAATCTCTGTAAACTCTTTGGTGAGGAGTTGCAGAATTCTGAGGGAGTTTTCCAGACCCTCATAATATCCAGAACGTTACAGTCTAGCTAAACTTATTAAAAGTGCTATCTGGAGGACGGTAACATTTTCAGGTTGTTCCTTTCCTTTAGGGAGAGATAGTCCGGACCTTTAGACCCAATTAAGCGTCTTTAGGATTCGGCTACTTCAAACTTTAGTTGAAAGTGAACATCTGAGGAATATGCCTGATCCGGGGTAGCCCTAAAGGGGCTAGGACTAGTAATTATCCCTTCATAGCTACGTGTTAATTCTCCTGATCTGTCTGCTTCTACGCCAATTTGCATGTGGCTTAGGGCAATAATTCAGAGATTATTACCCTCGAAATCCTGCTTTTTAATTTAGCACCTAACTCCTGAAACTCTTTCAGCAGGTCCTCCTCCCTATTCCTACCTATGTCGTTTGTTTCAACAGAGACCATGACAACTGGATTTACCCACTCTCTTTTCAAGTTCCTCTCCAGCAGCCATGAGATATCCCTTAGCCTGGCACCGGGTAGGCAACACACACTTTGGGATTCTCGTTCTTGGCTGCAGAGGACGCTATCTATCCCCTAATTATAGAGTCACCTATCACTACCACATTTCTATTTTGTTCTTCTCCCCCTTGGACAGGCTTGTGAGACATGGGGGAAAAATTCAGTTGGTTTGCGCCTCCCATTAGCGCCTTAAGAGGGCGCTAAAGGGGCGCAAAGCAACTAGCACCCGGGCGCGGCGCCGCCCACGCCTCCCACGAAATTCAGCGGGAGGTTAGCGGCAGCGCTATCCGGTAGCGCCCTGTGGCGCTGCGCCACCAGCGATGATGTCATCGCCGTGCGCAGCACCCCGCTCGCGCTCCGGCCGCGATCTTCGGTAGCGCCCCTTGACTTACCGCCAGACGCTGTGTCTGACAGGGTCAGGGGGGGGGCTACCTGCGGCCTGGGGCGGCACTAGTTAAAGGGGAGGTGGCGGGCGGCCATTTTTGTTGCTGGCCGCCTGCCAGCACCTGCCCCCGTTGCTGTCCCCGGCCCCCATGAAGCCCCCCCCCCGCGAAGTGCCGGCTGCGCTCCAAGAGCCCGGCACTTCTCTGAGTGCCGGGCACTTTTGCCAGCACTCCCGATCCCCGGGGGCTCAGCTGGGCCCCGGTTTGTGCTGCGCAAGGCCCCTCCCCTTTAAGAAGGGGAGGAAGGCCTGCAATACTGCGCCTGGCGCTGCAGCACGTAGCGCCACGATACTGACTCGCAGCACCCCAAGAGGGATGCGGGGCGGTTCCAGTAGTGCCCCGCTTCCCTCTTGGGGCGCAACCACTCAATTTCTGGCGCAGGGACGTTAATTTTTATGGGGCGCTAAAAGTAGCGCCCCAGCAAAGTTAGTGCCCCTAAGGGGGCGCGACTCAATTTTTCCCCAATGGTGCCTTGTTCTCCATTGTGGCTGTCCTCCCAGCAGTCTTTCTCCTTGTCCTTACAGGTAGCGAGTACATCACACCTGTTGGACAGGACCAGTGTCTGCGGTACCTCCTTCTCAACCTCTCCTAAATTTACGCTACCCGCTCCCTAACAGTCACACCCTCCCATTCCTGAACCTGTGCTTTCCTCTGGGTTGTGATTGTATTCTGGATAAGACTGTCCAGAAATTCCTCCCCCTCCCTTATGTGTCGTTGTGTCTCCAACTCGCACTCCAGCTCAATGACTCTGAGCCGGAGAGATTTGAGATGGAGACATCTCCTGCAGACGTGTTTGCTCAGGGACAATCTCACTGTCGACAAACTCCCACATACTGCAGTCCAGACACACAACCTGCCCTGCCATATCTTAGACTAGCTTTATTGTAGTTATTTAATTCGTTAAAGTCTTTATTCAACGATTATTTATAGTTATATTAAATAGTTTAATTAGTTAAGCTGTTTGTGCTGCAATGGAAGCTGACACTGCATCATGGTTGGTTCCACAGGTGTGCTGATGGAGGTGACCACCTGTTCCATGTTGGAAAGGATGGACTCCAAGCTCTGTGCAAAGCCCTGTGCTGCATTGGTGCCGGACTCCTCCATGCTCATTGACATTGAGCACAGGCTTTCCAGCAGGGTTCCCAGTGCACCAGGCATTTAGGTGTTTACATCCCTCAGCATTCTTCTGTAGCCGGGCCCATTGAAGTCTTCATCTGAGTCCTCTGCAGGAGAATTAGTGTGCAACCTCGCCCGAGCTAGCCATTGCACTGTCCTTGCCCCTTGCCCTGGCTCCTGCGCACTTGTGCCCGGTTTATCACTATGTGCATAACCCTCCTCTATCCTAACCCCTTAAATATGCGCAGTGTCAGTATCTGAGCTGGTGGCTGCGATTGTGAGATCGAGTGATGGTGTCTCTTCATCTTCACTTTCTTCTTCCTTTTCCTCCACTGCCTAGGTAGGTTCCAGTTCCTGAGTATCTAAAATGATAAAGGGAGAAGGGTTGGGTTGTGGTGTGTGCGAGCTGTGAGATGTGGGTGTGAGGCTTGCAACAGTGTTAAGCGTGTAAGGACCAGGTAAAGCATATGAATGTTAGGGTTGAGTCCTGATTGATAGAATTGTTGGTAGATGGGTGATGGGGGTGTAATGAATTGAGCAGTGGATGAGGCTAGTGGTACAGTTGGTAGGATCGGGCATTTGAAGATAAACTCACTGATCTTGACAACACGTGTGAGAGCATTAAACTTCTTCCTGTACTGCATCCAGGTTCTTGCAGCTTTACTCCTGGCATTGACCTCCACTGCTGTCTCTTCCCACTGCCTCCTGAGCATGTGTCTGGTGGGCCTCCTGCCCCCTCTGAGCATACAGGACATCTCTTCTCTGTTCCACCTCTTCCATTAAGACCTCGAATGCAGTGTTTGAAAACCTCAGTGCACGCTCTCTACCATGATCAGCCATTGCTGAATCTTCCACAGCACACTTTTGAAAATACACTCACCACCTCCAGCAACCAAGTGCACCTCCCCTTTAATAGGTGCAGGCTGACTTTAAGTAGAGCTCGGCACTCGCGATGGCGGCCCCCGACTGATGCATGCAGCCAATGAACAGCGTGGGTAGCATGGCTGCATGCAGCAATCATTTAATACAGCAGGCAACACAAATTTGACTGTGTTGGTTAATCGCGTGTGGGTTAATCGCGCATTTCTCAAAGCATGACTAGCCCTCCCAACCCCCCCACAATCACTCACCAACCAGCAATCTATACCAATCACGAGGCACACCTCCCATTCCTAGCCTCACCTCACCCCCTTGGAAGAGATGGTGCAGGCCATTCTTGGCAGGGGCATGGCTGAGCCATTGGACAGCAGCGGGTCAGAAAGGATTCAAGATGCCGGTATCCTCCTAATTGCATGCACCTCTTGCTTTCCTACCCTCCCCTCACCACAACGCTACCCTTGTGCCTTCCTCATTTCACACACCCAAGAAATGCAGCCTGCCCAGCCAATGGTTGACCAAGAAGAGGGAGAGGAACATAAAGAAGAAGAAGAAGAAGAAATCTCGTTACTCGATTTCACACTCCCAGCCACCAGCTCCTCAAGGTCGACCAAGGCCATTTGCAGTGTCCCCCACTGAAAGTCAGCAGCCTTCCACCAGCCATGTTGTAGCCACTGGTGTAGCACTGCGTGACATCAGTAGGATAGGCAAAGGCACACAAAGTCACTAAGAGATTGCATAAATGTGATGAGTTGATATCTTGTTATCATATTGGATGGATAGATATGAGAATGAGAGGTGCCGTCTCATTGAAGCGTATAAAATTCTGACAGGGCTAGACAGACTGGATGCAGGGAGGATGTTTCCCCTGGCTGGGAGGTCTAGAACGAGGGGTCACAGTCTCAGGATACGGGGTAGGTCATTTAGGACTGAGATGAGGAGAAATTTCTTCACTCAGAGGGTGGTGAACCTGTGGAATTCTCTACCACAGAAGGCTGTGGAGGTCAAGTCACTGAATAAATTTAAGAAGGAGATAGATAGATTTCTAGACACAAAAGGCATCAAGGGGTATGGGGAGAGAGCAGGAATATGGTATTGAGATAGAGGATCAGCCATGATCATATTGAATGGCGGAGCAGGCTCGAAGGGCTGAATAGCCTACTCCTGCTCCTATTTTTCTATGTTTCTATGTTTCTATGATATATAAAGTTGGATTGGAAATTTTGCTTTGTGGTGGCTTTTATTTCAGCATTGTGGCCAAGAGGATACTGCGATGATCAGTAACAGAGGGAAGGTAAGGTGTGGGACAAATGTTGAAAGGGGAATTAGAGTTGTGGTCACTGGTACCGCAGGCGGATGATTTCATCACAAATATCCCAGACAGAAAGGGGCTGTCTGGGTTGCACATTCCTTCTGCTTCCTCCTCTCAGCTTCTTCCTCTTCGGCTTCTTCCTCTTCCCTCTGTGAGCGGCTGCATAAATCTGAAATAAAGGCATAAAATGTTGGAAATACTCAGCAGGTCAGTCCTGAGACGTGAACTCTGTTTCTCTCTCCACAGATATTGCCTGACCTGCTGAGTATTTGCAGCATTTTCTGTCTTCTCAGAGGCCTTCCTTTACCATCCAAGGCCTTGCAAGCATCCAGCAACGCTCCCTACACACTTAGAAAACTTTTAACCTGTATTGCAGCAAGCCATTACTTCAATTAAAAAAAACCCAGTCCAAAAGCTTAAATGCAAACTTAACTGAAAAATGTGTGTGTCCCTTTAAGAGTCTGCTGAAAGCTGTGTTTTCATGTCGAGCTTAGGACTCAGCACTGAACTTAGCACCAGGAGTCGAAGTTCGCCGAGGTGACGTTAAGTCAGCGTGCAACGTCACCTTGCCCTCATTTAAATCTGCAGGGTCATTGATCTAACCGGCAGCCCTGCCAGGCCTGGGAAAATGTAGGACGCCACAGGACCTGCCACCAGCTGGCAAAAGAGTGGCAGCTGCCCTCCTTTTGTTATTTTTTGCCCCTAACGGGTTGTGTAAAGTCCCCAAATTTTTAGCCCATAGATTCCCTTTTTGACTTGACCAAAAGAGAATGATAGCAGAGTGGTTGTTACTGGACTAGTAATCCAGAGGCCTGGACTAATGGATCCAGAGACATGAGTTTAAATCCCACCATGGGGAATATAAATTCAGTTAATTAAATAAATTGGAATTTAAAAAAAGCTACTATCAGTAATGGTGCCCTTGTAACTACCGGATTGTGGTAAAAACCCATCTGGTTCACTAATGTCCTTTAGGGAAGGAAGTCCGCTGTCCTTATCCGGCCTGACCTATATGTGACTCCAGACTCACTGCAATGTGGTTAACTCTTAACTGCCCTCTGAAATAGCCTAGCAAGCCACTCAGTTGTATAGGGATGGGCAATAAATGCTGGGCTTGCCAGTGACATCCTGTGAATGAATTTTTTTTAAATCCCCTCTATTGCACCTTGACGAAACTTCGAACTGAAGCTTACAAGACATTAAATGAGCCAACCATTCATGTACGGGAACTTGTTTAAAGTTGTAAGGTTTCCAAAATTTACAGCTCACAAAAACCTAAGGAAAAAGGACTTTGGAACTACCTCAGAGTGATAAAATGCATTTGGGCCTAACCTAAGGAATTTAAGACCAAAAACCAAGTTTTGGCATTTTAAAAACATGTCTGAGCATGTAAAGGGACAAGGAGGTGGGCTCGACCTCTGTAAAAGCAGTTTTGGATATTGGAGTTAATTGCACTGTCTGGGGAACCGGGATGACCTCACTCAAGCCCCAGCAGACATTAACATTTTAACAATAAACCCAGGGAATGAGCAGTCCCACCCAAAATACAGGCCCCATCAAAACTGATTACAGGACCCATCAGAAACATGCATAATAAAAACCACTCAGACCCATTCTATAGAAAGACAGAGTCCAGCCTAGAAAACCAAACATGAAATCAATCACCAGTGATCAACCGAGGAGATCGACAGGATGCAAGCCATCCCAAAAGCCATTTGACACTCACAGAACAGTTACTGGTAACTAGCCCGTCAAAATCAGACAAAGAACCAAGCAGATTTGGCGCGCAGATAAGGCCATGTTCAATGGGTGAGATTGAAGGCCTGTTCAAAACCAGTTAACACGCTAGTAAAGTCGTTACCGTTAACGAGCCCGCCAAAACCAGACAATGAACTGAGCAGATTTGGCGGGCAGATAAGGCCACTTCAATTTGGTATAATTGAAGGCCTGTTAAGCGGTTCGACAGTCGAGACAAGCGGGTCATCAGCATCACTCACACAGTCGAGTGTGGAGACAAGGAGTAACATCACAGACCCAAGTCGAGCTAGAAGCAAGTCGGCATCGCTCACCACTCAGACACACCTGAGTCCAGCTCGTGAAGATACCACCTCAACGGATCTCCAACAACGGTCCCAACACAGTCACCTGGAGCAACAAGCCGAAAAACCACCGATGGCTCCACGAGGTCGACCGACACACTAGACAAGGCCTAAAACCATCGCGGAAACCAAAGGCCTCACGAAACCAACAACCGCATATTACCTCCAACTGACCGGGTAATAGCAGGCCACCGCGACCAACAAAGACCAACTCAAGGGAAGAAAACCCGAAGAACCGCAAAGTTTCCACTCTACAATCTACTCCTGACTTACCCATGGGTAAGATTTTCCCAAAGACTCTAAACCCTATTGCTAACCAAAAGAAATTGGGTACTCACCAGATAAATCCAAACCGACATCCTACCGCATCAGCGGACTCGCGAGGACTGACCAGATACGCAGGTGAAGTCCTCTACCGCGTACGGGGTACGGCAGACACTAACTGTCATAAACAACGAACCCCAAAATCGCGATTTAGCCCAACTGTTAAAGGATTGGTGAGCATTATCCCTGGTCCTTCAAAGCCTAACTTAGCTAGTAAAGTGGGGTTGGGAGGGGTGAAGTATTGTTCTACTGTCATTTCCCTCGCTTGTACCGAAGTGTTCCCCACCTTTAGAGTGTTAAGAGTGTTATTATTTGTGTTTTACCTTTTTAATAAAGATGAAGTTCTTTCATCAAACTCAGTTGTCTGCTGCACCTTTTATCACAACCCCCAAATAAGTCCAAGGTCTAGAACCAAGGGATGTGGGAGCGATTCGAACCGCTCAGAAGTCAGAGGTGAAACGGACACAAACCACCACCCCCTACAAAGTACTGGAACTATCTGCTTCCTGGCTATTTTCTGAATGTAATAGTGATGAAATGGTTCAATTTTAGAATTCATCCTTCACTGGGTTATCTAAGACAGCAGAAAAGAATGATTTTCAGATGGGTGATGTGGTGGTGCAGCGTATTATGGTTGTTTTGCAGAACAGTCAAAAAAATGATGGCATTTGTGCAGTCCCACATCAGCTGAGCTATCACAAGAGGTGAGGAATAGAAGCCATGCACTTTTCCCCTGGAGAGGGAGTGACAGAAATCTTCTGGCAGCTTATTAAGAGAATGATAGAGGCCTGGAGGCACATCTCCTCTCCACCCATCTTCCAAGGGAATTGTGCTGAGAGCCCTGGAATAGAACAGGGCTAGGAAGCAGCTTTATTCTGATTTATTTTTTAAAAAGAAGGCTGTTTTGGTGGTTGATTTTATACTCCTGCTATCAAGTTATACAATCATCCTACATTCCAGCTTTCTTGGTTTTTATGAGATTTGTCATGAGTTTTAATGGAATTAGTTTTCTTCTGAAGTGAAACAGAAGTTATTTCTGTGGGCTCCAGTTTAAAGTATACATGTGATATTACTTTCAATGTGGCAGAATAACAAGGCTCCTTTATGCCACTGCAGGACATCCTAAATTATGATTCATAAATTTAAGGTTCAAATTTTTCAATTTGTTCAGCCAACATTCTTCAGGCTCTATCTCTTCTTTATAGTATTATAGACTATTATTCCAGATGGTCTGTATGGAAATATAAGTGAATCAGAGGATTAACACAGTAAAAGAAAGTAAGCCACTGAGCATAAGCTATTCCTATAACTTCAATGTATATTGCAGAAGAGCAAAAATATGAAGTAGACTTCCTGCTTATCTGTTTAGAAAACAAATAATAGCAACTCAATTGTCCTTGTTGAAAAAAATCTTGCTGCGATGTCACTCAGGGCCCATCCATCAATCTTTCCATACTCAGAGAGTCAATTGAACCCATGTTAGTTCAGAGATTTAAATTTAATTAACCTTTTATAGATATGTGAAGAGAAAAAGATTGGTGAAGTCAAGCGTAGGTCCTTGCAGTCAGAATCAGGGGAATTTATAATGGGGAACAAAGAAATGGCAGACCAATTAAATACATACTTTGGTTCTGTCTTCACAAAGGAGGACACAAATAACCTCCCAGAGATGTCGGGGAACATAGGGTCTAATGAGAGGGAGGAACTGAAAGAAATCAGTATTTGTAGGGAAATAGTGTTAGGGAAATTGACGGGATTGAAGGCCGATAAATCCCCAGGGCCTGATAATCTACATCCTAGGGTACTTAAGGAAGTGGCCCTAGAAATAGTAGATGCATTGCTGGTCATCTTCCAAAATTCGATAGACTCTGGAACAGTACCCATGGATTGGAGGGTAGCTAATGTTACCCCACTATTCAAAAAAGGTGGCAGAGAGAAAACGGGGAATTATAGACTGGTAAGCCTGACATCGGTAGTGGGGAAAATGCTACAGTCCATTATAAAAGATGTAATAGCAGAGCACTTGGAAAACAGTGACAGGATCGGACAAAGTCAACATGGATTTACAAAAGGTAAATCGTGCTTGACTAATCTACTGGAATTTTTTGAGGATGTAACTGGTAAAATAGATAAGGGAGAACCAGTGGATGTGGTGTATTTGGACTTTCAGAAGGCTTTCGATAAGGTCCCGCATAAGAGATTAGCGTGTAAAGTTAAGGCACATGGGATTGGGGGCAAGGTATTGACTTGGATAGAGAACTGGTTGGCAGACAGGAAGCAAAGAGTTGGAATAAACGGGTCTTTTTCCGAGTGGCAGGCAGTGACTAGTGGGGTACAGCAGGGATCAGTCCTAGGACCCCAGCTATTCACAATATATATTAATGATCTGGACGCGGGAATTGGATGTAATATCTCCTAAGTTTGCAGACAACACAAAGCTGGGTGGGAGTGTGTGCTGTGAGGAGGATGCAGAGAAACTCCAGTATGATTTGGACAGGTTGGGTGAGTGGGCAGAAGCATGGCAGATGCAATATAATGTGGATAAATGCAAGGTTATCCACTTTGGTGTCAAAAACAGAAAGGCAGATTATTATCTGAATGGCAATAGATTGGGAGAAGGGAAAGTGCAACGAGACCTGGGTGTCCTTGTGCACCAGTCGCTGAAGGTAAGCATGCAGGTGCAGCAGGTGGTTAAGAAGGCAAATGGTATGTTGGCCTTCGTAGCGAAAGGGTTCGAGTGCAGGAACAAGGATGTCTTGCTGCAGTTGTACAGGGCCTTGGTGAGACCACACCTTGAGTACTGTGTGCAGTTTTGGTCGCCTTATCTGAGGAAGGATGTTCTTTCCATGGAGGGAGTGCAGCGAAGATTCACCAGGCTGATACCTGAGATGGCAGGAATGACGTATGAGGAGAGATTGGGTCGATTGGGCTTATACTCGCTGGAGTTTAGAAGAATGAGAGGGGATCTCATTGAAACTTATAAAATTCTGACAGGACTAGACAGACTAGATGCAGGAAGGATGTTCCCGATGGCCGGGGAGTCCAGTACCAGGGGTCACAGTCTAAGGATAAGGGGTAAGCCATTTAGTACTGAGATGAGGAGGAATTTCTTCACCCAGAGAGTGGTGAACCTGTGGAATTCTCTACCACAGAAGGCAGTAGAGGCCAATTCATTAAATATATTCAAGAAGGAGTTAGATATATTTCTTAAGCTAAAGGGATCAAGGGATATGGAGAGAAAGCAGGGACAGGGTACTGAATTTGGATGATCAGCCATGATCTCATTGAATGGTGGAGCTGGCTCGAGGGGCTGAATGGCCTACTCCTGCTCCTATCTTCTATGTTTCTATGTTTCATCAGGTTGATGAGACTGAACAACTCTGCATCTGAAATACGAAAGATATGGAGGAAGAGCTATCTCAAGCAATAAAAGTACATAGCTTCAGACATCCAGATTTAGGGATCAGCAGCTTCCTCACTCATTTTTAGAAAATATTCAGGCCATCTTTTTCTAAATGAATGCTGTACTAGAAACATTTTATAATACCATCACCTCTAGGTGCCGCATAGATTTATTTTGCTTCAGAGCTCTACCACTGATCAATAAAAAAGGAGTCAGGGGACAAGTAGCAGAATGGATTGCCAGCTGGCTTCAAGACTGAAAGCAGAGAGTGGGAGTAAAGGGTAGCTATTCACAGTGGCAGAAGGTGAGTAGTGGTGTTCCACAAGGATCAGCGCTGGGACCACTGCTGTTCTCAATTTACATGAACGATTTAGACTTTGGAATCAAAAACACAATTTCTAAATTTACAGATGATACCAAATTGAGGGGGGATAGTCAATACTGAGGAGGACTGTAACAAGTTACAGGAGGACATTAATAAACTTGCAGAATGGGCAAATAATTGGCAAATGAAGTTCAACACAGGTATTACATTTTGGTAGGAAGAATAAGGAGGTCAGTTATCACTTGGAGGGTACGAGTCTAGGTGGGGTAGAGGAAAAAAGGGATCTCGGAGTACAAATACACAAATCACTAGAAGTTGCGCCACAGGTTAGCAAGGCCATAAAAAAAGCAAACCAAGCACTAGGGTTTATTTCTAGAGGGATAGAATTGAAAAGTAGGGAAGTTGTGCTAAACCTGTATCGAACCTTGGTTAGACCACGAGTACTGCGTGCAGTTCTGGTCACTATATTATAAAAAGGATATAGAGGCACTGGAGAGGGTACAGAGAAGATTTACAAGGATGATACCAGAAATGCGAGGGTATACATATCAGGAAAGGATGAATAGGCTGGGTCTCTTTTCTTTTGAAAAAAGAAGGCTGAGGGGTGACCTAATAGAGGTCTTTAAAATTATGAAAGGTTTTGATAAAGTGGATACAGAGAGAATGTTTCCACTTGTGGGGAAGAGCATAACTAGAGGCCATCAATATAAGATAGTCACCAAGAAATCCAATCGGGAATTCAGAAGAAACTTCTTTACCCAAAGAGTGGTGAGAATGTGGAACTCGCTACCACAGGGAGTTGTTGAAGCGAATAGTATAGATGCATTTAAGGGGAGGCTGGACAAGCATGTGAGGGAGAAGGGAATAGAGGGTTACGCTGATAGATTTAGATGAGGAAAGATGGGAGGAGGCTCGCGTGGAGCATAAACACCGGCATGGACTGGTTGGGCCGAATGGCCTGTTTCTGTGCCATATATCCTATATAATCCTATGAAAAGGTCTTACAAACCAAGCTGTACAACTTTATTTTACTTTTAAAAGTTTAACGACAAAGAGGCACAATTTTCAAGAAAAACTTTTATCCCATTTTTTTCATTTGTTCACAGGAACATCACACAACGATATAAAAGTGATCCAGTGAAGCGTCCCAATTAAATAATATTGTCAGCATATATTACACTTCAAAGAGAGATATCCTAAGGTAACTTGCTCTTGCCCTAATTACTTGTATTAATTATGGAACTCTGCTTTGAATCTAAGGTTCACAGAATGACTATTGACGAGTCTCAGCACAGATCATTGCTGAATGTTAAAGCAATGCTTTCATACATAAACAATTCAGTCAAATTTGCTCTGGCCAATTTATTTCTCAGCCCTCAAAGCTTGCTTGAATTAAATTTAAAACCTTGGTTTGTAACTCCCTTCTCCCTCTCAAACTTAATATCAAATTTAATCATATTATAGTCACTAGGCAGGGAGATTCAGAATTTTTACCCAGTAACGATGAAGGAACGGCACTATATCTCGAAGTCAGGATGGTGTATAATTTGGAGGTTATGATCTTCCCATACACCTGCTGGCCTTGTCCTTCTAGGTGTTGGAGATCATGAGTTTGGGAAATGCTGACAAAGAAGACTTGGCGAGTTGCTGCAGTGCATCCTGTAGATAGTGCAAACTGCAGCCATGGTACATCAGTGGTGCAGAGAGTAGATGCTTTGGCTAGTGGATGAAGTGCCAATCAAGTGGACAGCTTTATCCTGGATGATGTCAAGTTTCTTGAGTGTTGTTGATTTTGCACCCATCCAGGCAGGTGGAGAGTATTCAGGAGGTGAGTCACTTGCCACAGAATACCCAGCCTCTAACCTGCTCTAATAGCCATGGAATTTATGTGGCTGGTCCAGTAGAGTTTCTGGTCAATGGTGACCCTCCAGGATGTTGATGGTGGGGGATTCGGCGATGGTAATGCTATTGAATGTCAAGGGGAGGTGGTTAGGTTCTTTTTTATAAAACTTTTAACAGTTAGTGATAAGCAGTCAAGAAACAAATATTGAACTATTAAATATGA
This sequence comes from Squalus acanthias, assembly GCA_030390025.1. Lineage (NCBI taxonomy): Eukaryota > Metazoa > Chordata > Chondrichthyes > Squaliformes > Squalidae > Squalus > Squalus acanthias. The sequence continues at coordinate 38,567,167 of CM059426.1, read as the reverse complement.
AAATATCCCTAGGATCAATCTGGAGCACTCTGGGAGAATAAGGAAAACTGTAGAACACAGGGAAAATTGTAGGAAACTAAGGGAAGGGCTTGAAAAGAAAAGAAGAAAAAGAATTGCTGCCAAATAAAAGGCAGGGAAGGAGTTCACAAAAGATGCTGAGGGGAAGAATTTCAGAGGGCAGGGCCTGGTGGCTGGAAGAAGAGCCACCGCTGGTGGAGAAGAGGAAGAAGGGGAAAAGAAATAGACTGGTGTTGGAAGAGCAGAAGGTGTGCAGAGTGACACAAGGCTGGAGGAGATCACGGGATAAAGTTTCTTGATCACAAGGAAATGAACAGACAACCTGCTACTGGTTTGAGGGGCAACAGTTATCATTCACATATGTGGTTGACTCTTAATGGTCTCAGGGCTATTAGGGATGGGCAATAAAGGCTGCCTTGCCAGTGTTACTGACATCCCAAGAACACATTTAAAAAAATCAGGAAACCCAATGAATTTTCAGCCACTGAAGATGGATACCCACACCCATTCCACGAGGCAACCAAAGAGGAACCATTATATCAATGAAGGAGAAGTGCTGCACATTCCTTTGGGATGACCAAGGAACAGATCGTTGGCCACTACAGATGAATGTGAGCTCACCAGCAAGGTTCTCTGAATCTAGAATTGGCTCGCTGTCCAATCTAGAACTGACAGTCTTCTGTAACTTGGGTCCCACATCCTAATAGTCGTAGTCACAGTGTTTGTGAGAGAAACAACATCTGCATCTAGGTTACTCCCCTACAGATGGACATGAGGTTGCCATTCCTCAATAATGGACAGTAGGAGTCTGCATCTCACAAACATTGCTGAACTGGTGTCGAGGCTGCATTTTCTGCAGATTCTCCAATATCTGATGCAGGACAATCTAAACATTCTCAAAGGACTGCATGAAACACTTCTGCTCAATTTTTTAAAATTCATTTTTGGGATGTGGGCGTTGCTGGCAAGGCCAGCATTTATTGCCCATCCCTAATTGTCCTTGAGAAGGTGGTGGTGAGCCGCCTTATTGAACCGCTGCAGTCCATGTGGTGAAGGTACTCCCACAGTGTTGACTTTGTCGTAGCGGTTTGGTACAACCGAGTGGCTGGGCCATTTCAGAGGGCAGTTAAGAGTCAACCACATTGCTGTGGGTCTGAAGTCACATGTAGGCCACACCAGGTAAGAACGGCAGATTTCCTTCCCTAAAGGACATTAGTGAACCAGATGGGTTTTTACGACAATCCGGTAGTTTTCATGGTCACCATTACTGATAATAGCTTTCATATTCCAGATTTATTTAATTAACTGAATTTAAATTCTCCAGCTGCCGTGGTGGGATTTGAACTCAAGTCTCCAGATTATTACAAAAGCAAAATACTGCAGATGCTGGAAATCTGAAATAAAAACAGAAAATGCTGGAAGCTTAAAAACCTGTTCCATCTCCAGCTTTTTCCAGTTCTGATGAAGGGTCATCGACCTGAAACGTTAACTCTGTTGCTCTCTCCACAGATGCTGCCTGACCTGCTGAGTATTTCCAGCATTTTCTGTTTTTATCTCCAGATTATTAGCCCAGGCCTCTGAATTACTAGTCCAGTAACATAACCACTATGCTTGGTTCCCTTGAGCTCCCTTCTATAGGCAGTCCTCATAAGGTACAAATGCCTGACCCCTGCAACTGAGAAACGTCTCATTTGGTTTAGCTGGTCCCTGCTCTTCTGCAGCCACCTCCACAAAGCACTTTAGCAAGTGTTTCCTCCTTACCCATATTATTTAAATTCCCCCAAAGTAGATGTAACTGAGCTGGTGTCTGCACGATCAGAATTATGTGATGGGAGCTTATGAAATGAGTAGAAGAGAAAATGAACAAGGGTTATCATGGTGCCTGTATAAAATGGCTGTGGCCAGAGTTCCAATACAAATACATTGTACGTGAGGCTGCTGTGGTGCAGAATCTGAGTTTGAATGGGGAGCAAGGAGATTAAGTGAAAGAGGACACTTGCCTTGCTTGGCTGGCACCAAGCCACCAGGCTCTTTCTGGCCCTCACCCTCAATTGAGTTGACGCCAATTATTTGTAGGCTGGCAACCTTGTGCTGACTGAATTTTCCCAAGTCGCAGGGTTGCCACTAATCCTGTCTTCCTTAGGTTGAGGGCTAGTCCAGTAACATAACCACTATGCTGGAGCAGCAGAGGCCCAGGCTAGGTTTGTGGGGCACTCCTGCTCCGACCAGCTCCACAAAAAATGATCTCAACTTTCAGGTCATCTTCAGCCAGACCGCCAGCTGATGCTTGGTTTCTTTGGGGTGGTCCTTGGGGGAGGGCTGGTATTTGTGGTGTTTTGCAGCATGGGCCTGCTTGTTATGGAAATATAGTGTACTCGTTTGACATTGCATATTTTAGCGTGTGCTCTGGAATGAGTCTTGTTGGTTTGTCATGCCTTTAGATCTCAGGAGTTCAGTGACTTTCGTCCCTTACTTTTCTGGAGATGGCAAGAAAATATTTCCCCTTTGTTAGAGTCCACTCAAATTTTTTTACTGTGTTTTATACCACAGGGCTGATTTAGGAATCCTTGCTAAGAGGCCCTGGCATCATTGTGCTTTCACAGGTCTTTGTGCATCAGAACTCGCCAAAATCTATGAGGTTAGCTCACAAAAATTTTAAGAATAGGTCCTCTGTGTGTTTTTCATAAGTGGAGAGGGTGCTATGATTGGCATGGGGTGGGACCTCCACAGGGCAGCAGCTGTTAAAGGGGAAGGCTGGTTGGAGCGCCCACAGCGCAAGCTGCGGCTGTGGTCTAGGGTCCTTATCCTAGCAAACAACTTACATTCATACAGTTCCTTTAATGTAGGAAAAAAATCTCGAGGTGCTTCACAGATGCATGAGGAAAAAAGTGGCTACTGAGCCAGAGGAGATATTAGGAGGGGTAAACAAAAGCTTAGTCAAAGAGGTGGGTTTTAAGAAAGGTCTTAAAGGAGAATAGGGAGGTGGAGAGAAGAGGGGTTTATAGGAAAGGACTAGGTGGCTGAAGGCACGGCCATTAATGGTGGGACAAAGAGAGGGGATGGGTAAGAGGCCAGAGTTAGAGGGGATGAATGCTGGCGGGGTGGGGGAGGGGGAAAGAAAACACAAGAATTTTTTCCTATCCAACCAGGCCAATGATTAAGTAAAGACTTATAATGAAAACAAAATAGTATGAAATCGAAAGAAGGCCAACGTAGGCAGTTGTCCCGGCTGCCAAAAATATTGCTTAGCAACAGCAAAACAATTCAAAACCATTGTCTTTGCACTCTAGCAAAATAATACTTAACCCCTCCCCCCATTACCAGAATCTGAAAAATAATAATAACCAAAGTGCAATACTTGTAAATCTTAAGCATAAGCAGTTACTGTCAGGCTCCTTTTTCTATTGTACACTAAATGCCCTTCGACCTGGAGGAAGCGTAGCAGTAGCACTTTGAAAATGGTGGGCAATGACCTACCGCCCTATTGCCACCCTCGCTGTACCGCTGGGATTCCGGAGCGGCCCATGGCATGGCGGGAGGCCCATTTAAGAGTGAAATCATGGTCCGATGATGTCAATTGAACCCAGTTTGCCATTTTGGGATGGATCCAGCCGCAGCTTGCGCTGTGAGCGCTCCAACCAGCATCAGCTGGCGGCCTGGCTGAAGATGACCTGAAAGTTGAGATCATTTTTTGTGGAGCTGGTAGGAGCAGGAGTGCCCCATAAACCAAGCCTGGGCCTCTGCTGCTCCAGCTCCCCTTTCTCTGCAGATCCGGACCCCACCACCCCCCCCCCCGCCAATCTATATTCCTCCGGCCCAGAGGCCGATCAGTTCGCCCAATAATTGCAGTGGCTCGGTACTGCCGGGTTGCCTCGGGATGTTCGGTTTTCGGCAGGTGTGTTTCGCTGGCCTGCCGCCCGGAAACCGCTCTGGGGTAAAATCCACCCCTGTCATTCTGTTCTTTTATAATACTTATAATTTTGTCTCAAATAGTAAACATTGGAAATCTTGGCACGATTTTAACAATGCCACGAACACAAAATGGCAGAAAAAATGTCTCCTTTAGACTGTCTCTAAGTATTTCATTGAGGAGTATTGCAACTCAGCTAAACATTTCAATGGTGCAATTCCCCAAGAATAACAGTTTAGCACTAATAAGTGGATTTAATGAGTTAAATAGATTGTGTGTGGAAGGCTCTGTACAAAGTGTCAAGCAACTATTAAATGCCAGAAGAAATATCTACCCAGCACCATTGTGGGAGCATCTTCACTGCAAGGATGGCAGTAGTTCAAGAAGAGGGCCCACCACTTCAAAGAAACTAGGGATGGGCAGTAAATGCAGCCATACCAGCATCATCCTCATCTTGTGAACAACAATAACAACAACATGCATTTGTATAGTGCCTTTAACATAGAAAGATACCCGAAGGCACTTCGCAGAAGTGTATGGAAAAAATGGATTCCTAGCTACTGAAGGGGCTATTAGCAAGGGTAACCAAAACCTCAGCCAAAAAGGTGTTTTTTAGGAGAGTCTTAAAGGAGTAGAGGGAGCTGAGAAGATTGAAAGAAAGAATTTGCATTTATATAATGCCTTTCATGACCTCAGGACATCCCAAAGCGCTTTACAGCCAATAAGCACTTTTGAAATGTAGTCACTATTGTAATGTAGGAAATGCGGCAGCCAATTTGCACACAGGTAGAGAGGTGGAGTGGTTTAGGGGGTGAATTTAAGAGCTTGGGACATAGTGGCTGAAGTAGCAAGAGGCCAGAGTCAGAGGAATGGAGAGTTTAAGGAGTTGCAGGGCTGGAGGAGGTTACAGAGATAGGGAAGGGTGAGCCCATGAAAAATAGCATTCATTACAGTGATTGTAAACAACTGGGTCAGCCTGCAACAGGTGCAGAGTCTAAAAGAATGGAAATCTTACATTGTGTGTGGAAGGCTCTGTACAAATTTTACATTCAGATAGTATCTTTTCACATCTCTCAGAAATCTCTCAAAGCTCTTTACAATCTATTAATTTCAAGTGCAGTGGTTGTTGTTATGTAGGCAAATACAGCAGCTATTTTGCATATAGCAATTCCACAAACAGCAAAAAGAAAAATGATCATTTAATATATTTTTGGTGATTTGGATTGAAACAGGAATGTCGAACAAGACACCAAGAGAACACTCTGCTTCCTTGAATAGCATTTTGTAATCTTTAATATCCACCTGAATTATAGGAACAGGCAGGACAAAGCAGCTTGCTTGATTGGCACCCCATCCACCACCTTAAACATTCACTCCCTCCACCACCAGCGCACCGTGGCTGCAGTGTGTACCATCTACAAGATGCACTGCAGCAACTCGCCAAGGCTTCTTCAACAGCACCTCCCAAACCCATGACCTCTTCCACCTAGAAGGACAAGGGCAGCAGGAGCACGGGAACACCACCACCTCAAGTTCCCCTCCAAGTTACACACCATCCTGACTTGGAAATATATCGCCGTTCCTTTACCATCGGTGGGTCAAAATCCTGGAACTCCCTCCCTAACAGCACTGTGGGAGTACCTTCATCACACGGACTGCAGCGATTGAAGAAGGCGCTCACCAGCACCTTCTCAAGGCCAATTAGGGATGGGCAATAAATGGTGGCCTTGCCAGCAACAGCCACATCCCAGGAACAAATTAAAAAAAGAAGGTGCAGTGGTTTAACACCTTATCCAGAGGACAGCACCTCCAACAATGCAGCAGTACATTCGTTTTTCTCTTGAATGTCAACCTATGCAGTCAAGGCCTGAAGTAGGTCTTAAACCTACAACTTCTGACTCAGAGCTAATGGGGTTTTCAACTGATTTAAACTGACTTGAAACAATCAGCCAAAAAACAAAGATCACGCTGGTAATGAAAACACATGCTGTCCTCTCATTCATACACACGATAAAACACCGATGAAAGAGATCTGACAGCATAAAACATTAACATATTATAAAAATGAAAACAAGGCAAAAGGGAACCTGTCCTGTAGTATGTAAATAAAATCAGCAGGTCATAAGAACAGCCTGCAAAGCCCCTGACAGAAAGCTAATGGCTAACCTAATCACATTGTACAGACAGTCTTCCTGTTCTTGTGAACCAAGTTGCAGCTTGCTGCGAGAACAATTAGAGGAACAACTATTTCATAATTGAGCAACCGAGAAAAGTAATTAAACACCTAATTGCCCCAATAAACAAGTTGAAAAGGAAGAGAGGCGACAATAAAATTGTAAATCCCAGGAATGGCCTAGATATGATTAGAAGAGTTAGCTGAGGAGGACTGGGAGCGCGAGTGATTGGGCCTGGAGTAGTCCTTCTTACTTGAGTCATACGGAGCTTGTCCAGAGGATGTGGTAGACTTGCAATCTTATCTTTCATCAGCCTGTAACTGAAGCTTCTGATGCTGATGCCATCAAAGGATTTTCAGATATGAATGCTTTGCAGCTCGGAATTTCCATTCAATCTCCAGAGATGTGAGAGATACCTACGTGACCACCAGGTAGGGCAATACATGGAATATCAATTGCTTTCTCAGTACTTGTTTTCTGTTATCAAAGAGGGAACACTTCTTAAAAGCTCGGGGAAGAGATCGCCATAAAAAGAGAGACATTTGATTGCATGCTTCACCAAGCTTGACATACACACAGATGTTGAATGGGCAGCTACTCTGGTACATTTTATAACAGGTCATCGACCTGAAACGTTAACTCTGTTTCTCTCTCCACAGATGCTGCTTGACCTGCTGAGTATTTCCAGCATTTTCTGTTTTTATTTCAGATTTCCAGCATCTGCAGTATTTTGCTTTTGAATAAATAATTAAAGATGTGAGAATAGGCGGTAATGAGTCTGGTAGGTAGAAGTAAACTAGCTTGAAATCATTCCATAGACAGTCATTATCAAAACTTCTTGACACCCAAGAGTAAGAATTGCCCGGGTCTCATGCTGGCATGTTTGTGGGCGCTTCCCTCCCGCTCCGGCCCTCACACGCCACACTTCTGGCCCAGGTTAAAATCGAGGCCTTTGAGTTTACCTTCCACAGCCTCTTTTCCCCCCTATTTCTTCCTTCTGTATTCTTTCTTCTCCAGTCTTTCTTCCTTCTCTTCTCCTTGATTACTTTCTCCTTCCTTCCGTCACTTCCCTGTCTTCATCCCCTATTTTTCTCTTCTGCTGTTTTTATTTATACCTTTCTCTTGCCTACCTCCTGTTCCTCTTCTCTGCTCTTTTATTTTTCCTCCTGTATGTGCCTGTGTCCTTCAGCAGTCAAGCAGCCATGTGGGGAGGGTGTAGAGGCCAAGTAGAAAATGGCTCAGACAGCTAAGCTGGACATTTTTATTTCCTTAATATTTTTCTTTGCCCCTTTTGTAATACAGGATTCACTGCAAATTGCTATAGCCTGATGGAATGGCAAATACTTGGTCCCCTGTGAAAAGGAGTGGGGTGGCATGAAACCCCATGACTGCTTGTTTTCATTCTCCTCTCTCTAGTAAGGTGTGTAATATTTTTAATACAAACAGTTTCTATTGAAATTTTGGCAGAACTCTGCCGGAGCCTGACTCCAGAGACTGAGTCACCATTTAAAAAAAGAGTAAGTAGATTAAATGGCTGGATGAATGCATATTTTAATACTGAGCAATGTTCGTGCATTTGCCAGTTCAATGGAATAGCCATTAAAAAATTGAAATTTATGTTTGTTCTAGTTATGCATGAAAGTGCATAACAGCTTTCGCTGTATTGACACCATAATCAGAGGTAGACAGGCTCACTGTAAGAGGATCTGATTTGATATAGTGTGATTCGATCTTTTTGGAGCTGCCATTGTCGGAAACTGAATTCAAACACGATAAAATATCACTTCTCAGACTACTCACAATGCAATGGTGGCAAAATAAATCTAAATCTAATTACTGTGCTTTTTCAAGCAAATACATTTCTATTGCAGATTAATGTAGAGATAGTTGATTGTCTTATAGAATACAACATTTAATTTTAAGCGTTCATGAAGCATGAATGTGAACAATTATTTCTTCATTTATTTAATTTACGGGATGTGTAATGAAAAGCTTCTATCTCATTAATCTTCCAAACAATGCAAACTTTCTGTCCAAATTAGCCTCCAATGTAATGACACTTGACACCACCATTAGAACTATAGCAATGCAATGTCTGCTGAGATCATAGAATCCTAGAATCATAGAATGGTTACAGCACAGAAAGAGGCCATTCAGCCCATCGAGCCCGTGCCGGCTCTCTGCAAGAGCACTTCAGCTAGTCCCACTACCCCGACCTTTCCCCGTAAACCTGCAAATTATTGTCCTTCAGGTACTTTTCCAATTCCCTTTTGAAAGCCACAATTGAATCTGCCTCCACTACCCTTTCAGGCAGTGCGTTCCAGATCCTAACCACTCGCTGCGTAAAATTTTTTTTCCTCATGTCGCTTTTGGTTCTTCTGCCAATCACCTTAAATCTGTGTCCTTTCGTTCTCGACCTTTCCGCCAATGGGACTCTACTCTGCCTGGACCCCTCATGTTTTGAACACCTCTAACAATTCAGAACAACCCCAGCTTCTCCAGTATATCCATGCAACTGAAGTCCCTCATCCCTGGCACCATTCTTGTAAATCTTTTCTGCACCCTCTCTAAGGCCTCCACATCCTTCGTACAGTGCGGTGCCCAGAATTGGACACAATACTTCAGTTGAGGCCGAACCAGTGTTTTATACAGGTTCATCATAACTTCCTTGCTTTTGTATGTAGGGGGTGGTGGTTTGTGTGTCAGCTTCACCTCTGACTTCTGGAGCGGTTCGAATCGCTCCCACTCCCTTGGTTCTAGATCCTGGACTTATTTGGGGGTTGTGATGAAAAGTGCAGCAGACAACTGAGTTTGATGAAAAGAACTTCGATCTTTATTCAAGAAAGTAAAACACAACACAAACACTCTTAACACTCTAAAGGTGGGGAACACTTCAGTACAAGCGGGGGAAATAACATTAAAAGAATACTTCACCCCTCCCAATCCCACTTCTCTAGCTAGGTTAGGTTTTGAAGGACCAGGGATAATGCTCACCAATCCGTTGACAGTTGGGCTAAATCACGGTTTTGGGGTTCGCTGTTTATGGCGATTAGTGTCTGCCGTACCCCATACGTGGTAGAGGACTTCACCTGGGTCTCTGGTCAGTCTTCGCGAGTCCGCTGATGCGGTAGGATGTCGTTATGGATTTATCTGGTGAGTACCCAATTTCTTTAGTTCAGCAGTAGGGTTTAGAGTCTTTGGGAAAATCTTACCCAGGGGTAAGTCAGGAGTAGTTTGTAGTGTGGAAACTTTGCGATTCTTCAGGTTTTCTTCCCTGGAGTTGGTCTTTGTTGGTCGCGGTGGCCTGTGATTACCCGGTCAGTTGGGGGTAATGCGCGGTTGTTGGTTTCGTGAGGCCTTTGGTTTCCGCGATGGCTTTAGGCCTTGGTTGGTGTGTCGGTCGACCTCATGGAGCCGTCGGTGACTTGTTGCTGCTTATTGCTCCGGGTGACTGTATTGGGGGTCCGTCGAGGTGGTGTCTTCGCGAGCTGGACTCAGGTGTGTCTGAGTGGTGAGCGATGCCGACTCGCTTCCAGCTCGGGCCTTCTTCTTCTTGGTCTCTCCTCCTTCTGATGACCACCGGTTGCGACTGACTGCTCGGCCCAACGACTTTGAACTGTGTTGTTTCTCTCTCTTCTCGCTTGGTGTGTGCTTGGCGTGCCTTCAATTATACAGAAATAAAGTGGCCTTATCTACCCGCCAAATCTGTTCAGTTCATTGTCTAGTTTTGGCGGGCTCGTAAATCGGTAACGATTTACTAGCACGTTAACTGGGTTTTAACAGGCCTTCAATCTGACCCATTGAATATGGCCTTATCTACCCGCCAAATCTGTTCAGTTCATTGTCTGAATTTGGCGGGCCTGCTACCAGTAACTGCTCTGTAAGTGTCAAATGGGTTTTGGGATGGTTTGCATTCTGTCAATCTTCTTGGCTGATTGCTGGTGATTGGTTTTGTGTTTTGGGTTCCTAGGCTGATCTATAGCCTAGTCCTGGGTGCTCTGTATTATGCATGTTACTTGATCCTGTAATCGGTTTGATGGGACCTGTTGTTTTGGGTGGGATTGTCTTCTCCTAGGGTCTATTGTCAAAATGTTAATGCATGCTGGGGCTTTGAGTGAGGTCATCCCAGTTCCCCAGACATTGCAATTAACGGCAATACCCAAAACTGCTTTTACAGAGGTCGAACCCAACTTCCTTCACAGCCTTTTCTCCCTTTACAGGCCCAGACATGTTTTTAAAATGCCAAAACTTGGGTTTTGGTCTTATATTCCTTAGGTTAGGCCCAAATGCATTTTTATCACTCTGAGGTAGTTCCAAAGTCCTTTTTCCTTAGGTTTTGGGGCTCTGTAAATTTTGGAAACCTTACATGCCTCTATTTATGAAGCCCAGGATCCCGTATGCTTTTTTAACCATTTTCTCAACCTGCCATGCCACCTTCAATGATTTGTGCACATATACCCCCAGGTCTTTCTGTTCATGCACCCGCTTTAGAATTGTACTCTTTAGTTTATATTGCCTCTCCTCGGTCCCCCTACCAAAATGTATCACTTTTCTGCATTAAATTTCTTCTGACACGTGTCCGCCCATTCCACCAGCCTATCTATGTCTTCTTGAAGTCTATCACTATCCTCCTCACTGTTCACTATACTTCTAATTGGAGGCAGTATCAGCGGCGGGCGAACCTTCACTGATTTCCAAAAAAACAAGGAATGACATCTCAGGACAGCAGGTAGGTGATTGGTTGGTGAGTATTAAGGTTTTTTTTTCTCTTTTCTCTCTAACCGAGGACAGTGGATTAAACAAGGTGCGGGAAACTACCAAGTACTGTATTAAATTTATAGCTTAACTAGTTAACCTAATTAATATAACTATAAATAATCTTTGAATAAAGACTTTAACTAATTAAATAAATAAAATAAGGCTAGACTAAGATATGGCAGGGCAGGTTGTGTGTCTGGATTGCAGTATGTGGGAGTTTGTGGACAGCGAGACTGTCCCGAGCAAACACGCCTGCAGGAGATGTCTCCATCTCGAATCTCTCCGGCTCACAGTCATTGAGCTGGGGTGCGAGTTGGAGACACTCCGACACATAAGGGAGGGGGAGGAATTTCTGGACAATTTTATCTAGAATGCAGTCACACCCCAGAGGAAAGCATTGGTTCATGAAGGGAAGGGTGTGACTGCTAGTGAGTCGGGTAGCGTAAATTTAGGAGAGGTTGAGAAAGAGGTCCCGCAGACACTGGTCCTGTCCAACAGGTATGAAGTACTCACTACCTGTGAGGACAAGGAGAAAGACTGCAGAATGGACAACCACAATGCAGATCAAGGTACTGAGGCTCAGAAGGCTGTCCAAGGCAGGGAAGAGCAGAATAGAAATGTGATAGTGATAGGGGACTCTATAATTAGGGGGATAGATAGCATCCTCAGCAGCCAAGAATGAAAATCCCGAAGGGTGTGTTGCCTACCGGGTGCCAGGGTAAGGGATATCTCACGGCAGCTGGAGAGGAACTTGGAAAGGGAGGGGACAAATCCAGTTGTCGTGATCCATGTTGGAACAAACGACATAGGTAGGATCAGGGAGGAGGTCCTGCTGAAAGAGTATCAGGAGTTAGGCTCTAATTTAAAAACCAGGACTTCGAGGGTAATAATCTCTGGATTATTGCCTGTGACATGTGCAAATTGGCATTGAAGCAGACAGATCAGGAGAATTAACACAGTGTAGCGATTTGGGTAAAAATAAGCAGAGTGTGACAGGAAGGGATTTTGGGGGAAAAATTCGGTTGCTTTGTGCCTCCTAAGAGGGCACTAATGGGGCGCAAAGCAACTAGTGCCCAGGTGCAGTGCCACTAACGCCTCCCGCGAAATTCAGCTGGAGGTTAGCGGCGGCGGTAACCATTAGCACCCCGCGGTGCTGTGCCGCCGGCGATGACTTCATTGCCGTGTGCAGCACCCCGCTCGCGCCCCAGCTGGGATCTTCAGTAGGACTCCGTGACTTACCACCGGACGCTATGTCTGACGGGGTCAGGGTGGCCTACCTGCAGCCAGGGTGGCGCTAATTAAAGGCGAGGTGCCGTGCGTCCATTTTTGTTGCTGGCCGCCTGCCAGCACCTGCCCCCGTTGCTGTCTCTGGCCTCCTAAACAGCACCCCCACCCCCGCGGAGTGCCAGCTGCGCTCCATGAGCCTGGCACTTCTCTTGAGTGCCGGCCTTTTTTGCAGGCACTCCGAGCCCTGGTGGCCCAGCTGGGCCCGGGTTGCGCTGCACAAGGCCCCTCCCCTTTAAGAAGGGGACGAAGGCCTGCAGTATCACGGCACGTAGCGCCGCGATATTCTCTCGCAGTGCCCCAAGAGGGAGGCGGGGCACTTCCAGTAGCACCCCGCTTCCCTCTTGGGGTGCTACCATTCAATTTCGGTCGTGGGGGTGCTAATTTTTTGGGGGCACTAAAAGTAGCGCCATGGCAAAGTTAGCGCCCCAAAGAGGGCGCGACTCAATTTTTCCCCCAGAGAGTTTAATGGTAGCAGTGCAGCAGAGAATAAGGTCAAAGCAGGGAATAATGGTAAAAAATTTAAATTAAAGGCACTTTAATTTGAATGCATGAAGCATTCATAACAAGATAGACAAACTAATGGCACAAATAGAGATAAATGGGTTTGATCTATAACCATTACAGAGTAATGGTTGCAAGGTGACCAAGGTTGGGAACTAAATGTTCCAGGGTACTTGATGTTTCGAAAAGAAAAGCAGAATGGAAAAGGAGGGGGAGCAGCCCTGATAATAAAGGATGGCATAAGGACAATAGTGAGAAAGCATCTCGGCTCAGAAGATCAGGAAGTAGAATCAGTGTGTGTGGAGATAAGGAATAACAAGGGGCAGAAAACACTGGTAGGAGTAGTATATAGGCTGCCTAACAGTAGCTATACCGTTGGACAGAATATTAATCAAGAAATAGTAGGAGCTTGCAACAAAGGTAATGCAATAATCTTGGAGGACTTTAATCTTCATATAGACTGGACAAATCAAATTGGCAAAGGTAGTCGAGAGGACGAGTTCATGGAATGCATTCGGGACAGTTTCCTAGAACAATATGTCATGGAACCAACCAGGGAACAGGCCATTTTAGATCTTGTATTGTGTAATGAGACAGGATTAATTAGCAATCTCATAGTAAAGGATCCTCTGGGGCAGAGTGATCATAATATGATAGAATTTTACATTAATTTTTAGACTGACTTGCCTAAGTCCGAAACTAGATTCTTAAACTTAAATAAAGCCTATTACATAGCTATGAGGGGCGAGTTGGCTAAGGTAGATTGGAAAAATAGATTAAAAGGTATGGCGGTAGATAAGTAGTGGCTAGTATTTAAAGAAATATTTCATAATTCTCAACAAAAATACATTCCATTGGGAAACAAAAACTCCACGGGAAAAGTGATCCAACCGTGGCTAACTAAAGAAGTTAAGGATAGCATTAGATTGAAAGAAGAAGCTTATAATGTTGCAAAGAATAATAGTAAACCTGAGGATTGGGAGAGTTTCAGAAACCAGCAAAGGTTGACCAAAAAATTGATAAAAAGCAAAAAAATAGAAGATGAGAGAAAACTAGCAAGAAATATAAAATCAGATTGTAAGAGTTTCTACAAGTATGTAAAAAGGAAAAGAGTAGCAAAAGTAAACATTGGTCCCTTAGCGGCTGAGACAGGAGAAATTATTATGGGGAATAAGGAAATGGCAGAAACGTTAAACAAATATTTTGTATCTGTCTTCACAGTAGAAGACACAAAAAGCATACCAAAAATGATGGGGAACCAAGGGTCTAATGAGGGTGAGGAACTTAATGTAATTAATATAAGTAGAGAAAAAGAACTAGAGTAACTAATGGGACTAAAAGCCAACAAATCCCCTGGGCCTGATGGCCTACATCCTAGGGTTCTAAAAGAGGTGGCTAAAGAGATAGTAGATGCATTGGTTTTGATCTTCCAAAATTCCCTAAATTCTGGAATCGTCCCAGCGGATTGGAAGGTAGCAAATGTAACACCGCTATACAAGAAAGGAGGGAGAGAAAGAATAGGGAACTACAGGCCAGTTAGCCTGACATCAGTCATCAGGAAAATGCTGGAATCCATTGTTAAGGATGTGGTATCAAGTCACTTAGAAAATCATAACATGATTAGGCAGAGTCAACATGGTTTTATGAAAGGGAAATCGTGTTTGACAAATTTATTCGTGTTTTTTGAGGATGTAACTACCAGGATAGATAAAGGGGAACCAGTGGATGTAGTATATTTGGATTTCCAAAAGGCATTCGATAAGGTGCCACATAAAAGATTATTATACAAGATTAGGGCTCATGGGGTTGGGGGTAATATAGTAGCATAGATAGAGGATTGGTTAACAGACAGTAAAGAGAGTAGGGATAAACAGGTCTTTTTCAGGTTGGCAGGCTGTAACTAGTGGAGTGCCACAAGTATCAGTGTTGGGGCCTCAGCTATTTACAATCTATATTTATGACCTAGATGAAGGGACCGAGTGTAATGTATCCAAGTTTGCTGAGGATACAAAGCTAGGTGGGACAGTAAGCTGTGAGGAGAACACAAAGAGGCTGCAAAGGGATATAGATAGACTAAGTCAGTGGGCAGTAAGCTGGCAGATGGAGTATAATGTAGGGAAATGTGAGGTTATTCACTTTGCTAAGAAGAATAGAAAAACAGAATTTTTTTAAATGGTGAGAAACTTTCAAATGCTGGTGTTCAGAGAGATTTGGGTGTCCTCGTGCAAGAAACACAGAAAGCTAGGATGCAGGTACAACAAGCAATAAGGAAGGCAAATGGCATGTTGGCCTTTATTGCAAGGGGGTTGGAGTATAATAGTAAGGAAGTCTTGCTACAATTGTACAGGGCCTTGGTGAGACCACAACTGGAGTACTGTGCACAGTTTTGGTCTCCTTATCTAAGGAAGGATATACTTGCCTTGGAGGTGGAGCAACAAAAGTTTACTAGATTGATTCTTGGGATGAGAGGGCTGTCCTATGATGAGAGATTGTGTAGAATGGGCCTATACTCTCTGGAGTTTAGAAGAATGAGAGGTGATCTCATTGAAAGATTCAAGATTCTGAAGGGGATTGACAGGGTAGATGCTGAGAGGTTGTTTCCCCTCGCTGGAGTGTCTAGAACTAGGGGGCATAGTCTCAGGATAAGGGGCAGGCTCTTTAAGACTGAGATGAGGAAGAATTTCTTCACTCAGAGGGTTGTGAATCTTTGGAATTCTCTGCCCCAGAATATAAGAGCAGGCAGGTTATGATGGAGCTGTACAAAACGCTAGTTAGGCCACAGCTGGAATACTGTGTGCAGTTCTGGTCGCCACACTATAGGAGGGATGTGATTGCATTGGAGAGGGTGCAGAGGAGATTCACCAGGATGTTACCTGGGCTGCAGCGCTTCAGCTATGAAGAGAGACTGGACAGGCTGGGGTTGTTTTCCTTAGAGCAGAGAAGGCTGAGGGGGGACCTGATTGGGTTGTACAAAATTATGAGGGGCATAGATAGGGTAGATAGAAAGGAACTTTTCCCCTTAGTAGAGGGGTCAATAACCAGGGGGCATAGTTTCAAGGTAAGGGACAGGA
This sequence comes from Squalus acanthias, assembly GCA_030390025.1. NCBI lineage: Eukaryota > Metazoa > Chordata > Chondrichthyes > Squaliformes > Squalidae > Squalus > Squalus acanthias. The sequence goes on along the minus strand of CM059426.1, from coordinate 38,551,448 downwards.
GGTTTAGAGGGGATTTGAGGAAAAACTTTTTCACCCAGAGGGTGGTTGGAATCTGGAACTCACTGCCTGAAAGGGTGGTAGAGGCAGGAACCCTCACAATATTCAAGAAGCATTTAGATGAGCACTTGAAACGCCATAGCATACAAGGCTACGGACCAAATGCTGGAAAATGGGATTAGAATAGACAGGGCTTGATGGCCGGTGTGGACACGATGGGCCAAAGGGCCTCTTTCTGTGCTGTATAACTCCATGACTCTCTGACTCTATGGCTGTGAATGCTGAGTCTTTGAGTATATTCAAGGCTGAGAGAGATAGATTTTTGGTCTCTAGGGGAATCAAGGGATATGGAGATCGGGCGAGAAAGTGGAGTTGAGGTCGATGATCAGCCATGATCTTATTGAATGGCGGAGCAGGGTCGAGGGGCCGTATGGCCTACTCCTGCTCTTACTTCTTATGTTCTTATGTTCTTACTACCCGTTCACTATTTATATGCCTATAGAAGACTTTTGGATTCCCTTTTATTTTAGCTGCCAATATATTCTCTTACTCTCTCTTTGCCCCTCTTATTTCCTTTTTCAGTTCACCTCTGAACTTTCTATATTCAGCCTGGTTCTCACTTGTATTCTCAACCTGACATCTGTCATATGCCCCCTTTTTCTGCTTCATCCTACTCTCAATCTCTTTTTTCATCCAGGGAGCACTGGCTTTGGTTGCCCTACCTTTCCCCCTCGTGGGAATGTATTTCGACTGTACCCGAACCATCTCCTCTTTAAACGCAGCCCATTGTTCGATTACAGTTTTGCCTGCCAATCTTTGATTCCAATTTACCTGGGCCTACCTCAACCCACTGAAATTAGCTTTCCTCCAACTAAATATTTTTACTCTAGATTGTTTTAAACCAGTGGCTAACTGGGTTATTAGAAGACACAGTACAAAAACAACTTGCATTTATATAGCACCTTTAACATAGAAAAACATCCCAAGGCATAATCAAAAATGGATGCTGAGCTGAAGAAATCATCATAGGTTCTAGGCAGCTGATGGCACAGCCACCAATGGTGTGACAAAAGGAGGAGGGAATACACTGGAGCCTGGAATCAGAGGAAAAGAGATAGAGATGCAAAACCATGGAGGAATTTAAACAAAGAATGCAAAATTTAAATTGAAGTATTGAGGGACGGGGAACCAATGTAGCTCAGTGAGGACAAGAGTGATGGCCAAGCGGCACTTGGTGTATAATAGGATACGGGGAGCAGAGCTTTGAATAAGCTGAAGTTTACAGAGAGTGGTGGATGGGAGGCTGACCAGAAGAGCATTGGCCAAATCTGGAGGTGATAAAAGCATCAATAAGGGTTTTCGCAGAAGATGGGCTCAGATTTGGATGGAGACAAGTGATGGAAGCTAGCGGTCTTTGCAATAGGATATGGGGCTGGAAGGTCAGCTTGGGATCGAAATAACACTGAGATTTCAAGTAGTCTGGTTCAACCTGAGACAGTGGCCAGGGAGGGGGATGGAATAGGTGGCAATGGTACGGAGTTTGTGATGGGGCCGATGACGATAGCTTCAGTCTTTCCAATGTTTAGCTGGAGAAAATTGTGGCTCACCTAAGATTGGATGTTGGACAAGGAGTCTGACAACCCAGAGGCAGTGGAGAAGGTGCCGCTACTCCTCTGGCACCTTCTCCTCCTTTGAACATCTCAACTTGTTCCACCCCTCTTGCCTCTCATTTAAAATCCTCATTCTCTACCGCCCACCCAAGTACCAAGCTAAGTTTCTCACCAAGATATCTTCACTGCTTTCCTCCCTCAGCCTCTGCACCAAGTAGCTTCTCATCCTCAGTGATTTCAGCCTCCATCTCAACTCATCATGCACTCCCCTCTGAGTTCACTGCCCTCCTATCCTCCCGTGAACTCTCCATCCATATAAACTCTCCAACCCATATTCACAGCCACTCCCTTGACCGTGCCTTCTCACGTGGCCTCGCTACTCCCATTGTGTCAATCACAGATAACGCCATCTCTAATCACTTCCTTGTATCGCTCTCCACCCACATCCTCCTTCCTACTCCAAAACCTACTTCCTTCTGTGTCCGCCCCTGGAAAACACTCTCCCAATTCACTTACAACTGCACTTTCAAAATTCCAACTCTTTACCCTTTGTCCCTCCATTCAGCATGACATTTCTGCAGCTACTGATCTGCTCAACCATACCCTCATCTCCACCTTTGATGTCGTAGACCTCATTAAAATCTTCACTCTCTCACACCCTGGTCATTCCCCGTGGTATGGCCCTCATCTCCACTCCCTTAAGTCCAAGGGTGTCAGCTGTGGCTCAGTTGGTAGCACTCACATCTCTGGAATGGGACTTGAACCTACAACCTTCTAACCCAGAGGCAAGAGTCCTACCCACTGAGCCACGGCTGATGATCATAATCAACATTCAGTTTAAACAATTACTTTATCTAAAAAAAATGTCAATGCTCATAATACTTCTCTTTTCATCTTCTAAAAGGGTATGGGTGTCAAGACACACATCAAATGAACTTTTATTTTATCTGCATTGCTGTTAACTAGACTGGTTCATATGACACAGATGATCACAGCCACCTCTTAAGACACAATTAGTGTCATTTTAGAATGGATTCCAGGAGGCATGCTTCTGTGAGCCAGCTCCCAAAGTTTAAACTATTAAATCCCAACAGAAGACTAGCTATTTGAGAGACTACAGATCTACCATGATAAAAGAGCGGAATTTAGAGATGTAAATGCTAGGCGCCAGTTCACGGATACCAATCTCCTGGAAACCAAAATAAAGAGTGCGAATAAAAAAAGTCCCACTCCAGAGACTTGAGCACAAACATCTAGACTGACACTCCAGTGCAGTACTGAGGGAGTGCTGTACTGAGGGAGTGCTGCACTGTCGGAGGTGCCATCTTTCGGATGAGACGTTAAACCGAGAGTCCGTCTGCTCTCTCGGGTGGATGTAAAAGATCCCATGGCACTATTTCGAAGAAGAGCAGGGGAGTTATCCTCGGTGTCCTGGCCAATATTTATCCCTCAATCAACATCACTAAGACAGATTATCTGGTCATCATCACATTGCTGTTTGTGGGAGCTTGCTGTGCACAAATTGGCTGCCATGTTTCCTAGTTTCCTACATTACAACAGTGACTACACGTGAAAAAAAAAGTACTTAATTGACTGTAAAGCGCATTAGGATGTCTGATGGTCTTGAAAGGCGCTATATAAATGCAAGTCTTTCTTTTCTTTTTTTTTTCAAATCCCTCCATGGCTCGCCCCTCCCTATCTCTCTAACCTCCTTCAGCCCTACACCTCTCTGAGATATCTGTTTTCCTCCAATTCTGGCCTCTTGCGCATCCCCGATATTAATCACTCCACCATTGGCGGCCATGACTTCAGGCCCTAATCTCTGCAATTCCCTCCCTAAGCCTCTCCCCCTCTCTATCTCTCTTTCCTCCTTTAAGACGCATCTTAAAACCTCCCTCTTTGGCTAAGCTTTTGGTCATCTGCCCTAATATCTCCTTATTTGGCTTGGTGCCAAGTTTTGTTTGATAACGTTCCTGTGAAGCTTCTTGGGATGTTTTAATACATTAAAAGCTCTGCATAAGTGCAAGTTGTTGTTGTTCAGAGAAATGTTGGCGAAGTAGAGCTCAGTGTCATCAGTGTACGTGTGGTCGCTGATCCCATGTCTGTGGTTAATGTCACCAAGGGGTAGCATGTAGATGGGGAAGAAGAGGATAAATCCTTGGTGGACTCCTGCGGTGACAGTGTATGGGTGAGAATAGAAACCATTGGTGGAGTAATATGTAAAACTAAACTTTTGTAATGAATGTTGAACGGTCTCTTTGATACTCCTGATTTCCTGCTGTCACCTCAGCAGGAGATTAGGGGAACCCCAAGAGAAACAGCATAAATGACCATTTTTAGTCATTAATACTGATATTCTGCGGGCTTCACCCATCACCCACTTGAATACCCCCGTCGAAATTCCAGGTATTTCAATGTAAGAAAGCAAAGCAGATGCTAGCAGGTTTCCTGTTGTTTCCAGAGTGGAGGTCATTGACTTCAAGTTATTGTTACTGGCCTCTTAGCTGTAAGCAAAACCATTTCTCATCTCTGGACAAGTTAATTGTGTTTCCTTTGTGAAGTTCTTGCTAAAAAAAACTTTTCTTGGGATGTTGTAAATTAAGCAAGATGTTTGTGGAGATAAATGCATGTTTCAACTAAATGATGTCAGCTTCTCACAGACCCAAATGTGTATTTCCATCAATTGTTTTTTTAGGAAGGTCTGTCAAGCAATTAATTACCTATATATTTGTTCCAGTCACTAAATAATGTCCTTTGTGTTGAATTGGATCTCATCATGCAACATATTGAAAATTTAATGATGAGTAGTGGATCTCCCTTGGTGTATTTCAATTTCTGATGTTTACCATGGTCCCAATGCAACCTAAACATCACAATAGTTCACCCATTTCTGTAATACAACTAATTGAATGAAACATTATGCCACGTGGCAGACTCAAGGTAGAAATGTTACGTGCCTTACTGATATGGAAAGATACATGCACCACAAATATAACATGTGTAATACTATCTGCCACTTTAAAAAATGTTCTTAAGATGCAAGTAACTGTTTTTGTTCTTCCCTCTCCAAACCTCTTAGATTCCAATTACATTCTAAAATACCTTTTGCCTCATCTCTCACAGTGAATTTCCAATGTTTGATTAATTTCAAGTACTTTAAATATTTCTTTATTCTTCCCTCCTCCCTTCCAAAAGCATCTACATTAGTTACATGATTATAAAACAGATTTTGTTGTCCCTTTTACCCCCATGGTGGATTTATATTTCCTGTTGTAGCTGTCAGAGGTGCTGCACTGACTTGGGAGGCTTTTCTCACTGTTGAGTCTCCAGTAACGAGCACCAAAACAGATAATCATTCACCAGCATTGGCTGGCTGACTGTGGCCACAAAGTTTAAAGTCAACATCAAAGCACCTTATAAACACTTCCCTCAGTCCAGTGCAAATATCAGTCTCCTTAAGTGACAAAAATACTTCATTCCAATTCACACCATTAGCTCAGAGGGCTGGATTTTGATACTGGGGCGGGTTGGGGTCGTGTCATCTGCTTTTCGTGTTATCCACCCGACTGCAATTGGATGTGGGAGATTGATGCAATTTTCACCTAATTGGGCAATTGAGTTCCAGCATGAGGGAACCCATGACCCAATTAGGGTTTTCAGTCTGAAAGTCGCCTCTGATGATGTCATCATTGCTGCTGCATTGAAGGTCTTCAGAGACTGCCTGGCCTGTGCTGTGATGCAAAATGAGCAGACAGAGAGCGAGAGTGAATTTTTTTTTGCACCACCACTCCCAGATATGTCTCCCAGATGCCTGCCAGCCACTCACTCACTGATAGTCAGCCCAGCCACTGATAGTCAACTATCCAAATGTGCTCCCGCCAGGTTTCACAATCGTGGTTCAGAACAGGCGTGCTTCACGTAGAACAAGGGTTAAAATCACAAAGGCCTTTCAAAATGGCATTATAGAGCCAATTTAGTGCTTGTTAAGGGCCTTAACAGCCTATCCCACCTCTTAAAGGCGGGACGCAGTTGGGACCAGCAGACATGATTTAATGAAAATTGCGTGGAGGTGGGATGGAGGCGGACTTGTGCCCGCCCGCCAGTTTTCGCAATTTTAACCCCCCACACGCCTCCAAACCCGCCTCCACGGGTCAATGAAAATCCAGCCCAGAGTTTTATTTTGCAGCTTAAACTGTAGAAAACACTGAGAAAAATCAAATATTTTTATTTTAATGTTGGTTCTACCACTTGTACTGTTTGTGTCAGGCAATCTTTTGTACTTTTCTGCTGGGTTAATAGAATTATAAAAAGTACGAAGTCGCACAACACCAGGTTATAGTCCAACAGTTTTATTTGAAATCACAAGCTTTCGGAGCTGCTGCTCCTTCGTCAGGTGAATTGAAGGAATACAATTCGGCAAAGCATATATAGACATAGAACAATGCCTGTGTAGCGTACAATGTCAGACGACTACAGTTAATCTTTCTGACTGCCTTTTATCACACCTCGGAGAAGTTGCACAACACCAGGTTATAGTCCAACAGATTTATTTAAAATTACAAGCTTTCGGAGCTGTCGCCCCTTCGGCAGGTAAAGGTACAATGAGTGAATCTACAATATTACACAGTATATAAACACAGAAACTGCAGAGATACAATCTTTCAGGGAAGGTGTCCTTACATCAAAGACATACCAGAGCACAGCCAAGACAATGAGATGTGTCACAGGGGGTCCAACGTGTCAAATCCTGCTGTCTGCAGTTGAGCTTTCTTTTTTTGGGGGTTTTTTTTTTTTGTGTGTCTTTTTTTTAAAAACTGGGAAGACAGACAACGATGTCGAGTCACGTTCTGTAGCGTGACATGAACCCGATATCCCTATTGAGGCCGTCCTCATGGGTGCGGAACTTGGCCATCAGTTTCTGCTCGATGATTTTGCGTTGTCGTGTGTCTCGAAGGCCGCCTTGGAGAACGCTAACCCGCAGATCCGAGGCTGAATGTCCTTGACTGCTGAAGTTTTCCCCGACTGGGAGGTAACAAACCTGCCTGCCGATTGTTGCGCGGTGTCCGTTCATACGTTGTCTCAGTGTCTGCATGGTCTCTCCGATGTACCATGCTCTGGGGCATCCTTTCCTGCAACGTATGAGGTAGACAACGTTGGCCGAGTCACATGAGTATGTACCATGTACCTGGTGGGTAGTGTCCTCACGTGTGATGACGGTATCTGTGTTCATGATCTGGCATGTCTTGCAGAGGTTGCCGTGGCAGGGTTGTGTGGTGTCTTGGTTGCTGTTCTCCTGAAAGATGGGTAATTTGCTGCGAATGATGGTACTTTTCAGGTTAGGCGGCTGCTTGAAGGCGAGTAGTGGAGGCGTGGGGATGGCCTTAGCAAGGTGTTCGTCGTCATCGATGACATGTTGAAGCTTGCGAAGAACATGGTATAGTTTCTCTGCTCCGGGGAAGTACTGGACGATGTAGGGTACTCTGTTGGTTGTGTCCCGTGTTCGCCTTCTGAGGAGGTCTATGCGGTTTTTTGCTGTGGCCCGTCGGAACTGTCGATCGACGAGTCGAGCGTCATAGCCCGTTCTTACGAGGGCGTCTTTCAGTGTCCGTAGGTGTCCATCGCGTTCCTCCTCGTCTGAGCAGATCCTGTGTATTCGCAGGGCTTGTCCATAGGGGATGGCTTCTTTAACGTGGTTAGGGTGGAAGCTGGAGAAGTGGAGCATCGTGAGGTTGTCCGTGGGCTTGCGGTAGAGTGAAGTGCTGAGGCGTCCGTCTTTGATGGAGATTCGTGTGTCCAAGAATGAAACCGATTCTGAGGAGTAGTCCATGGTGAGTTTGATGGTGGGATGGAACCTGTTGATGTTATCGTGTAGTCCTTTCAGTGATCCTTCGCCGTGGGTCCAAAGGAAGAAGATGTCGTCGATGTATCTGGTGTACAGCATTGGTTGGAGGTCCTGTGCAGCGAAGAAGTCTTGCTCGAACTTGTGCATGAAGATGTTGGCATATTGGGGTGCGAATTTGGTCCCCATGGCTGTTCCATGTGTTTGGGTAAAAAACTGGTTGTCGAAGGTGAAGACATTGTGGTCAAGCATGAAGCGGATGAGTTGTAGGATGGCATCTGGAGATTGGCTGTTGTTGGTGTTGAGTACTGAGGCTGTCGCAGTGATGCCGTCATCGTGGGGGATATTGGTGTAGAGTGCCGATACGTCCATCGTGGCGAGAAGTCTTCCTGGTTCAACTGGTCCATGGGTGCTGAGTTTCTGCAAGAAGTCTGTAGTGTCACGACAGAAGCTGGGGGTTCCCTGTACGATGGGTTTCAGGATGCCCTCGATGTATCCAGAGAGGTTCTCACACAGGGTTCCGTTGCCTGATACGATAGGACGTCCGGGTGTGTTGGCTTTGTGTATCTTTGGGAGGCAGTAAAAGTCTCCTACGCAGGGAGTACGTGGGATGAGAGTGCGTAGGATGCTTTGAAAGTCTGGATCGAAGGTCTTGATCAGTCTATTGAGTTGGCGGGTGTGTTCTTTGGTCGGATCTGCGGGTAACTGTCTGTAGTGTTCCTGGTTGTGCAGTTGTCGGTATGCTTCTTTGCAATAGTCCATTCTGTTCTGTATGACGATGGCTCCTCCTTTGTCCGCTGGTTTGATGACGATGTTGCGGTTGGTCTTGAGAACGTGGATGGCGTTGCGTTGTGCTCGGATGACATTCTGGACTGTCTTGTGAGTACGGCTGATGAATCTGGCGTTGATGCATTTCCTGACAGCTTGAGCATACATGTCAAGCTTAGGGCAGCGACCCTCCGGAGGGGTCCAATTTGACTCTTTCTTCTTCGGTTGCTGCACTGTGGTTCCCTCTGTCTGCTGTTCTGGATCATTGATTGTCTCATTGGGTTCGCTGCTGACATCTTGGGATTCGTGGAAGAATTCCCGGATCCTCATTCTCCTGATGAATTCCTCTGTGTCTGCCGTGAGACCGATGGGGTCCATTTTGGTTGTGGGGCAGAAAATGAGCCCTCGGTTGAGAACTTCGATTTCGTCTGGTTGAAGGGTATTGGTCGGACAAGTTGACGATGGACTTCCTTGTGGTTGCAACTGTGGTACCGGGGGAGGCTTGGTTGCTGCTGGTGGTGATGCCGAGTTTCTCAAGCTTCCTGTTCTTGATGCGCATGTAGAAGCGTAGTTCCGTTGCCTCGTCTGTTTGGCGGTGTCTCATAGCTGGTCTGCTGTGTCCTGAGCACAGGCTGAGAGCATGGACTCTATCTTGGTTTCGAGGTTGCGGCGTCTGCTGTAGAGCTGGTGTACGAGATGGTTGAGGAGTGTGCGAGAGGTACGATGGCAAAGTCTCTCAGCGTAGTCTGTGTTGTATGTCGACTTGAGTGGGTTCGTGATCTATAGTCTTTTCGGAATCTTGTCTGCTTTCTTGCATCTCTGTAGATACTTGATATCTGTGTCAATATGTGTGATCTTCTTGGAGATTCTCTCCACTTTGAGCCGGCAGTTTGTGGTGTCAATAGTGGTCATGATGCGGAGATGCCGGTGTTGGACTGGGGTGGACAAAAATGAGAAGTCGCACAACACCAGGTTATAGTCCAACAGATTTATTTAAAATTACAAGCTTTCGGAGCTGTCGCCCCTTCGTCAGGTAAAGGTACAATGAGTGAATCTACAATATTACACAGTATATAAACACAGAAACTGCAGAGATACAATCTTTCAGGGAAGGTGTCCTTACATCAAAGACACACCAGAGCACAGCCAAGACAATGAGATGTGTCACAGGGGGTCCAACGTGTCAAATCCTGCTGTCTGCAGTTGAGCTTTCTTTTTTTTCATCACACCTCGGCAGAGAAACAATCAGGTCAGTCAGGAAGGCATTATATCAAAGACATAGCAAGATACAACTAAGACAATGAGGTGGGGTCACAGGGGGTCTAATGTGTCAAATGCAGTCTGTATGGAAAACCATAAACTTTAAACTTTTTACTTTTTTTACTGGAAATCACATCTGTGAACAAGCCAACGACGACTCGAGTCTGGATGACTCTACGTCATGTAGCGTGACATGAACCCAAGATCCCAGTTGAGGCCGTCCTCATGGGTGCGGAACTTGGCTATCAGTTTCTGCTCGATGATTTTGCGTTGTCGTGTGTCTCGAAGGCCGCCTTGGAGAACGCTTACCCGCAGATCCAAGGCTGAATGACAGGCATTGTTCTCTGTCTATATATGCTTTGCCGATTTGTATTCCTTCACTTCACCTGACGAAGGAGCAGCAGCTCCGAAAGCTTGTGATTTCAAATAAAACTGTTGGACTATAACCTGGTGTTGTGCGACTTCTCAATTTTGTCCACCCCAGTCCAACACCGGCATCTCCGCATCATATAAAAAGTACATCAGAGAAGGATACCATTCAGCCCTGTGCAGGTGCTAGCTCATCAACTGAAGCTATCTCCTATATCCTAATTCTATTGTCTGTCACAATATATACCAGGTATTGTGGTTCCACAGGAGTAGGTTGAAAAATACAACTTCTGTGCTGCATCTCTCTCTCTTTCACATACACACATCATTTTCCAGAGGAGCTACAATCCCTGGTTAATTTCTATTTGGTTGTCTTGTTTGGTGTGGTGCATTCTCAGTATTGTAGTTCCACAGTCGCAGGATGAAAACCACAACTCCCATGCTGCATCATTCTCAAACACACATAGAAATTGTCCACAGCAACTGGAACTCCTAACCAACGTCCATTGAAAGTTCCATCTCAAGCTCCAGACAGAACATAGGGAAAGTTCTTGCTGGCATTTCTAATATTATATAATCAAATTCTATGGGCAAGTTTAGTGACTGTGGACTATATGTTACGCTATAAATTTTAGAGTAACTTCATTTCATTTTAATTTCTCCACACAATGACAGCCATGTCTCAGTGGTATCACATTCGCCTGAGTCAGAAGGTTGTTGGTTCAAGTCCCACTCCAGAGGCTTGAGCATATAATCTAGACTAGCACTTCAGTGCAGTACTGAGGGAGCGCTGCACTGTTGGAGGTGCTGTCTTTCGGATGAGATGTTAAACCGAGGCCCAATTTGCCCTCTTCGATGGATGTAAAAGATCCCATGGCACTATTCCAAGATGAGCAGGGGAGTTCTCCCAGTGTCCTGGCCAACATTTATCCCTTAACCAACACCTAGATTTATTTTAGCTGTGAGGAAAGATTGGATAGGCTGGGGTTGTTTTCTTTGGAACAGAGGAGGCTGAAGGGAGACTTGATTGAGGTGTATAAAATTATGAGAGGCCTAGATAGAGTGGATATGAAGGACCTATTTCCCTTAGCAGAGAAGTCAATAGCCAGGGGGCATAGATTTAAAGTAATGGGTAGAAGGATTAGAGGGGAGTTGAGAAGAACTTTTTTCACCCAGAGGGTGGTGGGGTCTGGAACTCACTGCCTGAAAGGGTGGTAGAGGCAGAAACACTCATCACATTTCAAAAGTACTTGGATATGCACTTAAAGTGCCGTAACCTACAAGGCTACGGACCAAGAGCTGGAAAGTGGGATTAGGAGGGATAGCTCTTTTTCAGCCGGCACGGATACGATGGGCTGAATGGCCTCCTTCTGTGCCGTAAATCTCTATGATTCTATGATTCTATGACTTTTCAGAAGTGTGATGTCCTGAAGTGTGACACTTTTGAGGTGTGACACCTCAGAGGCCACACTTCTGATACCTATCAATGGTGTGATGTGATTTTCATGTGCTAAAACCAAAACTTATAATTATATAGATAAATGGTACAATGCTTCATTTGTGTATATGCCAACTGTAGTTCTATGACAAAATTTGATGTTGTTACTTCAAATGTTTTGCTTTTATCAGAGTAGACCACCAAAAGATAGTAGGTGCACATTAAGGCTAAAATTTCCCTTTTTGGATTAAAGATTTATTTACATACATGTGATTCAATTTCAAGTAGCCTGAGATTAACAAATTATAAACAAATCATACTGGATCTTTTCATGTTTTAACATAGTTGTTGTGTCTTCTGACAGTAGCTTTGGAAAACGATGATAAAGCTCACTTTGTCATATTTTGACAGAGCAAGGTCATTAATTAATTACTTGGTGGATTTTGTCCTTGGGTACTGATCAGCTTTCCCCCTTTATCACAAATTAGATGTCACCAGTTTTAGACATTAAGAGAGTTAAGGAAGTGATCTCCGTATGACCCTACACATTCTTTGCAGTAAATCTAGATTGATTAACTACCCGAAAGTTGACAATAATCCCTTCATGCTTTACTAATCATTTTTTTTTAACACAAATGGCCTAATTTGTCATGTCAAGGCCCTTACAGAAAAGAAATACGTTCCTGCATAGTGGAAGAGGAAATGAGATTTATTACATTTTGAAAGTCGAGGAAGATAAGGGGAGACAGAAATTGCTATAAGATGACAGCTTGCTATTGACAGGCATATAGCAATACAATAGTATAATGCATAACATACATATGATCACTGCCCTTTCCTACAGGTTGGCAATGGAAAGGAATAATTGGTTCATATAAATTCCAAGAGGTACCTGTACCAGGCAGGCTTGATAGCTGAATTGATGTTATCACTTCTCAATTTAAGTATGCCTGCAGACACCCAATAGGTAAAGTAGGTAAAGTCGTTGCACGACTCTGAAGCCACAGGCATCCATTCTTCTTAATCAGCTGAGCGGAATATTAGAAGTGTATAAGATTTCAAGAAAAGAGCTTGTCACAGCCATAAGTGATGAAAAGACCCTCTCTTACCGTTCTATATTAAAGGCATTATATAAATGCAAATTTTTATCATGAGCTTTTGCCACATTGAAAAAGAAAATAGGAAATCCATGGCTATCTGATCTTGGAGGCCATCACAACCAAGCCAGGTCCTGTCCTCAGTGGGCATGCGTTACCAACAGTGGCCACTAGTTTGTGGACCACTGGCTACTTTCACCTGCCTTACCAGCAGCAGCCCTCGGGGCACGTCCCAGGAGGAGGAACTGGAGCAGCCTACAATTGGGAGGACGCGATCATGGCTCCATCGGAAGGTTTTTTTTCCAAAAATGTTTTTATTATGTACCTCACTTGACGGCCGTAGGGGCTTCTGAAGAATCCTAAGCGGGTCAGCCCCAACGGTTGCCTCACACGTTGCCAATGAATTTGACAAGGGGTCCTTTAGCAGGTGTTAGGCTGCTAATTTACATATTTATGGGGCCCAATGCCTGTTTTAGGTATCCACTTGGGACGCCTAAAAAAGGGCCCTATGAATTTAGCAGCGGGATCAACTGCGTAGATTAGTCACAGGCCGTCCCACTACTAAATTGGAATGTTTTGCGCCTGCTTTACACTCAAAAAATGGGCACAATGCATACAAATCTCTACCTGTCTGTCTTCAGTCCTGACTTTTAGAAGTGATGCAACGCCAGTGATTTCTGGGAAAATGACCGCAACTATGAGAGCCGAAACGTAGGGGAAACCCAGATGAGGGCAAAAATCACAATAGAAGGAAGCCTGTGCTGTACTGTACCCCCATAACATGATTTGGGATTTAGGATTACATCCCTGAACAAGGATAGAGTCTCCAATTTTTTTTACATATATATATATTTGTTCTTGGGATGTGAGAAACACTGGCAAGGGAGTATTTATTGCCCATTCCTAGTTGCCCTTATAGGATCATTTTTTCTGGCACTATGAGCAGATTTAATGAATTTATGATGGAATTTGATTTCCTAATATCTGGGTTACTAGTGTAGTCCCGTAACCACCAGGGAACGGATTTGCTCCTGCAGCTGTGGGAACGCTATGAGAATTTCTCAATCTGAAATGTCGGATACCATGAAGTTTGCAGGGAGGAACTTAAAGATGGAGATTTTTTCTTTACGTTCGGAATGTTTTTGAATTTTGAATATCTAGAACAGAGGGATAATTTTCATTGAATGTTGCCCCTCTTACAGGATATTGCGATATACTTAGTAGATTTTAATTATATTTGATAGCAATTAGCTTCCTAACTCACTCTTAGGCCGTGATTTCACCTACCGAGGCGGGTCCAGTACGGCCGGGATCGGTGGCGGGGTGCGACCCCGCTGCTGGCTCCAGCCTGCTCTGCAGAATGATTTTACATTGATGGGGCTTGTTAAGCCTGCCCTGCGCATTTCCTGGCCAATTGAAGGAAGTGGGTCTGATGAGACACTTGATAACGCATCATTAGCCGGTTTCCTTAAAGGGACCATGCGCAAATTTATATTGACTGTTGTGCTGTCAGTGTTCTACAGCATTGAGGTGCTGCAAACACTGACAAGCACTGCACAGAGGTGCACGGCTACACCCAGGCTCTCCCATGACTCTCTCCATCTGCTTATGGGGGGAGTCACAGCACGCAGGGAGATCCTCTTCCCTTCCCATGGGTGGAAGACACCTCCCCAGGAGACCAACGCAGCCTGGTTGCACATTGCACAGGAGGACACAAGCAGGGACGTCATCAGGAGGACCAGGTTATAGTAGTGCAAACCTTTCAATGATCCCAGTAGATCACGAAACGTTACTGCAAAACCACACTCAACCTCATCCTGCTGTGCCACTCATCACATCCCCATCACTCTGCTTTCCCTACCCTACTCCTGCACATCCTTACTCACACCAACTTAACTTGCACATCCACCCATCCCTCTCTATCTACATTATCACTTCCCCATCTCACTAGCCAGTCCTCACACTCACCCTCATCCTAGTGCAATCATACCAACTAACAACACACAAGGGTAGGCACTTGGGTGTTTTATCAAATGTTCATGTAAAGTTTCTGTTAATGTGGTGTCAAACATTGAAACCTTTATTTTCAACACTTTGCATTCTTGGACAGATTTGTGTGCACCTTTGGAAGTGGCTTAGTGAGTTGCAGTGAATGGTGAGACATAATGGTACCCCCCGCAATGGTGATGAGTGTGAAAGGAATGGCTCGGGCATTGCAGGGATGCTTTATGGTGTTGGTCTGTGGGGTGGTGCCAACCTGGCATATTATGTGGCAGCCAGGGTTAACAGCATCAAGTGAAGTAAATCTGGCCATGGTGAGGCCATCCCTGGTCTCCTGGGCAACAATGTGGTCGGGTACTGATGCCCGCTATCCTGTTCAGCATCAGTTGATTGCGGAGAAGGTGTTGTTGTTGGTGATGCTGGTGTTGGGGCTGATTGTGGTGGGATTCTGAGGACCAAGGTAAGATAGTTTCAAGGGCAATGATGCTGATGTAATAGATGGCAGGTGAACTTGAGATGACAGATGCAAATCTGTCAATGGTCAGAGAGGTTGTTCCAATGAGGTGGCACCTGATAGAGAGTTGGCTCCAAACACTTGCAACCTGCATAAAGCTCAATCTGTCTTCCAAATGCAGTAAGCAACAGTTTCTCAGCTTGGAAAGTCAGTAAGCAACAGTTTCTCAGCTTGGAAAGTGAACAGCTGTGAGATGAGAGCTTTTAGACCACTTTTGCAGCTGTCAAGTAATCAGATAATTCAATGCTAAATCCACTCACGACCTGCTGAGCTGACGTGATCCCCGAGCAGCGTATAACCCTTGGGGGAACTCGTAAAATTGAAAGGTAAGCGTAAAATAGTATTTAAGTGCCTCTTAATAATCTCTTAATGATCTAAATTGCCTCCCCTGCCGCTTGGTATCGGGTCTGTTCTGCGATGACAGACCCAACATCTGGGAGACTAGCGTGGAGGCGGGTTGACTGCGGGTTCCCTAGCCGCTGTCGAAAAAAAAATTCCCACCCGACCCGCCTCCGATCGCGGCCGCTGACCCCCCAAAAAGTTCCCCCCTTAAATTCTCTCACTGTTTGAAAACCTGTTTTGAAAATGCTTTGCAACTGCCTTTGATGTTCCAGAAACTGCCCATCTGATACCTTAGCTATCAGAAAGAGAATCCCACTTGTGGACATGACTATTTGTGACCAATAAAAATTATCAACTCAATCACATGGATCCTTTTTATTCAAATTGAAAGAGACTTGTCAGAAATTGGAATTGCATAGTTTTAAAATTAGCTTGACAAATGACAGGCCTTTCATGAGATGCTTCACTCCACTAGTTTATAATGCTTAAACCATTGCTGATATTGAGGATAATAGCATACTAATCAGTATATTAGGCTGCTGCCTGATCATTTATCAGGTCTAGTTAAAATTGGCAGAGTTTCAATTGGAAATATTTAGACGTACCAGAATGTGTGATTCCTTTGCCTCTGTTTTGTGTTGAATAATTTGGCGGCATGAAAGGATTAACCCTTCTAACTTTCCCAGAATGTTTGCAGTGCGTTCAGAAATGTTAAAGTTTTCCGACTAAATACATATTGGGCCAGGTCTTGCTGGAAAGATAACAGCATCTCGCCCTTAGCTTCCCCATTACTTTTAAGAACTTGCTGGATTTGCACATTAATTGCCCATTAACCGCGCCATAAAAAGTTAAGTCTGGTAATTAAGAGCGTAAGCAACTTATTTAAAAAAAAAGAAAGACTTGCATTTATATAGCGCCTTTCACAACCTCAGGACATCCCAAAGCGCTTTACAACCAATGAAGTGTAGTCACTGTTGTAATATAGGAAATAACATGATAATTGTTAATGCAATGCCAATCAACAACAACTTGTATTTATATAGCACCTTTAAAATAGTAAAACATCCCAAGGCACTTCACAGGAACATTAGCAAACAAAATTTGACACTGAGCTGTTGCTCCACCCAGGCGGCGGACCTGGGTGGAGCAACAGCGGCGAGGCGGCGACGGTAAAAGGCGGCAGCAACCAGGTAGGCCCACAGAGGCGGCGGACCTGGGTGGAGCAACAGCGGCGAGGCGGCGACGGTAAAAGGCAGCAGCAACCAGGTAGGCCCACAGAGGCGGCGGACCTGGGTGGAGCAACAGCGGCGAGGCGGCGGCGGTAAAAGGCGGCAGCGACCAGGTAGGCCCACAGAGGCGGCGGACCTGGGTGGAGCAACAGCGGCGAGGCGGCGGCGGTAAAAGGCGGCAGCGACCAGGTAGGCCCACAGAGGCGGTGGACCTGGGTGGAGCAACAGCGGCGAGGCGGCGGCGGTAAAAGGCGGCAGCGACCAGGTAGGCCCACAGAGGTGGCGGACCTGGGTGGAGCAACAGCGGCAAGGCGGCGGCGGTAAAAGGCGGCAGCGACCAGGTAGGCTTTCACCAAGCCGAGAGCAGGAGAGAGGTAAAAATAATCGAAGTGTGACGTCACCAGAAAGCAGGTAAGTGATTGGTTGGTGAGTATTTCTCTTTTTTTTATACAAAACTTCAATTCCATAGTTTATAGTTTCTCGGGTATCTATGGTGTAGCGGAGACTGCTGGCATAAATTAACTGAAGGGAAAATAACACATTTTTAATTAATTACAAAGAATGGGAGAGAAGGTGATGTGTTACTGCTGCAATATGTGGGAGCTGGTGGACACCATTGATGTTCACGGTGAACACATTTGCAGTAAGTGTTGGCTGCTCGAGGAACTCCGGCTCCGTGTTGATGAGCTGGAGTCCGAGCTTCAAACACTGCGACACATCAGGGAGGGGGAGAGTTACCTGGACTCCGTGTTTCAGGAGGTAGTCACACCAATTAGAGTAACTAATTCAGAAGTAGCCCGTGGTCAGGGACAGGAAGGTGTGACTACGAGTGAGGCAGGTACAGGGATACAGGAGGTAGTGTTGGAGGAGCCGCAGCCCTTGCTCTTGTCCAACAGGTTCGAGGCTCTTACTCCCTGTGTGGATAGGAGTGGGGACTGCAGGGAGGATGAGCAACCTGGCCACAGCACCGTGGTAAGGGGGGCCATTCAAGTGGGGGGAGTAAAAAGAAATGTTGTAGTGGTAGGGGATAGTATCATTAGGGGGATAGATAGGGTTCTTTGCAGCCAAGAGCGAGAGTCCCGAAGGCTGTGTTGCCTGCCCGGTGCCAGGGTTAAGGACATCTCCTCTGGGCTGGAGAGAAACTTGGAGTGGGAGGGGGAGGATCCAGTTGTCGTGGTCCATGTTGGTACCAATGACATAGATAGGACAAGGAAAGAGGTTCTGCTGAGGGAGTTTGAGCAGCTAGGGGCCAAATTAAAAAGCAGAACCTCGAGGGTAATAATCTCTGGATTACTACCTGAGCCACGAGCAAATTTGGCTAGGGTAAATAAAATCAGGGAGTTGAATGCGTGGCTCAAAGACTGGTGTGGGAAAAATGGGTTTTGCTTCTTGGGACACTGGCACCAGTACTGGGGCAGGAGAGAGCTGTTCCGTTGGGACGGACTTCACTTGGCCAGTGCTGGGACTAGTGTCCTGGCGAATCGAATAACTAGGGCTGTGGAGAGGGCTTTAAACTAATTAGTGGGGGGGAGGTTTCAAGAGAGCAAAAAATAAAAATGACAACAGAGAGGGTCATAGACATAGGTAGCAGTAGGGGAATCACAAATCAGAGCGTGGCAGGAAGGGACAGAGTGTGTGGAGTAAAAGGTAAAGTGGTAAAAAGTGAAAAAGCAGGAACTAAGTGCCACAAAGCATATTTGAAAGTTCTCTATCTGAATGCACGTAGCATTCGTAACAAAATAGACGAGTTAATGGCACAAATAACTACATATGGTTATGATATTGTGGCCATTACAGAAACATGGCTGCAGGGTGACAATGCCTGGGAATTAAACATACCAGGTTATTTAACGATCAGGAAGGACAGGCAGGAAGGAAGGGGAGGTGGGGTGGCTATGTTAATAAAGGAAGGAATCACTGTAATACAGAGTAATGATATTGGGTTAAAAAATCATGATAATGAAACAGTTTGGGTGGAGATAAGGAATAATAAGGGGAAAAAAACACTAGTGGGCGTAGTCTATAGGCCTCCGAACAGTTGCAACTCTGTTGGACGGAGTATCAATCAGGAAATAGTTGAGGCATGTAATAAGGGAACATCTATAATTATGGGGGATTTTAACTATCATATTAATTGGACAAATCAAATGGGGCAGGGCTGCCTTGAGGATGAGTTCATTGAGTGTATTAGGGATGGGTTTCTTGAGCAGTATGTAACTGAACCGACCAGGGGGCAAGCAACCTTAGATCTGGTCCTGTGTAATGAGACAGGATTAATTAAAAATGTCCTAGTAAAGGATCCCCTTGGAATGAGTGACCATAACATGGTTGAATTCCATATTCAATTAGAGGGTGAGAAGGTTGGATCTCAAACAAGCGTGCTAAGCTTGAATAAAGGAGACTATGAAGGTATGCGAGCGGAATTGAGTAGAGTGGATTGGGAAAATAGATTAAAGGGTAAGACGACACATGATCAGTGGTGTACATTCAAGGAGTTATTTTACAACTTCCAAAAAATATATATTCCACTGAAAAGAAAAGGGTGTAAAAGAAAGGACAGTCATCCGTGGCTAAGTAAAGAAATTAAGGATAGTATTCGACTAAAAACAAGGGCATATAAGGTAGCGAAATCTAGTGGGAGGACAGAGGATTGGGAAAACTTTAAAAGGCAGCAAAAAATAACAAAAAGATTGATTAAGAAAGGGAAGATAGATTATGAAAGTAAATTAGCAAAAAATATAAAAACAGATAGTAAGAGTTTTTATAGTTATATAAAAAGAAAAAGGGTGGCTAAAGTAAATGTTGGTCCCTTAGAGGATGAGACCGGGAAATTAATGGTGGGAAATATGGAGATGGCAAAAACACTGAATGAATATTTTGTATCAGTCTTTACAGTAGAGGACACTAAGAATATCCCAACACTGGACAAACAGGGGGTTATAGGGGGAGAGGAGCTAAACACGATCAAAATCACTAAGGAAGTGGTACTCGGTAAAATAATGGGACTCAAGGCGGATAAATCACCTGGACCTGATGGCTTACATCCTAGAGTCTTGAAGGAAGTGGCGGTAGGGATTGTAGATGCATTGGTAATAATTTTTCAGAACTCCCTGGATTCCGCTAAGGTCCCGGCAGACTGGAAAACTGCTAATGTAACACCCTTATTTAAAAAGGGCAGTAGACAGAAGGCTGGTAACTATAGACCGGTTAGCCTAACATCTGTGGTAGGTAAAATTTTGGAGTCCATTATTAAGGAAACGGTAACAGGACATTTGGATAATCATAATTTAATAGGACAAAGTCAGCATGGTTTTACGAAGGGGAAGTCATGTTTGACAAATTTGCTGGAGTTCTTTGAGGAAGTAACATATAGAGTGGATAAAGGGGAACCAGTGGACGTAGTGTATTTAGACTTCCAAAAGGCATTTGACAAGGTGCCACACAAAAGATTATTGCTTAAGGTAAAAAATCACGGGATTGGGGGTAATATTCTGGCATGGATAGAGGATTGGCTATCTAACAGAAAGCAAAGAGTTGGGATAAATGGTTCATTCTCAGACTGGCAATCAGTAACTAGTGGTGTTCCACAGGGGTCAGTGCTGGGTCCCCAACTCTTCACAATCTATATTAACGATTTGGAGGAAGGGACCAAGTGTAACATATCAAAATTTGCAGATGATACAAAGATGGGAGGGAAAGTAGTGAGTGAGGAGGACATAAAAAACCTGCAAGGGGACATAGACAGGCTAAGTAAGTGGGCAGAGATTTGGCAGATGGAATACAACACTGGAAAGTGTGAGGTGATGCACTTTGGCAGGAAAAATCCTAGAGCAATTTATTATCTTAATGGCAAGAAACTGGAGAGTACTGAAGTGCAAAGGGATCTGGGGGTCCTGGTGCACGAAACTCAAAAGGTTAGTATGCAGGTGCAGCAAGTGATTAAGAAGGCAAATGGAATGTTGGCTTTCATTGCTAGGGGGATAGAATATAAAAATAGGGAGGTATTGCTTCAGTTGTACAAGGTATTGGTGAGACCGCACCTGGAATACTGCATACAGTTTTGGTGTCCTTACTTAAGGAAAGACATCCTTGCTCTCGAGGCAGTGCAAAAAAGGTTCACTCGGTTAATCCCAGGGATGAGGGGGTGGTCATATGAGGAGAGGTTGGGTAGATTGGGACTCTACTCATTGGAGTTCAGAAGAATGAGAGGCGATCTTATTGAAACATATAAGATTGTGAAGGGGTTGGATCGGGTGGATGCGGGGAGGATGTTCCCGATGACGGGTGAGACGAGAACTAGGGGACATAGTCTTAGAATAAGGGGCTGCTCTTTCAAAACTGAGATGAGGAGGAACTACTTCACTCAGAGGGTGGTAGGTCCATGGAATATGCTGCCACAAAAAGCTGTAGAAGCTACAACATTAATTACATTTAAAACAGAAATAGACAGTTTCCTAGAAGTAAAGGGCATTAAGGGTTACGGGGAGCGGGCAGGAATTTGGACATGAGTCTAGGTTCGGATCGGTCATGGCCCTGTGGGTAGTGGAGCGGGCCCAGGGACTGTGTAGCCTGATTCTGCTCCTATTTCGTGTGTGCAATTCTGTTAGATGCAGGAGATGGTTCTGTGATAGATAGTAGATTGGCGGTTAGGATCAGATCAGCCATGATCTTATTGAATGGCGGAGCAGGCTCGAGGGGCCGATTGGCCTACTCCTGCTCCTATTTCTTATGTTCTTATGTTCTTATGTTCTTATCCTTGCTCTCGAGGCAGTGCAAAAAAGGTTCACTCGGTTAATCCCGGGGATGAGGGGGTGGTCATATGAGGAGAGGTTGTGTAGATTGGGACTCTACTCATTGGAGTTCAGAAGAATGAGAGGCGATCTTATTGAAACATATAAGATTGTGAAGGGGTTGGATCGGGTGGATGCGGGGAGGATGTTCCCGATGACGGGTGAGACTAGAACTAGGGGACATAGTCTTAGAATAAGGGGCTGCTCTTTCAAAACTGAGATGAGGAGGAACTACTTGACTCAGAGGGTGGTAGGTCCATGGAATATGCTGCCACAAAAAGCTGTAGAAGCTACATCATTAAATAAATTTAAAACAGAAATAGACAGTTTCCTAGAAGTAAAGGGCATTAAGGGTTACGGGGAGCGGGCAGGAATTTGGACATGAGTCTAGGTTCGGATCGGTCATGGCCCTGTGGGTAGTGGAGCGGGCCCAGGGACCGTGTAGCCTGATTCTGCTCCTATTTCGTGTGTGCAATTCTGTTAGATGCAGGAGATGGTTCTGTGATAGTAGATAGTAGATTGGCGGTTAGGATCAGATCAGCCATGATCTTATTGAATGGCGGAGCAGGCTCAATGGGCCGATTGGCCTACTCCTGCTCCTATTTCTTATGTTCTTATGTAAGGAGATATTAGGGCAGAAGAGGTAGGTTTTAAAGAGCATCTTAAAGGAGGAAAGCCAGGTAGACAGGTTTAGGGAGGGAATTCTAAAGCTTAGGGCCTTGGCAGCTGAAGGCACGGCCGCCAATGGTGGAGCGATTAAAATCGTGGAATGCGCAAGAGGCCAGAATTAGAGGAGCACAGAGATTTCAGAGGGTTGTAGAGCTGGAGGAGGTTACAGAGATAGGGAGGGGTGTGGCTATGGAGGGATTTGAAAACAAGGATGAGAATTTTGAGATGTTGCTTAATCGGGAGTCAAGGTAGGTCAGTGAGCACAGGGGTTGTGGGTGATCAAGTTTACGGAGGTTGGAAGATGGGAGGCCAGCAGGAGTGCAGTGGAATAGTCAAGTCTAGAGGTAACCAAGGTAGGATGAGGGTTTCAGCAGCAGATGAGCTGAGGCAGGAGCAGAGTCAGGCGATGTTACGGAGGTGGAAATAGGTGATTTTAGTGATGGCGTGGATATGTGCTTGGAAACTCATCTCGGAGTCAAATACGACATCAAGGCTGCGAACTGTCTGGTTCAGCCTCAGACCATTGCCAGGGGGAGAGATGGAGCCGGTGGCTGGGGAATGGAGTTTGTGGCAGGAACTGAAGAGAATGGCTTCAGTCTTCCCAATATTTAGTTGGGCGAAATTTCAGCTCATCCAATACTGGATACATAAGAATGGAACCAGGCGATTGCAGTCCCACTCAGCTGGACGACGGTGGAGAGACGTTGGAGGAGGATGGTGTGGTCAACCGTTTCAAAGGCTGCAGACAGGTCGACAAGGATGAGAGGGGATAGTTTACCACTGTCACAAGTCACATAGGATATAATTTGTAACTTTGATAAGAGCCATTTTGGTATTGTGCCGGGACGGAAACCTGATTGGAGGGATTCAAACATAAAGGTCAAACATAGAATGATGCGTGCGGATTTGGGCGGTGATAGCACGTTCAAGGACTTTGGAGAGGAAATGGATGTTGGAGATGAGGTGGTGGTTTGCAAGGACAGAGGGGTGATTTTAAGGAGAGGGGGCAGTACCTGAGAAAGAACTGTTAACAATATCAGCAAACATGGGGCCAGGAAGGGAAGTTGGGTGGTCAGTAGTTTAATGGGAATAGAGTCGAGGGAGCAGAAAGTGCGTCTCATGGACAAGATGAACTCAGAGAGTGCATGAGGGGAGATTGGAGAGAAACTAGAGAAAGATGCAAGTTCAGGGCTTTAAACTAAATAAGGGAGGGGAGGGTCCTGGTGGAGAGAAATCTAGAATGCTAAAGAGAAAAGACAAGGAAGCAGTGCAGTTATGTGATTGGGGTAAGGATAACCAGATTGTGTCAGGAAGGGACAGAGCGTACAAACAAAGGAGTGCACTAACAAATAGGGTCCGGGTAAGAAAAAATGGTAATAAGACAAATAGGGCCATAGTACAAAAAAATGTTAAGAGGTCTAAAAATGTTAAAAAGACAAATCTAAAGGCACTGTATCTGAATGCATGAAGCATTTGTAATAAGGTAGACGAATTAACAGCACAAATAGATGTAAACGGATACGATATAATTGCGATTACGGAGACATGGCTGCAGGGTGACCAAGGCTGGGAGCTGAATATCCAAGGATATTCGATATTTAGGAAGGACAGGCAAAAAGGAAAAGGAGGTGGGGTGGCGTTGTTAGTAAAAGAGCAATAGTGAGAAAGGATATTGGCTCAGAAAATCACGGTGTAGAATCAGTCTGGGTGGAGCTAAGAAGCACCAAGGGGCAGAAAACACTGGTGGGAGTTGTCTATAGGCCTCCAAACATTAGTAGTAATGTAGGGGATGACACCAAACAGGAAATTAGAAATGCATGTAACAAGGGTACTACAGTAATCATGGGTGACTTTAATCTACATATAGACTGGCCAAACCAAATTAGCAATAATACTGTGGAGGATGAATTCCTATGGTGTGTACGAGATGGTTTTTTAGACCAGTACGCTGAGGAGCCAACTAGGGAACAGGCTATCCTAGATTGGGTATTGTGCAATGAGAAGGGGTTAATTAATAATCTTGTTGTGCTTTAGGGGTCCTTTAGGGAAGAGTGACCATAACATGATATAATTCTTCATTAAGATGGAAAGTGAAGTAGTCCAATCCGAAACTAGGGTCCTAAATCTAAACAAAGGAAACTACGAAGGTTTGAGGAGTGAGTTGTCTATGATAGATTGGGGAGCTTCATTAAATGGGATGACGGTGGATAGGCAATGGCTAACATTTAAGGAACGAATGCATGAATTGCAACAGTTATACATTCCTTTCTGGCGCAAAAACACAAAAGGAAAAGTGGCCCAACCATGGCTAACAAAAGAAATTAAGGATAGTATTAGATCCAAAGAGGAGTCATATAAAGTTGCCAGAAAAAGTAGCAAGCCTGAGGATTGGGAGGCAGTTTAGAGTTCAGCAAAAAAGG
This sequence comes from Squalus acanthias, assembly GCA_030390025.1. NCBI lineage: Eukaryota > Metazoa > Chordata > Chondrichthyes > Squaliformes > Squalidae > Squalus > Squalus acanthias. The sequence goes on along the minus strand of CM059426.1, from coordinate 38,527,105 downwards.
ACCAAGAGATTGATTAAGAGGGGAAAAATAGAGTATGAGAGTAAACTTGCAAGGAACATAAAAGTGGATTGTAAAAGCTTCTACAAGTATGTAAAAAGAAAAAGATTAGTGAAAACAAATGTAGGTCCCTCACAGTCAGAAACGGGAAAATTTATAATGGGGAACAAGGAAATGGCAGCACAATTAAACAAATATTTTGGTTCTGTCTTCACGGAAGAGGACACAAATAACTTCCCAGAAATGCTAGGGAACCAAGATGCGGAGATGCCGGTGTTGGACTGGGGTGGACAAAAGTGAGAAGTCGCACAACACCAGGTTATAGTCCAACAGTTTTATTTGAAATCACAAGCTTTCGGAGCTGCTGCTCCTTCGTCAGGTGAAGTGAAGGAATACGAATCGGCAAAGCATATATAGACATAGAACAATGCCTGTGTAGCGTACAATATCAGACGACTACAGTTAATCTTTCTGACTGCCTTTTATCACACCTCGGCAGAGAAACGATCAGGTCAGTCAGGAAGGCATTATATCAAAGACATAGCAAGATACAACTAAGACAATGAGGTGGGGTCACAGGGGGTCTAATGTGTCAAATGCAGTCTGTATGGAAAACCATAAACTTTAAACTTTTAGCTTTTTTTTACTGGAAATCACAGCTGTGAACAAGCCAACGACGACTCGAGTCTGGATGACTCTACGTCATGTAGCGTGACATGAACCCAAGATCCCGGTTGAGGCCATCCTCATGGGTGCGGAACTTGGCTATCAGTTTCTGCTCGATGATTTTGCGTTGTCGTGTGTCTCGAAGGCCGCCTTGGAGAACGCTTACCCGCAGATCCAAGGCTGAATGTCCTTGACTGCTGAAGTGTTCCCCGACTGGGAGGTAACAATCCTGCCTGGCGATTGTTGCGCGGTGTCCGTTCATACGTTGTCTCAGTGTCTGCATGATCTCGCCGATGTACCATGCTCCGGTGCATCCTTTCCTGCAACGTATGAGGTAGACAACGTTGGCCGAGTCACATGAGTATGTACCATGTACCTGGTGGGTAGTGTCCTCACGTGTGATGATGGTATCTGTGTTGATGATCTGGCATGTCTTGCAGAGGTTGCCGTGGCAGGGAACTAAGGGTTTAGTGAGAAGGAGGAATTAAAGGAAATTAGTATTAGTAAAAAAATAGTGCTGGAGAAATTAATGGGACTGAAAGCCAATAAATCCCCAGGGCCTGATAATCTGCATCCCAGAGTACTAAAAGAGGTAGCCATGGAAATAGTGGATGCATTGGTTGTCATCTTCCAAAATTCTATAGATTATGGAACAGTTCCTGCAGATTGGAGGGTGGCAAATGTAACCCCATTATTTAAAAAAGGAGGGAGAGAGAAAATGGGGAACTACAGTTACCGGTTAGCCTAACATCAATAGTAGGGAAAATGCTGGAGTCTATTATAAAGGATGTGATAACAGGACAGTTAGAAAATATCAACGGGATTAGACAAAGTCAACATTAATTTATGAAAGGGCAATCGTGTTTGACAAACCTACTGGAGTTTTTTGAGGATGTAACTGGTAGAATAGATAAGGGAGAACCAGAGGATGTGGTGTATTTGATTTTCAGAAGGCCTTTGATAAAGTCCCACATAAGAGGCTAGTGTGCAAAATTAAAGCACATGGGATTGGGGGTAATATACTGGCATGGATTGAAAATTGGTTAACAGACAGGAAACAGAGAGTAGGAATAAATGGACTTTTTCGGGGTGGCAGGCGGTGACTAGTGGGGTACCGCAGGGATCAGTGCTTGGGCCCCAGCTATTCACAATATATATCAATGATTTGGATGAGGGAACCAAATGTAATATTTCCAAGTTTGCTGATGACACAAAACTAGGTGGGATTGTGAGTTGTGAGGAGGATGCAAAGAGGCTTCAAGGCGATTTAGACAAGTTGAGTGAGTGGGCAAATACATGGTAGATGCAGTATAACGTGGATACATGTGAAGTTATCCACTTTGGTAGGAAAAACAGAAAGGCAGAGTATTATTTAAATGGTGTTAGATTGGGAAATGTTGATGTACAAAGGGACCTAGGTGTCCTTGTACACCAGTCACTGAAAGCAAACATGCAGGTGCAGCAAGCAGTTAGAAAGGCAAATGGTATGTAGGCAAGAGGATTTGAGTACAGGAGCAAGGATGTCTTACTACGGTTATACAGGGCCTTGGTGAGACTACATCTGGAGTACTGTGTGCAGTTTTGGTCTCCTTACCTAAGAAAGGATGTACTTGCCATAGAGGGAGTGCAGCGAAGGTTCACCAGACTGATTCCTGGGATGGCAGGACTGTCGTATGAGGAGAGATTGGGTCGACTAGGCCTGTATTCACTAGAGTTTAGAAGAATGAGAGGGAACCTTATTGAAATGTATAAAATTCTGACAGGGCTAGACAGACTGGATGCAGGGAGGATGTTTCCCCTGGCTGGGGGTGTCTAGAACGAGGAGTCACAGTCTCAGGATACGGGGTAGGACATTTAAGACTGAGATGAGGAGAAACTTCTTCACTAAGAGGCTGGTGAACCTGTGGAATTCTCTACCACAGAAGGCTGAATATATTTAAGAAGGAGATAGATAGATTTCTAGACAGAAAAGGCCTCAAGGGGTATGTAGAGAGAGCGGGAATATGGTATTGAGATAGAGGATCAGCCATGATCATATTGAAGGGCTGAATGGCCTACTCCTGCTCCTATTTTTCTATGTTTCTTCTATGTTTCAGGGCTAAGGCTGGGGGGAACCTTAGAGGAAGTTTGGCCCAGTGGGCTAGGGGAATGGAGGGAAGTTGCAGAGGCAGCTGAACGGATGGTCTCAATCTTAGTGACAAAGGACTCCATGAGCTCTCTGGCCCAGAATGGGAACAATTTAAAATGTTCGATCTTATTCCTGCATGTAGTCAATTGCTTTTAGAAATTTTAAAAATGTCAATTTTTTTTTCTTACTTTTCCTCTCTGTCTCTTTTTTCTCTCTCTTAATCCAATCTTTCTTTCCTTCTCTTTATTTCTCTTTCTGTACCTGATTTGATTCTAATCAACCCTCGTTCCTCGATTTCTTTCTCAATCCTTAAATCTCATTGGTAAAGGAGATAAAATGTTGATCCTGCCATTAACTAAAGTCCCAGATGTCCCGTTGCCTTTATCAGGTTGCACTTGCAGCAAATTTTCAAGCTGAAGGGTGCAGAAAAAGTCTAACTAATGGTGCACAACACGAGATGCCCTGCTCCAGCAAGATCTGGCCCACTATGGTTATTGTATGGGATCAAGCATTCATATTTCATACACCCATCTGGACATTTTCCCCTTCCTCCCAGAGGGAAACAACTAACTTAGCCTCCACATGGCATCTCCCAGTTAATGCCTCCCCTGTAACCTCTACACCTGGGAAGTACAGGAGTAGCAATATTGTGGGAAAATCTGCTAGTGGGAACCTTCTAGTTCACCTCTAAGTCATACACTGTCCCGAATTGGATATATATTGCCATTCCTTCATCTTTTTGGGTCAGAATTCTAGAATTCTCTACCTAACAACATCATCACCATAAGGACGTCAATGATTTGAGGAGAAGGCCCACCACCACCTTTGCAGGGTAATTTGGGATGGGCAATCAATGTAGCCCTGCTAGTGTCGCCCACATCCTGCAAACAAATTTTAAAAAATTCCAATGGCTAGTTGGACTAAAGTGGGAATTTATTTTCTTTGGTTTTATATTGGCCCAGATTTTGCAGTCACTGGCGAAGGGACGGTGCTCGCCGTTGACCTCGAAAAAAGCTGCCCGCAAAGATTAGCAGGCTCTGGAGCGTGGATTTCCCCTCTTCCGACGTGGCTTTGAATCAGGCGCCATCTATGGGGGATCTGTGACGTCCAGCATCAGTGAAGTCATCAAGCAGACTGATCAGCCAGTCAGTTTGAAGAATTCTCACAGACAGCAAACCAGCAAGTAAAAAGCACGGATTATAATTCACTTTTAATCATTTTACAGAAAGCAAAATAAAGATTGTGACATACACATGGGATTAAGGTAGAAGCTGAAATATCATAAACAAACTTAAAAAAAATAAAAATGAATTTTTATTATTTTAAAAATCATGGAATTTTTAAATGTTATTGTGAAGGAATGACACTCCACTCTTGTAAAATTAGTTTTTCAGGGCCAGAGAGGTTGTTCATCAGTAATTATGACTTAGTACACCATTAAAAACTCAGTTACCCATTCTACAAGGCTTAACATTTTCAATGGTTTTACAGTGAGAATAGTGTGTAAAAAGTTGAAGTTCACGTCAAATCACTGATTTTGTGTTGATTGAACAGCGCACCCTATGGAGGAGCAGGTGTCACTGAGAGCAACTTCTGGATTTCTGCGTCTAACTGCGCATGTGCGGACACCAGAAGTTGCTGTCAGTTTTACACAGTAATGATGCGAGCACTAACAGTTTTGCCGTCATTACAACCGGAAATTCTGGGCCACTGTTTGAAATAGTTTAGAGTATATCTGTATTAAAAGTAGTATCAAGCAACTCTCTCTGGGATGTCTTTTTTAAATTTCTTTTGTAGCAATGGTTGTTAGTGGATGCCAGTCCATGTAACTTTCTGCAATGCAGATTCCCTCATCAACTTATTTAACGTGAATGTCAGAGCTAAATATATTTTTGATGTCTGGATGCCTAAAACATAGCCCATTAGTTCCATGAGATTCTCCTCAGGGCTACTTTATGTGAATTCATCTTCGTGATTGCAGTCTAAGAAGGTCATTTTGAATTGTTATCAAGAATTAAAATATGTCTCGGTAAAACGTGTAAATGCTACTGAGAGGAGACTTAATTCCAAGCCTAGTCGTCATCCCTTATTTACTGAGATGTTAAAATACAGAATTTGAGCAATCTTCAAGGAGACGTTATGTACATGAAACGGATCAATATATAAATGTCAAGCCTCATAGCTGTTCCTCAGTTTTAAAATCATCATGCCTCTGCACACATAGGAAGAATGTAACTCTGTAAGCAAAAAGCCTGCTTTTCTAAGAGTTTGCTGAGAGACTCTTGAAGAAATCCAGTCTCGTTTTAAATTTGTCAATCCAGTTTGTAGGAAAGAGGCTCCACTGCCATTACAAAACCTTGTACGGTATAATAGCATAGTGGTTATCTTATGGGATTACTAATCCATGCCTGGACTAATGTTCTGGAGACATGAGTTCACCACCACCAGGAATTTAAATTCAGTTAAATAAATCTGGAATAAAAAACTAGTATCGGTAATGGTGACACTGAAATTACTGGATGGTTGTAAAAACCCAACTGGTTCACCAATGTCCTTTAGGGAAGGAAACCTGGTCTGGCCTATATGTGACTCCAGACCTACAGCAGTGTGGTTGATTCTTAACTGCCCTCTGAAATGGCCTAGCAAGCCACTCAGTTGTATCAAAAACCACCACGAAAAACTACAATCCTGCAGCAGTTCAAGAAGGTGGCTCACCACCACCTTCTCGAGGGCAATTAGGGATGGGTAATAAATGTTGGCCTTGAATGAATATTAAAAAAAACAGTGTGCATAGGTTGGAGAATCAGGGATCGAGAGTTTTCCTGACTCACGCTCACGCGCAGTGAGGCTCCTCCAGCGGCAGTAGGACCTCACCACATATCCGAGCAGGGTAATTGTATTGCACAGTCTTTCTGCTTCTGTGTATTTTATCTGTAAATTAATCTAGACAGTAATTTGAGCCTGTACAGAGTAGTCTAGTGGTGTGGTATTTTCCACTGTCAGATCATGGTGGACTTACAACTTATTGTTCAGGAAGCAATGTTACCACATTTGGGGTTGTTGGACCAATCTATTTCCAGCAGAGAATGAAGACATAAATTTCAGTTCATGAGAGACTCAGGCTGGTGATAGGGAGCATGCAAGGCAATGCGCGTCCAGTCTATGGCACCTTGCACTCGGGCGGGCAAAGCCTAGTCCTCTCTCATCCTGCTTCGCTCTGTCCTTAGGGAAGGATATGTAGATGTTCCTCGTAGTGTAGAGAGCCACGGTGATCTTCCTGATACACCTGTGTACTGCGAACTGTAAGCTGTGGTGGATGACAACTGTTTCAGTCTGAAAGGAGCTTGTGGCATAAAAGTTAAGGACCACTGTGACCTTGCAGCCACAGTCAGCCCTGGTTCGTAGCTCGTATTGTTGTTTGAGTTGTGGCTACAGCAGGTGACATAGCTCAGTGATAGCCTCCTTAGTGAAGCGAAGGTGCCTGAGACAGTGCTCCTCAGTAAAGTTAATGTAGGAGAAGTGCTCCCTGAAGACCCTCTGTGGGTATAGCCTCCTGCGCAGTGCCCTCCTCTACCTCCCTCTTGTGGCAGCTGCTGACAATGCAATGTTTAGACAAAATGAACTTTTCCGAGTGATAAAGCACGCCAAAAAACCTCCTGAAGTTAACCAGCAACCTGAAACGAGAATTCAGCAATTAACTGCATGATCCCTTTAAATATCGTTGATAAGGGGTTTTTCCTGCCAATTAGCGCCACGTTGCGCTGTGCAAGTTCCGCACGTGGCGAGTGAATCGCTGGGGCATTCGAAAATGGAGAACGGGTCCTGCAAGAAGTGCAAGACTCTAATTTGAATGAATTATATCTCCCATTAAATGTTCCTGATACGTGCTCACAATGCCAGCGCAACCACCCTCACCAATAAGGTGGACAGGCGCATTTCCGGCCAGAAATGAGTGCGTGCTTCCAGCTCGACCTTAGTAGGCTGGTTCGTGCCTGAATAACAGCCGATGCACAGCCAAATTTCAAGGCCTCAGTGTGTTTCTGGAGAACTGTGTTGGGAGTTGTTTGAACTGTAACAGACCTACTGGGAACTCACATGAGGGGAATGGCAATGGTAAATCTACCTTTGCTGTGATCCAATACTAAGAATTTTTTAACACAATATATAACATATTAACATATTAACATATTTGCTGCAGGGAATTACTTCTGAACTCTCAAAGCCCTATAGTATGTGATCTGAAGAGGAGACTCAATAAGAGTTTCAATGAAGCACTGGATGAGAAATCTATTAACTGAATTTGAAAGTTATCTGATAGTTGCAGCCAGGGTGAAAAAATCTAGTTAAGCTCATGTACAGAAGTCATTACTTCTCTAAGAAGACTTGTTTTGAGACTGGACGCTGGAATCAATCTTATCCCATTGGTACAGTCAACCAATTCACTTTGCAACCTGCTGATGTGAATTAAATGCTAATGTAAGTTACAGCACATTTAGTCATGATAAACTGGGAACTATAATTCATGGAAGAAAATATTTGGAGAGCATTGAATAGGTATAGCTGAGAAAGCAGATTTTATATGACACAACGCCTTAAGCAAACGTGTGCAAAGAAAATATCCACAATGGCAAAAGGATGGATTAAACATCTCCTCTGCTAGGGACATCGAACTAAATTGCTGCTACTGGATTAGAAAGATTCTGTAAAAAAGTAAGCTCTATTGATATATGAGAGTTCATTTCATGAATTTGCACTCTTGGTACATAGGTTCGTACACAGGAGCACATATCAGGGATTTGGGCACTTCAAACTGTCAAACTGATGAAAGATATTGGAGCTAATTTTCCTCCTTGGATTCCCAATGGACACCCGACAGATGCAACATATTGGAGATGTGCTGTACCTGTGAGGAGAGGAAGATTATCAATTTTCTGGGCCTGGGCATTACTGATGCCACACATGCAGTACCCCCAATGCCACCCTCTTGATGAACAGAAAGGCCTTCCACTCCATGAATGTGCATCTGATGTGACCTTAGGTATCCAGTAATTCATGTGGAGGTCTTTTATCCTGATTCATTCATGTTATGCTAATCCACGGTGCCATTACTTTTTCAAGGGCCAACAATACTGTTCAGCGAACTTAGACCCAGTACTGCATAAAGTTTACGACTTCACCAGATTAGTTACGGTAGGCGACTCCACCCTAACCTTATATCAATGTTATGTATTAAATATAGATGGCACAGATAATTACCTCCCACCCATATAGTCTTATAGTAGCTTCCCATCACCGCCCATTATGTACCAGGATACAATTCTCAGCAGCTCCCCTTCCCATTAACTTATCTTTTCATCACATCGTCACCTACTGTTCTCCCTGGCAAATCTTTCTATAAACTGCACCTGTGTGAAGTGTATCACTGTACACATGGGCAACATACTGATACTAACTTATCAATGTTATTGAATCCCTTCAATTCTAATTCCGGAAGGCAGCACAGAATAAAAGGGAGAAAAGAAGTACAGGAAACAGACTCCCAACCAACCTCCTTTTACGTACTTTGTGGAGGTAGCACAAGAGATCAAGGAGAAGGAAAATGGAGGAAACAGGCGGATGAAGAAATAGAAAAGCAAAATACTGTCAGGCAGCATCTGTGGAGAGAGAAACAGAGTTAACGCTTCAGGTCGATGACCTTTCGTCAAAACTGGAAAATGTTAGAGATGTTAACAGATTTTAAGCAAGTGCAGGGGCAGGGAAAGGGGGGAGGGGAGGAAAGAACAAAAGGGAAGGTCTGTGATATGGTGGAAGGTAGGAGTGATTAAATCAGCCATGATCTTATTGAATGGCGGAGCAGGCTCGAGGGGCCAAATGGCCTATTCCTGCTCCTATTTCTTATGTTCTTAAATGACAAAAGGTATGATTGTACACAGCAAAAGGAGACGGTAATGGGACAAGTAAAGAAACAAAAGACGGGTCTAGAAGAGGTGTAAATGGGAATGGCAGAATCATCAACAGCTGCCATGTGAAAAAATAAGGGCAGAGGTTATGGCCTGAAATTGTTGAACTCGATGTTGAGACCAGAATACTGTAAAGTGCCTAATCGAAAGATGAGGTGCTGTTCCTCGAGCTTACGTTGAGCTTCGTTGGAACAGTGTAAGAGGCCGAGGACAGAGAGATCAGAGTGGAAGTGAGCGGAGAATTAAAGTGACAGGCGACTGGAGGCTCGGGGACACGCTTATGGACTGAGTGGAGGTGCTCTGCAAAGTGGTCACCCAATCTGTGTTTGGTCTCCCCAATATAGAGGAGACCGCATCGTGAGCAACGAATACAGTATACTAAATTGCATGGAGTACAAGTAAATCGCTGCTTCGCCTGGGAGGAGTGTTTGGGGCCCTGGATGGTGGGAAGCGAGGAGGTAAAGGGCAGGTGTTGCATCTCCTGCGCTTGCACGGGAAGGTACCGTGGGAAGGGGGAGGGGGTGTTGTGGTGATTGAGGAGTAGACCAGGGTGTCACGGAGGGAGTGGTCCCTTCAGAATGCTGAAAGGGGAGGGGAGGAAGATGTGTTTGGTGGTGGGATCACGCTGGAGGTGGCGGAAATGATGGCGGATGATCCATTGAATGTGGAGGCTGGTGGGGTGAAAGGTTCACAGGTTCAAAGGTGCACAGTTTCAAAGTTGTTCTGTTCATAAGAAATTTGAAATGCAGGCAGCGTTTCCTTATTTCACCTTCCCCACTTTTGAAAGAAAGTTGTGGTGGCAGGAAGTGGTGTTTAAAATATCGTAATGATGTGAACCATATAGTTTCACGGTTAATGCATTCATATTCAAAGTGGTCTAGGTGTGTGCAGCAGGCACCTCAAAGCACTGGAGAGGTACCACCAACGCTGCCTCCACAAGATCCTGCAAATCCATTGGCAGGATAGGCGCACCAACGTCAGTGTTCGCGCTCAGGCCAACATCCCCAGCATTGAAGCTTTGACCACGCTCGATCAGCTCCGATGGACGGGCCTCATAGTCCGCATGCCCGATACGAGACTCCCAAAACAAGCGCTCTACTCAGAGCTCTGACACGGCACGAGAACCCCAGGTGGGCTGAGGAAATGCTTCAAGGACACCCTCAAAGCCTCCTTGAAAAAGTGCAACATCCCCACCGACACCTGGGAATCCCTGGCCCAAGACCGCACAAGGTGGAGGAGAAGTGGAGGAAGGCACCGAACACCTCGAGTCTCTTCGCCGGGAGCAAGCGGAAGCCAAGCGCAAACAGCGGAAGGAGCGCACGTCAACCCAAGCACCCCACCCATCCGCCCCTTCAACCACCGTCTGCCCCACCTGTGACAGAGACTGTAGGCCCCGCATTGGACTCATCAGTCACCTGAGAACTCATTTTTAGTGTGGAAGCAAGTCATCCTCGGTTCCGAGGGACTGCCTAAGAAGAAGAAGAAGAGAGGTCTAGGCACTATTGAGGAGTTTATAGGGTCCCTGGCCTCTTCTCATGGTTCATTTGCCCAGTAACTTCTCCCAGCTTTTACAGTCTCCATGCTGATAGATCACTATTTTGACCCATTAGGTCAGATGACTATTCAGTCTGATGATATCTCTAGATCTCGGGTTTGTTGAAGAGCACTGGACCTGCCCAGAGGTACCCTATGGACCATGATTCATGACAGATTTTATCCAACAAAAAATTCGTTTAGGACCATTTTTGTGTAATTGAAGACTTTTTTTTAGATGAAAGCAACAAACTGATCCCATTTCATCTTCCTAATGACCCCTTTAGCCTCATAACATGCTGCATTATTATTTATCTTTGTGGCAATCTTTGATTGTTCCGAAGAAACTTTAAGTTCCACTTTAAGGATATTCTGCTTTCATCAACAGCTCTTTTCCTTCATAGTTACCTTAACAGGACCCTGCCTAGGTCCCTTCACCATTACCTCAAAAGGACCATGCCTAATTAACATAGTTGCATAAACACCTCAGTGGTTCCTAGAGCACTTTGAATGTGAAAGCATTAATCTTGAAACTCTATGGTTTACATCATTACTATATTTTAAACACCACATCCCACCACCAAACCGTTTCTTTCAAAAGTGGGGAAGATGAAATAAGGAAATGCTGCCTGCATTTCAAATTTCTTATGAGCAGAACAACTTTGAAACTGTGCATTTGATCTTCAGCGTATTTTATGGAGGACTTTCTACAATGTGCTCTCTTCCTTTAAAATTGCAATTATAAAAATTCCAAAAATAAAATGGCTCCCACTGATGTTCAAACTTCCTTCAAATACATTAGTGTTTAAACTATGAGTTGAGTTCAAATCCCACCACGGCAGCTGGGGAATTTAAATTCAGTTAATTAAATAAATCTGGAATTTAAAAAAAAGCTTGTGCCAGTAATGGTGACCATGAAACTACTGGATTGTCGTAAAAAAAATCTGGTTCACTAATGTCCTTTAGGGAAGGTAATCTGCCATCCTTACCTGGTCTGGCCTATATGTGACTCCAGACCCACAGCAACATGGTTGACTCTTAACTGCCCGCTGAAATGATGGCTCACCAACACCTTCTCAAGGGCAATTAGGGATAGGCAATAACTGCTGGCCTTTCCAGCGATGCCCACATCCCGTGAATGAACAAAAAAAATTATTCAGTGTTTATTACAATAATTTTGTATTTTTTCTGTTATCACATCTGTGTTCTTTTCAAGACTAAGTTAGATTAGCTATTGCGTAAAGTGCACTAAGGCAATTATTTCAGTAATAATCATTACGATATTTTACAGTAGTTTGACAGGCTATGTAAATATTTAAACTAACTTGAAATATACACTCTATAGAAACATAGAAACATAGAAGATAGGAGCAGGAGCAGGCCATTCAGCCCCTCGAGCCTGCTCCGCCATTCAATGAGATCATGGCTGATCATCCAAATTCAGTACCCTGTCCCTGCCTTCTCCCCATATCCCTTGATCCCTTTAGCTTTAAGAAATATATCTAACTCCTTCTTGAATTTATTTAATGAATTGGCCTCTACTGCCTTCTGTGGTAGAGAATTCCACAGGTTCACCACTCTCTGGGTGAAGAGATTCCTCCTCATCTCAGTCCTAAATGGCTTTCCCCTTATCCTTAGACTGTGACCCCTGGTTCTGGACTCCCCGGCCATCGGGAACATCCTTCCTGCATCTAGTCTGTCTAGTCCTGTTAGAATTTTATAAGTTTCAATGAGATCCCCTCTCATTCTTCTAAACTCCTGCGAGTATAAGCCCAATCGACCCAATCTCTCCTCATACGTCATTCCAGCCATCCCAGGTATCAGCCTGGTGAATCTTCGCTGCACTCCCTCCATGGCAAGAACATCCTTCCTCAGATAAGGCGACCAAAACTGCACACAATACTCAAGATGTGGTCTCACCAAAGCCCTGTACAACTGCAGCAAGACTTCCTTGTTCCTGTACTGTAACACTTTCGCTACGAAGGCCAACATACCATTTGCCTTCTTAACCACCTGCTGCACCTGCATGCTTACCTTCAGCGACTGGTGCACAAGGACACCCAGGTCTCGTTGCACTTCCCCTTCTTCCAATCTATTGCCATTCAGATAATAATCTGCCTTCCCGTTTTTGACACCAAAGTGGATAACCTCGCATTTATCCACATTATATTGCATCTGCCATGCATTTGCCCAATCACCCAACCTGTCCAAATCATACTGGAGTTTCTCGGCATCCTCCTCACGGCACACACTCCCACCCAGCTTTGTGTCGTCTGCAAACTTGGAGATATTACATCCAATTCCCTCGTCTAGATCATTAATATATATTGTGAATAGCTGGGGTCCTAGGACCGATCCCTGCGGTACCCCACTAGTCACTGCCTGCCACTCGGAAAAAGACCCATTTATTCCAACTCTTTGCTTTCTGTCTGCCAACCAGTTCTCTATCCAAGTCAATACCTTGCCCCCAATCCCATGCGCCTTAACTTTACACGCTAATCTCTTATGCAGGACCTTATCGAAAGCCTTCTGAAAGTCCAAATACACCACATCCACTGGTTCTCCCTTATCTATTTTACAAGTTACATCCTCAAAAAATTCCAGTAGATTAGTCAAGCACGATTTACCTTTTGTAAATCCATGTTGACTTTTCCCGATCCTGTCACTGTTTTCCAAGTGCTCTGCTATTACATCTTTTATAATGGACTCGAGCATTTTCCCCACTGCCGATATCAGGCTTACCGGTCTATAATTCCCCGTTTTCTCTCTACCACCTTTTTTGAATAGTGGGGTAACATTAGCTACCCTCCAATCCATGGGTACTGTTCCAGAGTCTATAGAATTTTGGAAGATGACCAGCAATGCATCTACTATTTCTAGGGCCACTTCCTGAAGTACCCTAGGATGTAGATTATCAGGCCCTGGGGATTTATCTTGCCTTCAATCCCGTCAATTTCCCTAACACTATTTCCCTACAAATACTGATTTCTTTCAGTTCCTCCCTCTCATTAGACCCTATGTTCCCCGACATCTCTGGGAAGTTATTTGTGTCCTCCTTTGTGAAGACAGAACCAAAGTATGTATTTAATTGGTCTGCCATTTCTTTGTTCCCCATTATAAATTCCCCTGATTCTGACTTCAACGGACCTACGCTTGACTTCACCAATCTTTTTCTCTTCACATATCTATAAAAGCTTTTACAGTCAGTTTTTATGTTCCCTGCAAGCTTACTCTCATACTCTATTTTCCCCCTCTTAATTAATCCCTTTGTCCTTCTTTGCTGAATCCTATACTGCTCCCAAACCTCAGGTTTTCTGCTTTTTCTGGCCAATTTATATGTCCTCTCCTTGGATCTTATGTTATCCCTAATTTCCTTTGTTAGCCACGGTTGAGTCACTTTTTTTGTTTTATTTTTATGCCAAACTGGGATGAACAAATTCTGTAGTTCATTCATGCGATCTTTGAATGTTTGCCATTGCCTATCCACCGTCAACCCTTTGAGTGACATTCCCCAATCAATCCTACCCAACTCGCGCCTCATACCATCGTAGTTTCCTTTATTTAAATTCAGGACCCTAGTCTCTGAGTCAACTACTTCACTCTCCATCTTAATGAAGAATTCTATCATATTATGATCGCTCCGACCCAAGGGGCCTCGCACAACAAGTCGCCCATGATAACTGCTGTGCTGTTATTGCACGCTTCTCTAATTTCCCTTTTAATGCCATCCCCAACCTCCGTATTACTGTTTGGGGGTCTATACACCACTCCCACTAGCGTTTTCTGCCCCTTGGTATTTCTCAGTTCTACCCATACAGATTCCACATCATCAGAGCTAATATCCTTCCTTACAATTGTGTTAATCCCCTCTTTAACCAGCAATGCTACCCCACCTCCTTTTCCTTTTTGCCTATCTTTCCTGAATATTGAATACCCCTGTATGTTGAGTTCCCAGCCTTGGTCACCCTGGAGCCATGTTTCCGTAATCCCAATCATATCATATTTGTTTACCTCTATTTGCGCAGCTAATTCATCTACTTCATTACGAATGCTCCTCGCATTAAGACAGGGGTAAAAATTCACTTTGTTGCGCCACCCGTTAGCGCCTTAAGAGGGCGCTAATGGGGCGCAAAGCCGCTAACGCCCGGGCGCAGCGATGTTTGCGCCGCTCGAGAACTTAACTTGAGATTGTGCGGCGGCGCTAAAACTTACCGCTGCGACCACCTGCGCGCGCAGATTGTGACGTCATTCCATGGTGCAACGCCCTTGGGGCGCCCCGTAGCGGAAATTGAGTGGCGCCCCCTGCCTTACCGCCTGGCGCTTCCAACGACCAGAAGACTGAACGCTATCAATCGCTGTGGGGCTGGGGGGGGGCGCTATTTAAAGGGGGCCTCTTCCTGTCTTTTATTGTTGGTGGCATTTTTGAACTACGCATTCTGAGAGAGAGAGGGAGAGACTTCTGGAGAAATTCAACGTTGTGTGAAGGAGTTTTGGGTACTGAGCAGCACTTTGCAGGTTCATTTTGATTTGCCATTCCTTGTATCGATTTAGCAGAGACCGTGGGAGCTGCACTCTGAGCTCTTTGCCTGGTGCTCTCCATTGTTCTTTCCAGCACATTTGATGTGCAAGTCTCTCCAGGCCGAGATTCAAGGCAGCAATGAACAGGATGTGGATGGAAAGCAAGATTAACCATCCCCTTTAAGAACTGGCCCGTGCCATTGTGTGTGTGTTCCATTGCTGACTGACATTACATGAGCTTCGCCAGCGCTCCGAGTTAGCGCCTCACTGCTCGGCCTTTGCGCCTTAAGAGAGGCGTGCAGCGCCTGCTTTAGCGCTCCACTCACCTCCCGGGGCGGTCAAAGTGAAGTTTCCCGTCAGTGCCGATAATTAGCGCCAGGCGCTAATATTTGCGTCCGGACGATATTTGCGCCCCAAATGGGGCGCGACCTAATTTCTACCCCAAAGCCTTCAGGCTTGTTTTTTTAATGCTCTTAGACCTTTTAGAATTATTATTTGCTGTGGCCACGTTTGATTTAAACCCTTGATTTCTCTGACTGACACCTATGTTTCATTATTAATCTAAACTATCTACCAATTATAACTAAAGCAAAATACTGCGAATGGTGGAAACATTTTCTGTTTTTATTTCGCCTGCTGAGTATTTCCAGCATTTTCTGTTTTTATTCCCACCCAGAAGCACGCTAGGGTTCCCCTTGTCCTCACCTTCCACCCCACCAGTCTTCACATTCAATGGATCATTCTCTGCAATTTCTGCCACCTCCAGCGCAATGCCACCAACAAACACATCTTTCTTTCCCCTTTCAGCATTCTGAAGGGTCTGATCCCTCCGCGACACCCTGACCTACTCTTCAATCACCCCCAATAACTCCTCACCTTCCCATGGCACCTTCCTGTGGAAGTGCAGGAGATACAACAACTGCCCATTACCTCCTCCCTTCCCACCGTCTAGGGCCTCAAACACTCCTTCCAGATGAAACAGCGATTTACTTGCACTTCTTTCAATTTAGTATACTGTGTTCACGGCTCACGATGCCATCTCCTCTACATGGGAGACCAAACGCAGATTGGGTGACCGCTTTGCGGAACACCTCCCTTCAGTTCACAAATGTGACGCTGAGCTTCTGGTCGCCTGTCATTTTAATTCTCCGTCCCACTCCCACTCTGACCTCTCTATCCTCGGCCTCCTTCACTGATCCAATGAAGCTCATTGGAAGCTCGAGGAAGAGCACCTCATCTTTCAATTAGGCACTTTACAGCCTTCCAGACTCAACATTGAGTCCAACCATTTCAGATCATAACCACTGCTCCCATTTTTTAGGACAACAGTTGTTGGTAATGATTGTGCTATTTCCTTTTACACCTCCTCCAGCTTTTCTTTCTTTACTTGTCCCATTACCATCACCTTTAGCTTGCGCCATCATTCCTTTTGTCATTTAATCACTCCTGCTTTCCACCCTCTCACAGACCTTCCCTTTTGTTCCTTCCTCCCCTCCCTCCTTTCCCTGCCTCAACTTGCTAACTTTTTCCACTTCTGACGTTAAATCTGTTTCGCTCTCCACAGAAGCTGCCTGACCTGCTGAGTATTTCCAGAAATTTCTGTTTTTATTACCCATTATATCTGATATTTACAGAGGGGTTGAAGAAGGGTGGAGCAGGACCCCAGGCTGCCTGCAGCCACGGATGCCAATTCCATCCCAAATCCCATAGATGGGATCATCAGCAGGTTCAGGGTGGGTAGATTGCATCTCTAACGATGCATCAGTGCTGCCCACCCGATCTGGCAACAGCAAAGGGAGCAGCAAACAGCCACTCCACTAGAGGCACCTGGAGGCCCTTTCCTAGTCGCAGACCCCATCCAGGACAAAGCAGCTCATTGGATTGGCACCCCATCCACCACCTTAAACATTCACTCCCTCCACCACCGGCGTACCGTGGCTGCAGTGTGTACCATCTACAAGATGCACTGCAGCAACTCGCCAAGGCTTCTTCGGCAGCACCTCCCAAACCCGCGACCTCTTCCACCTAGAAGGACAAGGGCAGCAGGCGCATGGGAACACCACCACCTCCAAGTTCCCCTCCAAGCCACACACCATCCTGGCTTAGAAGTGTATCGTCGATCCTTCATCGTCGCTGGGTCAAAATCCTGGAACTCCCTACCTAACACACTGTGGGAGTACCTTCACCACGCGGACTGCAGAGGTTCAAGAAGGCGGCTCACCACCACCTTCTCAAGGGCAATTAGGGATGGGCAATAAATGTTGGCCTTGCCAGCGATGCCCACATCCCATAAATTAATAGAAAAAAAGAAAAAGCGGCTCCTAGCTTAGAAGAGGGAAGATGCACAGGCAGTTTAGATTTAACTACCTTATGCAGAGGTTAGTGAACATATGAAACAGACTGCCCAGGGAAGCAGTGGAGACAGATAGTGTGAAAAACCTAAGGGAGAATTGGATACATATTTGAAGGACTGGCTGATTGAAGGTAATTCAATTTTGGGACTGGTTAGATGGAATGCATTGCATTTCCCGGTCCTCTACATTCCTATGCAACATCCAATCGGTGGGGTACCTACATACTCTACATAGCATCTTTGAAACACTGACTTCCCACCAACTGACAACCAAATGTTACATAAAAGGAAAGTAGTTAAATCAACCAATCACACTGATGATATGGAATTCTAATAAACTGTCAATAGAATTTATTTTGTAAAATCTTGCAGGAATTATTGTGTTTAAAGATTTCACTCTTACCAGTTCAGTCCAGTTAAAAACAAAATTATCAATGCCGTCCACAAACCCAGCAATTCTGTTTGAATAGCAAACAACATGCAGATTCTGAAAGTGTCAGAGGGTGGCAGTATAAAACATAACCAAAACCAGAGATGAAATATAAAGCCGAATTCACATAAAGAAATTCCCACACAAAGAATTCCCAGCAGTTAAAAAATTTGCAAGATTATTAAAATTGGCCATAATTATTTGGAGTCTCACCAAAGAACATTGGAGCATTTTATAAACAATAGGTTTCTGTATTAGCTTTGTAGATTTGGAACTTTTTCAGATTTCATCAACAAATACAATTCACGGAGACTAACTCTGATTGCCACTCTGCAAACATTAAATGCTGGAAATGCATATCAGGTAAGTCAGTATCTGAAGTAGTAAGACAATGCAAAGTATCAATGGGACCCTGCCTGTTCATGTGGTTGTAAAAGATCCCATGGTATTTTATAAAAAATGATCAGGGAGCTCTCCTGGTGTCCTGGCCAACATTTAGTTCTGAGCCTGCACCACCAAAGCAGATTAACTGGGTCCTTCATCTTATTGCTGTTTGTGGAACCTTGCTTTCTGCAAATTGGCTGCCACGTTTGCCTAAATAACAGTGGCAAAGTTCAAAAGTAATTCACTGGCCGTGAAATATTTTGGAACATATTTTGGAGATGGTCATTGTCTGGCACTTGTGTGGCGCGAATGTTACTTGCCACTTATCAGGCCAAGCGTAAATGTCATCCGGGTCTTGCTGCATTGGGGCACGGACTACATTATCTGTGGAGTTGCGAATGGAACTAAACACTGTGAAATCATCAGTCAACACCCCCACTTCTGACCTTATGATGGAGGGAAGGTCATTGATGAAGCAGCTGAAGATGGTTAGGCCTAGGACACTGTCCTGGTACATATATAAAGGTGCCAACCTAGCTATCTCAATATTGTTATAACTTGTGGAGGTCTAAAGCATGAGATTGAATCTCCTGAAGAAATTCTAACCGTAAAATCAATAATTTGGGAAATAGCTAAAAATTATAATGGCAATGGTAATGGTAACATTCTTTTAATATTTAGCGCACCAAAATGTTAGGCAGGTAGAAATTTTAATCTTAAAATATTAAAACATGTATACCAGAATTACAAATTAAAATTGTAATATTATACATAATGAGTGTGCTATTTTCATGATAGGTTGCAATTAGTTTTAAACACTTCCAAGTAATCACTGCATTTTCCAAATACTGTTCAATTCAATTATAATGACTGACAAAGCAATTAAGGCAATTATTTAACTAAAATTACTAACTGCACATGTGCAGTTAAAGCATATTTAAAGTAGTCTTTATATGTGGTTCACCAATGAACCATTAAGACTGGGAAAGGTCTGATCTCCAGTTTACGTAAAGAAAAATTGTTCTGACAAAGGAGCTTAAAATTATGCAATAAAAAATCACTTAAATGGAGCATAATTCTGGTGGGGGGGGGGGAATAAGAAAATAGGGTCGAATCTGCCAAATTTCCACCTTGTTAACAAAGCCCAACAAACTATGCCACTACTCACTGGCAGCATTTTGGGGGCATTCCTGTCAATGTTCCCTCTAATTTTATTTTGGTGCACGGTCCCTTTAACTGGCTGCACGGCTCATTCAAATTTTCGCACATGCGTGGTTTTTTCCATTGAAAACCCAATGAGCAGCCTGCGCGGGACCTCCAGACCACTGCGCGGCTGCTTGATGTGAACATTGGTTCCTGTGCTATCCCAGGGATTCTCTGAAAGGTGCTCTTTATAGGCCAAGTGGGATCTTTGTCTGCTGACAGCACACTTAGGTTCCAATATGGGCCGATTGAATGCCCCTCTCCTTTGCTTCGCTGTCGCTCATCTCACTGTTAACCCTCTATCCACTGCTTCTTCAATTGCTCTGTCAGTCATTATAATTGAATTAAATAGTATTTGGAAAATGCAGTGATTACTTGGAAGTGTTTACAGCTAATTGTAACATATCATTCATTCACCCCAATGGTGAACGGTGAGAGACCAGAGGCCTCTCACCCTCAAATTGCTTCCCTCCTGTGCTCCCTCCTTTGTACACTATTGTTTTTATCTGTTTTCCTCAAAGAGGCTTTGCTTGCTTTCAAAATTCAACTTCTCTAAAAAAAGAAATCAAATTAGAATTAAGACACATCCTTGTTTTTTTAATATAAAATTTACCACAATAAAGTTTGCCCTGTTTTTCAAAATTATTTGAAGAAAAGCTATTCAACAAAGTGTTAGAAGCTGAAGAGAAAAATATTCCATCGGCATAGCTGGGTGAACAGTAATGATACATCCTGGGAGATTAGGTATACTGCATATGCCCAAAGTGCACAATTCAAATTCAGCTCACAGGGTCATAGGTCAGAACAAAACTATCAAGTCTAAGCCTAGTCTTTTGGGAGAGGTGACGCCTTCAAGTGAAAACTTTAACAAAGGCTTTAAAAGGCACAATGGACAGTTCAATGGTTAAATTTAATCATTCTATTGTGAAATATGGAAATTTCGTTTTTGCATTCTTTTTGTTTAAACCTTATTTTGTTGCAGTAGAAATTTTTAGAAAGCTTTTAGAGTGATTTGTGGGAACAGAGTTATCACATTGGCAGTCCTCTGGCACAACTTCCATGTCCAACGATGTTTGCAAACTTGTGATCAGAGCATTTTTATTTCCTTTCTGACTATGCTGAACTTTCTAGGATGTGGCCATCACGTGGTCTGTTGCCTTTTTAATTTTCAGTTTCACCAATATTTACAATACTACTTCATTATCTATCCTAATTACTCAAACTCCTCCACTTGTATCCTTTCAATCCCACTACCACATTCTTCTGTGAAAATGGAGGCAAAGCACTAATTTTATATCTCTGCCATTCCTTCGCCCTTTACAAGAAGATTTATTTGCTCAACTCTAATCAGTCCTCCCCTTTCTTTTAACTATTATTTTACTTGTTCTGTGTTCATAAAATTCTTTACAATTTCCTCTATGTTACCTGCCAGTCTTTCTTTATACCCTTTCTTAGCCTTTGTAATCGTTTTTGCTTTGATTCATTATTTTCTATAATTTGTTTTTGATTGTCTTTGCATTATTAGCCCAGCTTTGTCATAATTTCTAATTTCTGTACTCATCTAAAGATCTCCAGTTTTGCTGCACCACATTTACTTCTTGTGTCTGGACTGTACCTCAATCATCTCTTGTTTCAATGTTTCACATTATGCACTGTCTTCTTGGCCAGTTTTTCATTCTAGTTTATATTAGTGAGTTCCCTTTTTATCTCATTGAAATCGTATTTTTGCAATTAGCTACCTTTAACTTTGTTCCATCTCCTTTTCAGTTTTTATATTGAACCTAAATTATATTGTCATTGCTGTTTCCTAAATATACTTCAGCTCTTATATTACCGATTCGCCCCACTTTATGAGGAGAAATTTAACCCAAACAAATGGGTGGGTTGCAGTTGGGTGGGAGGTTAAAGTATTAAAGCTCTGAATCACGACCCAACCCGCCTGTTTTAACGGAGGTGGAACGGGGTGCGGGCAGCCAACCCGCTCGCAGGTGGTAGATTGGCATTTTAAATATTATAATGAGGCTGCATGCCTCATGTGATCCACCATTTTTAATTTATCTCTGGGCAGGCAGGAGTATTCTATAGGCCCCCTAACAGTGACTACACTGTAGGACAGAGTATAAATCAAGAAATAATGGAGGCTTGTAAGAAAGGTACTGCAATAATCATGGGCGATTTTAATCTTCATATTGATTGGACAAATCAAATTGGCCAAGGTAGCCTTGAGGAAGAATTCATAGAATGTATTCGGGATGGTTTCTTTGAACAATACATTGTGGAACCAATCAGGGAGCAGGCTACCTTAGATCTGGTAATGTGTAATGAGACAGGATTAATTGATGATCTCATAGTAAAGGATCCTCTAGGAAAGAGTGATCATAGCATGATAGAATTTCAAATTCAGTTTGAGGGTGAGAAATTTGGGTCTCAAACCAATGTCCTGAACTTAAATAAAGGCAATTACAAAGGTATGAAGGCAGAGTTGGCTAAAGTTGACTGGGAAAATAGATTAAAGGGTAAGATGGTAGATAAGCAGTAGCAGACATTTAGGGAGATATTTCATAACTCTCAGCAAAGATATATTCCAGTGAGAAGGAAAGACTCTAAGAGAAGGATGAACCATCCGTGGCTAACTAAGGAAGTAAAGGATGGTATCAAATTGAAAACAAAGGCATACAATGTTGCGAAGATTAGTGGTAGGCCAGACGATTGGGAAATTTTTCGAAATCAGCAAAGGATGACTAAAAAAATAATAAAGAGAGAGAAGATAGATTATGAGAGTAAACTAGCAAGAAATATGAAAAAAGACAGTAAGAGCTTCTACAGGTATTCTTCTAAGGCAGTCCCTCGGAACTGAAGATGACTTGCTTCCACACTAAAAATGAGTTCTCAGGTGACTGATGAGTCCAATGCGGGACCTACAGTCTGTGTCACAGGTGGGGCAGACGATGGTTGAAGGGGCGGGTGGGTGGGGTGCTTGGGTTGACGTGCACTCCTTCCGCTGTTTGCGCTTGGCTTCCGCTTGCTCCCGGCGAAGAGACTAGAGATATTCGGCGCCTTCCCGGATGCTTCTCCTCCACTTTGTACGGTCATGGGCCAGGGATTCCCAGGTGTTGGTGGGGATGTTGCACTTTTTCAAGGAGGCTTTGAGGGTGTCCTTGAAGCATTTCCTCTGCCCACCTGGGGCTCTCTTGCCGTGTCGGGGCTCCGAGTAGAGCGCTTGTTTTGGGAGTCTCGTATCGGGCATGCGGACGATGTGACCTGTCCATCGGAGCTGATCGAACGTGGTCAAAGCTTTGATGCTGGGGATGTTGGCCTGAGCGAGAACACTGATGTTGGTGCGCCTATCCTGCCAATGGATTTGCAGGATCTTACAGAGGCAGCTTTGGTGGTACCTCTCCAGTGCTTTGAGGTGCCTGCTGTACATGGTCCATGTCTCTGAGGCATACAGGAGGGCGGGTATTACTCCTGCTCTGTAGACCATGAGCTTGGTGCCGGGTTTGAGGCCCCGGTCTTCAAACACTCTCTTCCTCAGGCGACTGAAGGCTGCACTGGCACACTGAAGGCGGTGTTGGACTTCGTCATCGACGTTTGCCCTTGTTGACAGTAGGCTCCCGAGGTATGGAAAGTGGTCCACGTTGTCCAAGGCCTTGTCATGGATTTTGATAATCGGGGGGCAGTACTGTGTGGCGGGGGCAGGTTGGGAGAGGACCTTTGTCTTACGGATGTTTAGTGTAAGGCCCATGCTCTCGTACGCTTCGGTGAAGGTGTTAACGATAGTTTGGAGTTCAACCTCCGAGTGTGCGCAGACGCAAGCATCGTCTGCATACTGTAATTCGACGACAGAGGAAGGGACGACCTTGGATCTGGACTGGAGGCGACGGAGGTTGAACAGTTTCCCGTTTGTTCTGTAAATTAGCTCCACTCAAGCGGGGAGCTTACTGAGGGTGAGATGGAGCATTGCCGCAAGGAAGATCGAGAAGAGCGTTGGTGCGATGACACAGCCTTGCTTGACTCCGGTCCGTACGTGAATTGGGTCTGTGCTGGAACCGTTGGTCAGGATCATGGCTTGCATATCGTCATGAAGCAGGCGGAGGATGCTGACAAACTTTTGAGGGCAGCCGAATTTGAGGAGGACACTCCATAATCCCTCACGGTTGACAGTGTCAAAGGCTTTTGTGAGGTCAAAGAAGGCCATGTACAGCAGTTGGTGCTGTTCCCTGCATTTCTTGTAATTGGCGCGCGGTGAAGATCATGTCCATTGTGCCCATCAGTGAGCATTGGCTCTTCAGTTAAACTTAGCTTCCAAATTCCCAGACCTCTCTGCCATCAAGACTACGCTTCTCAACTGGACTAGTGATCTAGCGACTAGTGGATCGCGAGTGGAGCTCGGGGCCAGGGATTGCGAGAATATCAGTGCTAATTTGATCCTGTGAGAGACAACATCATTCATGTCCGAGGCCGGGATCTAAGAGCGAGGACGAGCCCAGCAGCAAGGTCAAGGCCCAGGAATGGCGCAGTGTTGACCAGCAGCGGGGTTGGGGCCCAGGGAAGGTGCGGCACAGGCCAACAGCTAAGTCGGGAGGACCACAATGCATCCTATGAAACCCAGGCAGAGAGGACCTGCGGGAAGGAGGGAGGAGGACAGTAGCAGTATGTTTGTGTGTGTGTGCTAGGCTGTTGTAGCAGAGCCTGGTCTCCAATCGTCTTGGATCCCCTTGCCATTAGATCAAGACCTTGCTCTGTCAAGCCCGTGTGGTAGCTGGTGTGCAACGGCCACCCCACGTTAAAAGAATTCACGCACAGGCATCTTCCACCCTTTAAAATGAAGTTCGGGACCTGGAACGTCAGGACCCTCATGGACAACCCCAACAGTGACAGACCAGAACACCATACTGCTATCGTTGCCCGGGAGCTCAGACGTTTCGACACTGACATCGCCGCCCGAAGTGAGACCTGGCGGGCAGGGGAAGGCCAGCTCAAGGAGCAAGGCGGTGGCTACACCTTCTTCTGGAAAGGCAAACCTGAAGAAGAATGCCGCCTCCATGGGGTAGGCTGCGTCATAAAAATGAACTAGTTGGGCGTCTCAGGGACTCCCCTAGCGGTATAAACGAGCGCCTCTTGACTCTTCGGCTCACCCTTGCCTGGAATTAGTGTGCTACAGTCATCAGTGCGTACGCCCCAACACTGGAAGCCACAGACAAGACCAAAGAGGAATTCTACTCCAGCCTTGAACAATCCCTGTCCCGAGTCCCAACGGGCGACAAGCTGATCCTCCTTGGCGACTTTAACGCCAGAGTTGGAAAGGACACAGACCTCTGGGGAGGTGTGATTGGCAGAGAGAGGGTAGGGAAAGCCAACACCAACGGTACCCTCCTCCTGACTAAATGCTTAGAACATGGCCTTGTCATAACCAACACCTTGTTCCGGCAGAGAGACAAGTACAAGGCTTCATGGCAGCACCCTCGCTCCAAGCACTCGCATCTGCTGGACTACGTCATCGTCCGAGCGAAGGACCACAAGGACATCCGCATCACCCGCGCCATGACAGGAGCTGACGACTGCTGGACAGACCACCGCCTAATCCGCTCTGTCATCTCCATCAATGTAGCCCCAAAATAGCAGCGGCAACAGAAGCAATGCCACAGGAAAATCAACGCTGGAGCACTCAAAGACCCCGCTAAGAAAGCCCTATTCAGCCTGCGCCTCACAAACAACCTGACAACCCCCAGTGATGCAGAGACACAGAGTGTCCACGGCGCCTGGTCTGCACTCAAGGCCTCCATAATCAACACCTGTGAAGAGACGCTCGGTCACTCGACCAGGAAACACCAAGACTGGTTCGACGAGAACGACCAGGAGATCCAGGAGCTAATAAGCCACAAACGCAAGGCATTCCTGATCTGGAAACAGCAACACAACTCGAGAGAAAGAAAGCAGTTCTACAGATGCCTGAAGGCCGAGATCCAACATAAAACTCGCGACGTAAAGAACAGATGGTGGGTGGAGAAAGCGCAGGAGATCCAGCAGCTAGCCGACAACCACGACATGCGTGCATTCTTTAGCGCAGTCAAGACCGCCTACGGCCCAAGCACCCAAGGTCATACCCCACAGCAGGCCAAGAACGGAGAGGTACTCATCAAGAACAGGGAGGCAGTCAGTGCCCGCTGGAAGGAGCACTTCGAAGATCTCCTTAACCGAGACTCTGTCTTCGACGCGAGTGTCCTCAACTCCATCCCGCAGCATGCTACCCGCCACCATCTCAGCACAACCCCAGCCCGGCATGAGGTTGAAAAGGCCATCCGACAACTGAAAAACAACAAGGCCTCAGGAGCAGACGGAATCCTTGCCGAGGCGCTAAAGAATGGCGGAGAAGCACTACTGCCGCAAATTCATGAACTCATTTCTCTTACCTGGAAGGAGGAGAGCATGCCAGGGGATCTCAGAGACGCCGTAATTGTGACCATCTTCAAGAAAGGTGACAAGTCCAATTGCGGTAATTACAGAGGAGTTTCCCTGCTGTCTGCCACAGGGAAAGTCATCGCAAGAATCCTCCACAATCGCCTTCTCCCAGTGGCTGAAGAGCTCCTCCCAGAGTTGCAATGCAGATTCCGCCCACTAAGGGGCACAATGGACATGATCTACAGGTATATAAAAAGGAAGAGAGTAGCTAAAGTAAACGTTGGTCCCTTAGAGGATGAGACTGGGGAATTAATAATGGGAATCAGCGAAATGGCAGAGACTTTGAACAAATATTTTGTATCGGTCTTCACAGTAGAAGACACTAAAAGCATCCCAATAATAGATAATCAAGGGGCTATAGGGAGGGGAAATTAAAACAATGACTATCACTAGAGAAAAAGTACTCAGTAAAATAATGGGACTAAAGGTGGACAAGCCCCCTGGACCTGATGGCCTGCATCCTAGGGTCTTAAAAGAAGTGGCTGCAGAGGTAGTGGATGCATTGGTTGCAATCTACCAAAATTCCCTGGATTCTGAAGAGGTCCCAGCGGATTGGAAAACCACAAATGTTACGCCCCTATTTACGAAAGGAGGGAGACAGAAAGCAGGAAACTATAGACCAGTTAGCCTAACATCTGTCATTGGGAAAATGCTGAAGTCTATTATTAAGGAACTTGTAGCAGGACATTTAGAAAATCATAATACAGTCAAGCAGAGTCAGCATGGTTTTATGAAAGGGAAATCATGTTTGACAAATTTGCTGGAGTTTTTTGAGGATGTAACGAGTAGGGTGGATATAGGGGAACCAGTAGATGTAGTCTGTTTGGATTTCCAGAAGGCATTCGATAAGGTGTCACATAAAAGGTTTCTGCACAAGATAAGAGCTCACGGGATTGGGGGTAATATATTGGCCCAAAAATTCGTGAGGAAGCCTTCGTGCGAGGGTAAGGCCTCCCCGCGATCTCTCACTCCGCGTTGGCTTTTTCAGTTCCAGCTCGCACGAACTTGATGTTCTGGACAGCTGCTGTGCTGGGCTTGCGTATCCCACCGGCGTAGTTAATTCGTGCGAGCTGTGGGATCACGTGACTCAGTTAGAGCCAATGGCAGCACACCATCTTCCATTCATAACTTTCACATAAGTGCTGTGAAAGTTATGAATACTATAGCCCCCCAAAAGAACCGCTAAACCTCAATTAAATTTAAAAAAAACCATCACATTAATAAAATAAGTATAGTTAAATAAATTAACCATTTTAAATAAAAAATTAAATTTTTGAAAAAATTTAAAATCTTTTAAAAAGTTATAAAAATAAACTTACCTGTCTTTAAAGTCTCTAAAAAAGATATACCTGTTAAAAAAAATTCAAAATAATACTTAATTCACTACTTACCTTGTTAAAAGTGGGTCTTACTCCTCCCTTTTTTATGTCTAGAATCTTCCGTACTTACCTGCGTGTTGAAACCACTAAGTGCACAGCCTGTAGCGCGCACGCGGTTCACCTAGGACCCGCCCCCTTTTCCATTCACCAAGTGCCGGTTTTCAGCGCATGCGCAGTGCATGCAGAAAACCGGCAATTGGAGACAGAATACGCGAGAGTACACAGTGCGTACTCTCGCGTAGAGACACTAATTTTTGGGCCATTAGCATGGATAGAGGATTGGCTAACTAACAGAAAACTCAGAGTCGGGATAAATGGGTAATTTCCGGTTGGCAAACTGTAACTTGTGGGGTGCCACAGGGATCAGTGCTGGGGCCTCAACTATTTACAATCTATATTAATGACTTGGATGAAGCGACCAAGTGTAATGTTGCCAAATTTGCTGATGATACGAAGATAGATGGGAAAGCAAATTGTGAAGAGGACACAAAGGGCTGGATTTTATGAATGGTGATGTGTTGGAGGCGGGACTGCTGCTTGCCTGGTTTCAGTCCCGCCTCCATCAGCCTCTGGCCAACCAGCGGGATCTTCCCCTGATTGACCTTGTTAAGCCCGCCCAGTGGGCTCAGCAGGCCAATTAGGGGGACGTCAGTGACAGAGCACGTCAACATATGACATGTCATCTGTCAAGAATTTTTGAAAGAAGAAATGTCATCATTTGACAGCTCTGTGAAACTGTCAAACACTGACGTTCTGTGTAGTTTGATGAGCTCTTGTGTTCAGGACTCATCAAACCTTTCTACTTTGTAGAAATCAGATGATTGTTGGATCAGAGGATCCAACAGCCAGTCTGTGATCTCTACAATGGAAATGTCGGGACTCCGGCTCCACAGCAGCTGAAGACTGTAGGCAGAAACAAAGGTAAGTTAACATTTTCTAACACTTTACACTCACCTCACATACTTACCACTCCACACTTGCACCCATCACTCACCTCTACATTGCACTTTCAGATCCCTCCAACCCCCACAGACCTCCTACTCGGCTCCTACACCCTGGCGGGGTTCCCCCAGTTCGGGAAGCCCGCACTTCGTAACGAAAAATGGGGATAATCCTATTTTCTGCCTGTTAACTACCTGTTAACAGGCAGTTAATAGGCTTTAATCCTTTCCCGCCTCCAAGGAGACGGAACCCGGGGCAGGACAGCTTCCCGCCTCCTGGCAAGAGGGCACGGAGGCTGGTTGGGGGCGGGTTTGCCACCCGCCCCCAAATTCTGCAACTTTCCCGGCAGTCCCGCCTCCATGCCCGCCTCCTCGGGGCTGAGAAAATCCAGCCCAAATAATCTCTCAAGGGATATAGGTAGGCTAAGTGAGTGGGCAAAAAATTGGCAGATGGAGTATAATGTGGGAAAATGTGAGGTTATCCACTTTGGTGGGAAAAATAAAAAGCAAATTATTATTTAAATGGAGAGAGATTACAAAATGCTGCAGTACAGAGGGGTCTGGGGGTCCTTGTACATGAAACACAAAAAGTTGGCATGCAGGTACAGCAAGTAATTAGGAAGGCAAATGGAATGTTGGCCTTTATTGCAAGGGGGATGGAGTATAAAAGTAGGGAAGTCCTGCTACAAGTGTACAGGGTATTGGTGAGACCACACCTGGAGTACTGCATACAGTTTTGGTCTCCATATTTAAGGAGGGATATACTTGCATTGGAGGCAGTTCAGAGAAAGTTCACTAGGTTAATTCCTGAGATGAAGGGGTTGTCTGATGAAGAAAGGTTGAGCAGGTTGGGCCTATACTCATTGGAGTTTAGAAGAATGAGAGGTGATCTTATTGAAACATATAAGATGCTGAGGGGGCTCGACAAGGTAAATGCAGAGAGGATGTTTCCCCCTGTGGGGGAATCTAGAAATAGGGGGCATAGTTTCAGAATAAGGGGTCGCCCATTTAAAACGGAGATGAGGAGGAATATCTTCTCTCAGAGGGTCATGAATCTGTGGAATTCTCTACCCCAGAGAGATGTGGAGGATGGGTCATTTAATATATTCAAGGCAGAGATGACAGATTTTTTAACAATAAGGGAGTCAAGGGTTATGGGGAGCGGGCAGGGAAGTGGAGTTGAGGCCAAGATCAGATCAGCCATGATCTTATTGAATGGCGGAGCAGGCTCGAGGGGCCAAATGGCCTACTCTTGCTCCTATTTCTTATGTTCTTATGTTCCCAGGCCTCGGGGAACCTGCCAGCTAAAGGGAGACAAGGACTGCTGGATCCAGGAGGTAAGTGCCTTTCCACTTACCTGCTGGATCCAGTGTTCCTGCCTCGCCAACCCCCGCAATCGGATACCACCCGATGCTTCCAATCTCCCCCCACCGGCCTCTGTTCTCCCCCTGCCATGAGGCCGCTGATCTCCGATCCCCCCTCCAGCCTGTGGACCTCAGTCCCCGGCCTCCAATCCTCCCTTGGCCTTCCGACCTCCCCCCTCCGGACCCCGATTCCGACTTCCCCCCTCTGGCCCCCAATCACCTTCCAACCTCCCTACTGTGGCCCCCGATCACCTTCCGACTTGCCCCCTCTGGCCCAAGATCTCTCTCCGGCCTCCGATTCCCCCCCACCACCCCGCGCCCGATCCCTCCTTGCCTCCTCTCTGCGGCCTGGTGGCGCAGGCCTGCCTTCCCGACAGCCAGACAGCCACTACATCTGGCTGGCTGCGGGCGGAAAACAGTGATTTTAAATGCTAATCAGGCCCTGCTGTTAAATTCGACAGGGCCCCGGGTTTCCCAACTACTTTCCAGCCACCACCCAACCCACCGCCCGTCACCAACCCCCCCCCACCCCCCCTTCACCCCACCACACTCCCTACCTGACTCCAAAATTAAAATTAGGGCCTTTTTCTTAGAATTAGATCCAGTAGGCCTCTTTCCTGTTAGACTACAAACATACTGACGTAGAAAGCAGTCCTGGCCACATTGTAGAAGCTCCTCTCCATCTTTGGAGGCCCATGTTTGCAGGAAGTGCCTCCAGCTGCTCGAACTCAAGCTGAGGGTTTCTGAGCTTAAGGGGCAGCTGGTTTAGCTGCAGGGCATACGGTGGCTGAATGCTTCCTGGATCGCAGGTTCCAGGAGGTGGTCACCCCACAGTCAGATAGAGTTCAGAATAGCAAGTAGGTAGCCAGCCGGAAGGGTAGGAAGAGGCAGACAGTGCAGGAATCCTCTGGGAGTGTGACACTCTCAAACTGATATTCAGCATTGAATACCAGTGAGGGTGACAATCCCTCGAAGGAGTGCAGTCCTGAGCCTGGCACCATGGGGCAAAGGACTGCACAGGGGGCTACAGCAAAGTGTAGGAACACAGTAGTAATTGGGGATTCGATAGTCAGGGGGACAGACAGGCAGTTCTGCTGCCATCAACGTGAGACCCGTATGGTATGTTGCCTCTCTGGTGTCAGGGTAAGGGACATCACAGAGAGGGTGCAGAACATTTTGAGAGGGGAAGGGGAAGAGCCAGAAGTCATGGTCCATGTCGGAACCAACGACATATGTTCCCAGCAGCACACCCAGCCCTATCGACCCTTCAAAGTCCTCCTCACTAACATCTGGGGACTTGTGACAAAATTGGGAGAGTTGTCTCACAGACTAGACAAGCAACAGCCTGACATAGTCGTCATACTAACAGAATCATACCTGTCTGTCAATGTCCCAGACTCCTCCATCACAATCCCCGGGTATGTCCTGCCCCACTGGCAGGACAGATCCACCAGAGGTGGTGGCACAGTGGGAGGGAGTGGCCCTGGGAGTCCTTAACATTGACTCCAGACCCCATGAAGTCTCATGGCTTCATGGGCAAGGAAACCTCCTGATGATTACCACCTACCGCCCTCCCTCAGCTGATGAATCAGTACTCCTCCATGTTGAACACTACTTGGAAGAAGCACTGAGGGTAGCAAGGGCACAGAATGTACGCTGGGTGGGGGACTTCAATTTCCATCACCAAGAGTGGCTCAGTGGCACCACTACTGAGCGAGATGGCCGAGTCCTGAAGGACATAGCTGCCAGACTGAGCCTGCAGCAGGTGGTGAGAGAACCAACACGAGGGAAAAACATACTCGACCTCCATACAATTCTACCTGTTGCAGATGCATCTGTTCATGACAGTATTGGTAGCAGTGACCACCGCACAGACATTGTGGAGACAAAGCCCCGTCTTCACACTTAGGACACCCTCCATTGTGTTGTGTGGCACTACCACCGTGCTAAATGGGAAAGATTCAGAACAGATCTAGCAGCTAAAGACTGGGCATCCATGAGGCACTGAGGGGCATCCATGAGGCACTGAGGGCCATTAGCAGCAGCAGAATTGTATTCCACCACAATCTGTAACCTCATGGCCTGGCATATCCCTCACTCTACCATTACCATCAAGTCAGGGGACCAACCCTGGTTCAATGAGGAGAGCAGAAGAGCATGCCAGGAGCAGCACCAGGCATACCTAAAAATTAAGTGCCAACGTGGGGAAGCTGCAACACAGGACTACATGCATGCTAAACAGCAGAAGCAGCATGCTATAGACAGAGCTAAGCGATCCCACAACCAACAGTTCAGATCAAAGCTCTGCAGTCTTGACAAATCCAGTCGTGAATGGTGGTGGACAATTAAACAACTAACGGGAGGAGGAGGCTCCATGACTATCCCCATCCTCAATGTTGGCAGAGCCCAGCACTTGAGTGCAAAAAACAAGACTGAAGCGTTTGCAACCACCTTCGGCCAGAAGTGGTCCCTACCATCTCTTGAGCCAGTCTTCAACCAATTCGGTTCACTCCACGTAACATCAAGAAATGGCTGAGTGCACTGGATACAGCAGAGACTATGGGCCCCACAACATCCCGGCTGTCGTGCTGAAGACTTGTGTTCCAGAACTAGCTGCACCTCTAGCCAAGCTGTTCCAGTGCAGCTACAACACTGGCATTTACCCGACAATGTGGAAAACTGCCCAGGTATGTCCTGTCACAAAAAGCAGGACAAATCCAATCTGGCCAATTAATGCCCCTCCTCTCAATCATCAATGTGATGGAAGGTGTCATCGAGAGTGCTATCAAGCGGCACTTACTCACCAATACATTCCATTGAGAAACAAAAACTCCACGGGAAAAGTGATCCATCCCTGGCTAACTAAAGAAGTTACGGCTAGCATTAGATTGAAAGAAGAAGCTTATAATGTTGCGAAGAATAATAGTAAGCCTGAGGATTGGGAGAGTTTTGGAAACCAGCAAAGGATGACCAAACAATTGATAAAAAGGGAAAAAATAGAATATGAGAGAAAACAAACAAGAAATATAAAAGCAGATTGTAAGAACTTCTACAAGTATGTAAAAAGGAAGAGAGTAGCAAAAGTAAACGTTGGTACCTTAGAGGCTGAGACAGGAGAAATTATTATGGGGAATAAGGAAATGGCAGAAATGTTAAACAAATATTTTGTATCTGTCTTCACAGTTGAAGACACAAAAAGCATTCAAAAAATGGTGGGGAACCAAAAGTCTAATGAGGGTGAGAAACTTAATGTAATTAATATAAGTAGAGAAAAAGTACCAGAGAAACTAATGGGAATGAAAGCCGAAAAATCCCCTGAACCTGACGGCCTACATCCTAGGGTTCTAAAAGAGGTGGCTGCAGAGATAGTGGATGCATTGGTTTTGATCTTCCAAAATTGCCTAGATTTTGGAAGGGTCCCAGCAGATTGGAAGGTAGCAAATGTAACACTGCTATTCAAGAAAGGAGGGAGAGTGAAAACAGGGAACTACAGGCCAGTTAGCCTGACATCAGTCATCGGGAAAATGCTGGAATCTATTGTTAAGGATATGGTATCAGGGCACTTAGAAAATCATAACATGATTAGGCAGAGTCAACATGGTTTTATGAAAGGGAAATTGTGTTTGGCAAATTTATTAGAGTTTTTTGAGGATGTAACTAACAGGGTAGATAAAGGGGAACCAGTGGATGTTGAATATTTGGATTTCCAAAAGGCATTCGATAAGGTGCCACGTAAAAGGTTATTACATAAGCTCATGAGGTTGGGGGCAATATGTCAGGGGGATGGGAAAAAGGGCTGTAGTCCACGAGCCAGTGGTGAGTGTAGGGAGGTACTGAGGAGGGTATCAAGGTCGCAGGAATGTACCGGCAGACAGGAACATGGCTTGAAGTGTGTCTACTTCAATGCAAGGAGCATCCGGAATAAGGTAGGAGAACTTGGAGCGTGGATTGGTACTTGGGACTACGATGTGGTGGCCATTACGGAGACATGGTTAGAACAGGGACAGGAATGGTTGTTGGAAGTTCCGGGGTATAGATGTTTCAGTAAGAGTAGGGAAGTTGGTAAGAAAGGTGGGGGAGTAGCATTGTTAATCAAGGATAGTTTAACAGCGGCAGAAAGGCAGTTCGAGGGGGATCTGCCGTCTGAGGTAATATGGGCTGAAGTTAGAAATAGGAAAGGAGCGGTCACGTTGTTAGGAGTTTTCTACAGGCCCCCAAACAGTAATAAAGATGTGGAGGAAGAAATTGCAAAGCAGATTATGAATAGGTGTGGAGGTCACAGAGTAGTTGTCATGGGTGACTTCAACTTTCCAAATATTGATTGGAACCTTTATAGGTCAAACAGTTCGGATGGGATAGTTTTTGCACAGTGTGTGCAGGAGGGTTTCCTGACACAATATGTGGATAGGCCGACAAGAGGTGGGGCCACGTTGGATTTGGTACTGGGTAATGAACCGGGCCAAGTGTTTGATTTGTATGTGGGAGAGCACTTTGGAGATAGTGACCACAATTCGGTAACTTTCACTATTGCAATGGAGAGGGATAGGGCCATACGGCAGGGCAGGGTTTATAATTGGGGGAGGGGTAATTATGATGCGATTAGGCAAGAATTAGGGAGTATAAGATGGGAACAGAAACTATCAGGGAAAGGCACAAACGAAAAGTGCAGCTTTTTCATGGAGCAATTACTGCGTGTCCTTGATAGGTATGTCCCTGTCAGGCAGGGAGGAAATGGCCGAGTGAGAGAACCATGGTTCACAAAAGAGGTTGAATGTCTAGTCAAGA